>VZQC01002030.1:3336732-3479921 GCA_009823505.1 Rhizomys pruinosus | reverse complement strand
GGTCCAAAATGACAACTCCAAGAAATTAGACTGTTTTTCTCTCACCCATCTGCCCCTTTCCAAAGCCCCAGGGGAACAAACTGCGGAATAGGAGGCATGGTAGATTGTAAGGGCTGTGGAGAGATATGGGTGAATCATGAGACTACATGGACTCTTGTTTGATCAATATGCTTGTGCATAAAAGCTTCTCCAACGGGTCTATGGGAACCTTGTGTTGTTCAAAATTTGGACATAGATACTTGCAAAATGCACGAATCACCTAATTGTATGGCAAAATAAGCAATGTCAATGTGATCTAAAAAAAAAAAAAAAAAAAAAAAAAAAAAAAAAATCCCTTAAAAAAATAAAAAATAAATAAACTAACCTAACAAAAAAAAAAAAGAAAGTCAACTTTAATGCAATAGAACCAACTGGCCTTGCAGAGTTCAGATTTTAAATGTAGTTAGTTTATTAGCTTGGATCAGGTTATGATGATGATTTGTTTGTAAATATCACTTTTATGAGCTAACAATGGAAAGTGATTTAAATTCAGGCCCACTGCCTGGCTCAGACAGCCTCTCAAATGGATGCTCACATTGGCAAACTAGGATATGGGAAAGATGAGCATGAATAGACAGAGACAGGAAGTGGAAGTAGAAAATGGTGGTTAGACAAGGAACCGGCAACAGGAGAATGGCTTGGTGTCCACCACGCCTCAGTTTTCTTACCACATTGTGTTTTTATGACCTCTGTACTCAGTCACACCACAAATATTTATGACAAGTCTATTACGTCCATAAGTTCAAGGTGCCTGTGACATGCATGCAAAAAGCAGTTCAAGGTCCTTTTACTCATGGATTCTTCTTTACAAGGTGCAAGCAAGCAATAATCAATAATGTAATAAGTAAGCCAATTACACAGCCTGTTAGATGGTGTTAAGTGCTAGAGAAAAGTTTTCAAGCAGAGTCAATTAAGTAGCTTGGTGCTGTGGGGAGTTGCAACTTTAAATATGATTTTCAGAATAGATGTCATTGAGAAAGCGGCAATCAAGAAAAGATTTGAAGTAGGTGAGGGAGTTAGCCATGCAAATATCTAGAGAAAGAATATTCTAGAACAGCCATCACAAGTGTTCAGAGTATATACATAATTACAAGGCAGTTGGTGTGGCTGGAACCAAGGAATGAGGGTAAAAGGAGGAAGGTAAACAGTAAATGTTGTCAGTGGCCTATGGGTAGGGGACAAGGCTTCCTAATGAGGGCTTGGTTAGGCCCAGAATGTATCTGGTGGAACAGTAGCAACTGCAGGATTGAGCCATGTACAGGGTGGAATGGTCTTTTATATTTGAAAGATATGGTGAGCTGTGTATTAAGGAAGTATAGGTGGAGCTGGGAAGGTTGTGTACGGAAAGCCATAGCCTTATCCACATCCAGCACTAATAGTGGATGGGGCGGTGGGATTGTGTGCGGGTCCTGGACTCTGATTCGTTCTCCTATAAGCCATAGAGTTATCAACACACCACGATACTATGTGCGCGGGAGGGGCTGGTGGCCACGTACTGTGACCTGAATTCGTCTCTTCTCTAAGCAATACGTCAGTTATCTCAAATACCAGCATATAGTGGTGGACCGGGGTGGTGGGCTGGTTCTGGACTGACTGTCTCCTCCGCCTATAGCAGTTACGACACACCAGCATCTATTAGTGCTGGGATGGGGGCGGGGGCGGTCCTGGTACTGACTTCGTCTCTAAACATAGCAGATTGTCAACACCCAGCTACTAGTGGTGGCAGTGGGCTGTCGGGCGTTCATGGAATACTTGATATGTCATCTTAAAGCTAGAACGTTTTGTCCCACAAAGAATCATCTAGTGGTGGGACGTGGGCTTGGTCGTGGTGGTCCCCGCGGCAATCTGAACTTGTCAATTAAAGGCCCTAGCAGCATGTATACACACCAGCATACTAGTGGTGGGAGTGGGCTGGGGGCGGTCCTGGACTCTGACTTGTCCCTAAAGCCATAGCAGTTGTCCACACCAGCATACTTAATACTAGGGCGGGACGTGGGCTGACGGGGCTGGTCCTGGCTATTGAATTTGTACTAAAGCCATGCAGCGTCCACGCCAGATACTAGTGGTGGGTGTGGCTGGGGGTGCGGTCCTGGACTCTGACTTGTCCCTAAAGCCATAGCAGTTGTCCACACCAGCATACTAGTTGTGGGAGTGGGCTGGGGGCGGTCCTGGACTCTGACTTGTCCCTAAAGCCATAGAGCTTGTCCACACCAGCATACTAGTGGTGGGAGTGGGCTGGGGGCGGTCCTGGACTCTGACTTGTCCCTAAAGCCATAGCAGTTGTCCACACCAGCATACTAGTGGTGGGAGTGGGCTGGGGGCGGTCCTGGACTCTGACTTGTCCCTAAAGCCATAGCAGTTGTCCACACCAGCATCTACGGGTGGGTAGTGGGGGCCGGGGGGCCGGTACCGGACTCTGACCTTGTCCCCCTATATAGCCCATAGCAGTTGCCACACCAGCCAATACTGGCTTGTGGGAGTGGGTGGGCGTCGGTCCTGGACTCCTGACTCATTTTTGGTCCTCCATTTCATGCTTGCCCAGTCACCTCGCCCCCTCCATGTCACAGATTAGACGGAGGGATTGTTAGGCTGGATCTCAAAGGCGCAGCAAGTTAAAGAAGTAAGGGGCTGGAGAGATGCCTTGGTTAAGAACACTTGCTTTTTTTGCAGAGGACCCGGGCTCATCCCCAGCACCCACACGGATGCTGAGAACCGTCTGAAGCCCAATGTCCCACGGGAAACTCCAGTTCCAGGGGAATCCGGACCCTCTTCTGACATTCGCGACAGGTTGCACGCACCAGGGGATGCACAACCTGCTATGCAGGACACTTTACATCATAAATACAGAAAAATAAAAAATTAATAAAAAAATTAAAAAAAAAAAAAGAAGGTTTATATGTGTACCGCCATTCTCAGCAAATGTTGTTTCTTTTTCTACTATTGAAGTGTCTAAAAGGTATGCTGAGTATGCACTCGGAGTGCTTGAGGACACTTTTTTATTTTCATTTTCGTTTATGGTATTCGTGAGCACGCGCCCGCCCGAGACAGCACGAAGCAGTAAGGTTGCACGAGGATAAGAAAGGAAGAGAGAAACCACCACACGCAGGGCACTGCGCGAAGTGGAGACGGTTACAGCAGATGAGGACACAACCGGCTGAGTTGCAACGGAGCGGAGTTCGAGGAAGAGCGAGAAGAGGACACAGAGGAACTGTCATCGGTTTTTATATTTTTCTCCCAAGTTATAAAGTGGGAAACTGAAGATCAAAAGAATGATATAAACTATCCCAGACCACACAGCTGACACATGGCGGAGTCAGAACACATTTCCAAGTGGTTTCACTCCTGGTATAGGACACTGTCCAAACATGAAGTCAGCTCTGGGTGATAATAGAAAACAGCTTTTGAAACCTTCTGTCTCAGCTGAAGGGCTGAAAATGTTTCACCTGGCTTTTGACCTCCAGATCTCATGACTCTGTGGGTCTCAAGAGGAAATGACACCAGTCAACAAACAGGAGGTTTATTTCTGTCCAAGTTAAGTGAATGGCAAAAAATATGAATGTATATGCTGAGAAAATGTCCTTGTAATTATCATTAGGACCTCAATGAGTGCTGTCTGGGTGTTGTCACACACAGGAAAGACTATTTGGACCTCATTCTATGACATGGAGCAAACGTTTGGAGCATGCTTTTGGACACGCCTCCTTCACCTTCCTCTCAAGGTTAGTGATCAATACAAGCATTCCTTCAGTTACTCCAAGCTCCATCTGTGGGCAGTGGGCAATGCAGTTCAAGTCTACCTTCCTGCTACATTTCATGGCCATCTGTATTTCTGCAGCTTAGTCAAAAAGAAATAAAAGAGCAAAGCTTGTATCAGTTTCTGAAGGAAATAGAAACTTGAATTATACTAAGAGATGTAACAAAGATGGACAATAAGAAGGAAAAGTTATAGAAAAAGGGGGCAGAGAACACGTGTCCTATTCAAATGTATGGGAATTCGGCAAGGGTGCGGTGACAGCCATCAGAATTCACTATATACACATAGGAAATTACCAAAGAACAAACTCAGTAAAATTTATAAAAATAAATAAACTATATGGAAATGTTTGTAACATGTCAAAGCTGGAATTTCTGGAAATTGAGGGAGAAATTTAATAATACAGAAGCAACGGAAACCTTTCTATTGTTTTACTTTTAACTAAAGATACTTTATGATAAAAGGATGTTCTATAAGTTATCATCATTAGTGAGGTTGTTCTGCATTTAGACCTCCCATAATTAGTGTTCGTACACTGAATCTCTCTCTCTACCTCTCATTCCTTACCAAGCCTTTGACACTAGTAGGAAGCTATATTAACCATGGACTGTGTGCTTTCTGCAATGATATTTTTAATGGCACCTTGACACCAACTTGGGCATCCCAAGTGCCCTTCACACTGCTCCACAACTCTCAAATAGAAATGCATAAATGTATTTGTCCCGAGGTTTTCTTTCTCCACCCAGTTGCCGACATCAAAGTTTCAGACCTGCTTGTTACCTTCTCCCTCACCCCTGACCTCCATTCGCCATCTGTCCTTCCATTTCTTTCAGTACATATTTTGGTCTACCTTCTCTCCTTGATCACACGCCTTTCACTTCATGTCCTAATTGTGTGCCTTGAAGTTCTGCTCCATCATGGGGCAGGTGAAATTGCTCTTCTCACTCATATATTCCTCAAATTTTTCAATGGACTGGCTTACTAAGATCTGTCTTCTCTGTTCCTTCCTCTTCCCTGGGCTCTCCAATCTGAAGCAAAGCTATACTGCCTCAGACCCACTCATCGATGCACCCTGTCTATTCTGTCCAGAATCACTGCCAGTCTTTAAAAATAGCTTGCATATTTGTACATTTGCTTATTTTATTGTATGTGTGTGTGGTATATGTGCATGTTACATGTGTGTGTATGCAAGTGTGGAGACTCTCTCTCTCTCTCTCTCTGTATGTATGTAGGTACAAGGTTGACACTAGATGTCTTTTTTGATGGCTCTCTATCTTATATATTGAGGAGGGATCTCTCACTGAACTCACAGCTCACAAGTTCAGCTCATCTGACTAGCCAGCTTGTTCCTGGGATTAGGGAATGACTCACTGTGCTGGGATTATAGGTGGCCCCCATGCCTACCAGACTTGTGCCTGTGGATCTGAATTCTGGTCCTTTCTCTTGCATGGCAAGCACTTTATCAGTAGATCCATCCCTCCAGACTATTTGCTCATTTTGTAGTCAATGTAAACTCCATAAAGGCAAAGATTTGCCGGGTGTGGTGGTGCACATCTTTAATCCTAGCACTCGGGAGTCAGAGGCAGGGGGATCTTAGTGAGTTCAAGGCTAGCCTGGTCTACAGAGTGAGTTCCAGGACAGCTGGGACTACAGGGAGACCCTGTCTCAAAAAGACAAAAAAAAGGCAAAGATTCGTTGTGCCATTTTTACTTTTGCAACCTCAGTTTGTAGCACTGGGCTCGAATTTTAAGGGAAAATATGTATTTTCTAAATTAATTAATAAATCAAGATCCACATAAAGAAGAAAAATCTTTTTAAAAATATTTTATTTGTTATTTTTATTTTATGTATCTGAGTGTATTGCCTACATGCATATAAGTGAACCACAGAGAGGATAAAAGAAGGTGTCAGATATCTTGGAACTGGAGTTGTGGAGGGTTGTTAGCCACCATGTGGACGCTGGGAATCGAAACTGGATACTCTGCAAGGTCAGTCAATACTCTTTTTTTTTAATTTTTTTTTTATTATTTATTTTTGTATGTGTATGAATGTATTGTCTGCATGCAGGTCTGTGCACCTGTGTTGTGCAATGCCGCGGAGCTCAGAAGAGGGTCTCGGATTCCCCTGGAACTGGAGTTCTCCTGGAATTGGAGTTACAGACGGTTCTTAGCCGCCATGTGGGTGCTGGGGATCGAACCCGGGTCCTCTGCAAGAGCATTGGTGCTCTTAACCGCTAGGCTACTCTTAACTGCTGAGCCAACTCTCCAGACCCCAAACATTGTGTTTTTCCATGGGTAGATATATTTTGGATGCTAGGTATGCAGTTAACCTTATAAGTTATCTGGTTCCCATCCGCAAATCCATACGCAGACCAAAACTCCCTGAGCTATTTCTCCTTTGTTACTAGACAAGAAATCTGAAGACCAAGAAGAAAAGCTCTGATTTCACAGTTATTGGCAGCCTATGGAATCAAATGTTCTTCTTAATATGACTCTTTCACATTTTAACACTAACCTGAAAAGTGGCTTGTTGATTAGGAAATATTATATATTGAAATTATCCAAGCCTTACCTCATAAAGAAGATCAGCCTCCATTGTTATTATCACTGGAATGCCGAATCTTATCCTTTCTTGATATAAATATGAGTTCTTTAGAAGCTTTCATGTTGGATACCTGGTTTACCTTGGCACTATGTCTCCATTCAGCCAGTATAAAATTCTCCATCTCATCTCCCTCCTCAACCACTGTATCTGCTGACCACTTTAATAGGTAACACAACTAGCTTGTCAGTGTAAATTACCCGGCATTCTTCAAGTAATGCTCCAATCAATATAGTGTTGATTTCCGCAAAACCAGTTGCCTAAGTAATTGAGGGGTGGGGTGGGAATAAGACTGACAGTTACTTCATATCTACCTCCAGAGGCTGCTTACAGCTAGGGCAATTGAACACTCTTCTAACTGAAGAGGGACAACAAAGATTTCTGCCTGTCTGCATCAACAGATCAAACACAGATGCTCTAGTGGAACCTGGTTATATTTTCATCAGATTCTAAATTTTCCTTCCAAAGGGTTCTATCATTTTCATATAGTCCCCATTGACACAGCCAAGAAGGATCAATAAAAATATAATTTTACAGACAGGACAAAGCACAAATGTTCCTGATGCATTTCTGTCCCCAAAGCCAGAGTCTAGCATGCTGTGACCAGCTGGGGACTTGCTTTAAGCTACCATCAACTCCCAACATCTAAAATTTCCTACTGGAGAAAAATGCTGAAAAAAGTTACATAGATGCTGGGCTCCATCTTGCAAGGCAGCGTGCTGCAAGCGTAATTGCTCCCTTTTCTAGAGCCATTCTAAGGGATGAAAAGAAGAAAGGAAAGGGGAATTAGGCAACAACAGAAATGTTCCAGTGATATTTTAGAATAACCAACACAATGCCTTCCTTCCTTCCTTCCTTCCTTCCTTCCTTCCTTCCTTCCTTCCTTCCTTCCTTCCTTCCTTCCTTCCTTCCTTCTTTCTCCTCTCCCTAATCCCGTGCATTGTTACTGAGATACACAATTCATCCATTTGATGTGTTCAATAGATTTTAGAAATTTCACTATGTTGTACAATCCACACCTCAATCAAGTTTAGAACATCTTAATCGCCATCCAAAAGAAATTGTATACCCCTTTCAAGTACTCAATCTCTCTATCTTTTCAGTCTTGGTCACCACCAATAGTTTTTGTTTAATCTTGCTGAATACAAACATTCTGGACTTTTTACATATTTGGAATCACCATACCTTGTCTTATATGCCTGGCTTCTTTTACTTAGTCAAATATATTCAAGGTTCATGTTGTAGCCTGTATGTATACTTAATTTCCTTTTTATGGCCAAATCATATTTAATTGCTGGATTTATTTGCATTTTTGTTTATCAAGATATCCACTTATCCATTAATTGGGAGTGCAATTGTTTTTTTTTTAACTTAGGGGCTATTTTGAATAATTTTACTAAGAATATTGGCATAGCTGAGTTTGGTAGTGAAATCCTGTAATTCCAGCATTCAGAAGGGAAATACAAAGCCAGAGACAGGCAGATCTCTGTGAGACTGAGGCCAACCTGTGGTCTATATAGTGAGTTCCAGGTCAGCTGGGACTCAACAACAACAACAGCAATAACAACAACAACAACAACAACAACAACAAAAGAATATTACTGTAAGCAATTGTGTGGAGATAAGTTATTTCCCTTGGGTTATGGCTTGGAGTGAGATTACTGGACAGTATGGTGACTATCACACTTTAGAGAAGCCATATGGTTTTGATATAAGCTTTTTGATTTCTTTTTAAAAATATGTATTGAATTTTTATATATTTCATATAATACATCTTAATCATATTTAGATCCTCTTCCTTATCTGCAATCCCAATAGCCCTCATGTGAGATTTCATACATTATGTTAAGACCTATGGAGTCAACTTTGTGTCCCTAAATGTCCCAATGTGTGAGTCCACTGGAACCTGGTCAGCCTATCTAGTGTGACTCTCTTTAAAAGGACTGATTCTAGCTGGGCATGGTGGCACATGCCTTTAATCCTAGCACTCGGGAGGCAGAGGCAGGTGGATCTCTGTGAGTTCAAGGCCAGCCTGGTCTACAGAGCGAGCTCCAGGACAGCTGGGACTAAAGGGAGACCCTGTTTCAAAATTACCCCCCCAAAAAGACTGATTCTCCCTCACCCAGCAGTGACCAGCTGCCAATAGTTCTTCAGGTAAGGTTGGACTTCTTGTCCATTTCCCCAGTTCTATGCTGGGTTGTTGTCTGGTTTGAGTTTGCATGGGTCTTCTGCATGCTGTGGCAAATGTTGTGGGTTCACACGAGCAAGTTCTCAGCTGCTTGGAAAAGTGTTTCCTTGTATCGTCCACCACTCTGGCTCTTAGTCTTTCCATCTCCTCTTCCGCAATGGTCCCTGAGAGCTGGGTGGCAGAGGTTNAATTGCTAATTAAAACCACTTTATAAGATATCATCTTACTCATAAAAGACCTGGCAGGACAAGAAACTATGATACCCAAGTCTGGAGAGGTTGGTCGGTAAGGGGAACACCTCAGCTGCTTGGTGTGAAGTAAACTTGGTCTAGCCATCTATGGAAAGCAGTGTAGGAGAACGCCTTGAAGACTTTGAATAACTTGCCACAACCCAGCATACACTCCTGGCATGTACTGCCAGACTCTCACACCACAGGATACATATCACGACCATGTTTTATTTCAGCTCTCTTCACAATAGCAAGGAGCTGGACAACCCAACATGCCCCCGCAACTGCATGAGTGGAAGAGAAATGATGTAGTACATCTATCACAGCAGTTCTTATGCAGCAGTAAAGAAGATGACATCAGTGGGAGCTTGGTGTAGAAAATGGCGGGACTAGAGAGACATCATGCTGAGTGAAGTAAGCACGAGTCCAGAAAAACTAAACGTGAATGGTATCCATCATCTGTGGAGTCCTAGGCCATTACCTAGTTGTAACTATTTCTTGTGATGGCCCCTTAGCTTTTGGTCCAAAGCAGTGGAATGATGCTATATGGAAACAACAACTACACAAACTACAACAACAACAACAACAGAAAAGTCTGCATCAAAGAACTGACTGAACAGTGAATTCTGCTCAAAACAGTAACTTCCACATGGAGATATTGAGAAGACAAGTAAAGAGATGAGCATGTTTGGCAGATATGCATAGCTACTGTGGTGGGGAGGATAGGTAGGGAACGGTCAGATTTTATATTATATAGATATATTATATAATTATATTATAGTATATATCAATAAAAATGAATAGACACTGTAAATTTCTCTTTTGCAGAAGCCGAATTATTTTTGGTTTTATGATGTTATACTGGGCAAGCTCACCTACAACACCCCTTTATTTTTTTAGTCCACCAGGACCTCCATTTATAGAGCACTACCCGGTGAATTACTATTGACTAAATACCATAAGAGCCACTTTAACCCCTGGTAGCTTTCAGTGAGCTTTTATCCCGTCCTCAAACCCGAAGACCTGACAATTGGACAATCATTATTTTTTAAGCATTTCTATCATCCGCTAATTCAGGTAAGGAATTCCAAAATAAAGTGAGTATACTACTCACCCATTAGATTACTATGTATAACAATTGTGGTAAAAAAAATTGGATTTCCAAGTCTACACCTTAAGGTTCAAGGGAACATGGCAGAAAGGGTGTGTTGAGAAAGAATAAAAGAGCTCCCCAACTCTCCCACTAGCAAGCTTCCTCATTGCACAGATGCGTGATTTACACAGAAGCCACAACTGGCCCAATTCTTAGAGAACAGAGATGTAGATAGTTGCATGTCCCTGGATAAGGACTTTCCATATATGTCAAATCTCTGCAGCTGTCCTGGAACTCACTCTGTAGACCAGGCTGGCCTCCCAAGTGCTAGGATTAAAGGCGTATGCCACCATACCCGGCTTCTTCTAGGTTTTCAAACTTGGTAGAGTATAGGTTTTTGAAGTATTCCTGTATGATTTTCTGGATCTTTTCCTTGTCTGTTGTGATATTTCCCTTTTCCTCATGGATTGTATTGATTTGGAGTTGCTCCTTCTTTCTTTTGGTTAACTGGGCTAGAGTTCTGTCCATCTCGTTTATTCTTTCAAAGAACCAACTTTTGGATTCATTGATTTTTGTATTGTTTTCTTTGTTTCTATTTCATTGATTTCTGCTCTAATTTTTGTTATTTCTTCCTGTCTGTTGCGTTTAGGATTCACCTGTTTTTGCCTCTCAAGTGCTTTTAGCTGCAGTGTTAGATCATTCACTTGTGCTCTTTCTGTTTTTCTAATGTGGGCACCTAGGGCTATAAACTTCCCTCTTAGAACTGCTTTTAAGGTATCCCATAGGTTTTGTTGTGTTGTATTGTCATTGTCATTCATTTCCAGGAATGCTTTTATTTCTTTCTTTATCTCTTCCTTGACCCATTCATTATTCAAGAGTGTGTTGTTTAGTCTCCATGTGTTCTGGTAGGCAGTAGGGCTTATCCTGGTGTTGATGTTGAGCTTTATTGCACTGTGGTCTCCCTGCGCTTCAGCTGGTCTTGGGAGATCTCAGACCAGTGTCTATTCTTGTCTCCTGCAGTTTAACAGATTCCCACTAACATAGCCATATATGTATTTTATTCCAAAATCTGTGAGCAGTTATTGAGCATATTTAAATATCATCAAAGCATTTAGTGAATGGTGTTCTCTCTTCTAACTTAAAGTGAAAAAAACCCTAGAGCTAAATAGACCCACAATGTCTGCCGTTTAGTGTTAATGTGAATCTGAATATATTTTTTGACATAGGTACAATAAAAACCAATAAAACAACATTGCATATAATAAGTAATCATTAAATATTGGTTTAAAGAATAAAATGCATATACAGTATTTGTGAGGTACTAGATTTTAAGTGCTTGGCTTTGCTCATTTAGAAAAGCAGATGAAGGGGCGGAATCATTTCCTTCTTGGTCTGAGAGGTTCTGATCTTCTGAAACCAGAGCCAATAACACTAATGCCTTGATGCCCTGAATGTTTTTCTAAATTTGGACAGGGAAAGACACTCATTTTCAGATTGATAGCCCTATCTACAACTGAGTCCATTTCCCAGGGTAGGTCATAAGATATACATGAGATGGTTTTTATCTAGTTCTGGAAGATAAACAGCTCTGAGTTGTATATGATTATCAGACCAACCTCTTACTTGGTCTCTGAAGGGTGTTTAAAGTCATAAGCCTGCAATTCTATTACCCTGGCAGTTAGCACTGCCCCCTATATCTCTAGGTGGATTGCGGCACTCACACACCTGTTTCTGTTCCTGGTTCACTCTTCTTTGGCCCTTACTCATCTTATGAAATCCTATGTGCTACAAAGGATTAAGATTAAATTTTTTCAATATCTTGACTATTTACTTGTGTCCAAGTCACTCAACTTCTCTGATTCTGTTTTTTTTTTTTCTTTCCATACATTTGAGATGCTAAATATGTCTCCTCCTTTTTCCTGGTGTTAATGGGAATATCAGTTGAGATAATATGGGGAGGCACCTTATGAAAAGCTAAACTCAAAACAAATTTCACTTATAGTTGTTCTATTTGCCTGGTAACCTGGAAGGAACTATATATTAGCTGCTTCTGGTTTTGCTCTTTTCTTTTCAGCTCTTACTAACATGGGCTTTGGAATTAGTTTCTACAAATTACTAACATAGTTATTGGAGAAAAGTGGCTAATTCTTTTGGCCTTATGTTTCTTCTCTGCCTACGTGGAATGTAAGAGAGTGTGCTGGAAAATGGTTATGTGACTGCTTAGACATTGCTCAATCCAAACAAATGGCATCTATGCTCTGGTGGGTGGCAGTGCTCGAGAAGGTAGATGGTAAATGGAGATACTGCAACATCTTCATGAATCACCTATGATAGAACATATCTCTGTCCAACTCAGGATGGTGGAGCCAGAAGAATCTTGAGTCTGTGTGTTTCAGGGTATCTTTTTATTTCTTTTTAGCCAATATAAATACATACAAGAAGGCCACCCCTAGATGGGCTGGTTTCTCTTTAATTGGACAAGGGGAGAAAGCCTAGAGGCAAGTAAAAATGTCCCTCCTACCCCCTTGAAGAAGCTACCTGGGCTGTGTATAATCATTAAGAGAAAACTTTGGATGGTATCAAGTTGATGCTCTTGCAGTAAGTCAAGGATAGCTTTCCAGAGCAAGAGGAGGTGATCCCCAGGTTGGAGAGAAGCCAGGAGTGGCTGGCCCTGTTTCTGTCACTCAAAATGCTGCAGTTATTGAATGACCACAAAGACAATATTTTCCAGGAAATGAAAACCACTAATGGGGATTATTTTGGTAATTCAAATACTTCTTTCATGATAAACACCTGCTCCTTTTGGAAACAGATTTAATGATGATGTTTATCCGTTTATATTTGTATACTGCTCGACCCACTGACAGCACTCAATAAATAATAGATAATGATAATAATAATCTTGATCCAAAGTCTTCAGGAGGAGAAAAATAAGACCCAGAGATTTATTGTTGGCATATACTGTAAAAATCGATCTGGCTCCTTAAATAGAAGAAGTGCCTTGAGGGAAGAGAATCCATTGATTTATGATGCAAAGAAAATGTAATTTTAAGAATTACAATAATAACTGCAATAACCAATGTCCTATATGCCCCATAATAACAGAAAGGAAAAGAAAACAACATTCGAAATAATACAAGCTATTACTTTAGGAAAGGAGGAAGTTTTCAGGGCATGATTCTTTTATGTTCCTGGATTCATCAGTAAGATCTGTTCATAGTAAAAACAAACGTTTGATTTTGTTTGATTCTTGAGAAGATAGGCCACTCACTTTCGGAGGAGAGAACTAATATCACTCCAATGAAGTCTCTAACTCTGCCCAAACTCATTTTTCCAACAAACTCATATACTTGGCTTCAGTTATAAATAAGGCCACCCTAGCTTAGCTGCAAGTCACATCTCATATCCACCTTCCATCCCTTGATGACTCTTCTCTTCTTTCATTTTGCCTCTATAGTATCTTCACAAAGCACAAAAGGTCTCTTCTAGGATATTTTGATAATTTCTTATTGCTCATGGAATGAAATTCAGAATTTACACTAGTGACCTGGTTCTACCATGACTTCATAGCTTTGTGCCACACTTGCATATCACAGTGCCTCTCATGTTCCATGTGTCTAGGCTCTGATCATATTCCTAGCATAGAATTCACTGTTTGATGTGCAGAAGCACTTTCTTATGGTGCAGCTCAACTGTTGGCCATTTCTGTAGCCTTCTGTGGTGCCTTAGATATTACTTTAGTTAGTTAGAGACAGAGAGAGAAAGAGAGAGAGAGAGAGAGAGAGAGAGAGAGAGAGAGAGAGAGAGATTATGGATTGCATGGGTTTTGCACTACACAGATACCTAAATATGTCCTTACTAAATTCCATTGCTATGGAAAGGGCGCTCATAGGAGAAAACACCAGTCCTTTAAAACTTCATGGTCTTTAGTAAAACTCTGACCATGTCCTCATTTAGCTTTATACTGGTGTCAGCAAAATTTATCTAATACACAGAAGTCCTCCTGGGTATTGTGCAGAGCATGGAATATGTGCTTGATAAAGGCTCATTGGAAGCCATTGCTTATGAAGAGAACACCTGAGGAAAGATGCTGGTACCCTCAGTGTGCACAACACAAGGCATTCTGCACATCCCCAGCCTATCTTTGCCAAAATTCATTTTGACTTCGATTAAAACTTCTTTAATATGTTGAAGTTCCTTTGCATTCTAACACTTGTTTTGGCACCCAATCAAGCTCTATTGATGAAATCAAAGATTATATTCTGCTATCAATCACGCTGTTCTGAAAACATCTCTATGATACCTGGGTAGGATTGAATTGGTTTGGGGAGAAATATGGGGTTAAAACTCATAAAAAAAATGGTCTTTGACTTTAAAAGGATTACATTGGCCAAAAATGTTACAGTTGCCTCTTACATGTCTTTACTTTCTCATGAGCACTATAAGGGAAGAACATACATCTGCCTTCTCCATAGTTATATTCTCCATCCCCAAGTAGAGTCTTGACATACAATAGATGTTTAGTAAATATTTGGCTCATAAATAAAGTATACTGCCATACTAAATCAGGAGCGGCCCCCAAGGGGCAGCACAATAGGTAAGAGTATTTCTACATTTTCTAAGGCAAAGTGATTCTAAATACTTGGTCTAGGGTCAGACAAGGAAGTAACGTAGAGTTCTTTTGCCAAGTTCCTTATAAGAAACTTCAGTTTTCAGACATTCATGAGCTGCATGATCATTGTACACCTGTTTTGACATAATGAAGAAAGAACTAAACAGGATCAAGGCAAATAAATGCAGGGAGAACAAAGGGGCTTAGCTAATTCTTCATAATGACTTTGAGGTTTACTGCACCAAGCCAGGTGTGTAATTTCTTAAATTCTAAATCAATTCTGCCCCTGAGCTTCACAAGGTTGTTATTAGTGGGTTTCTTAACCATTGTGTTTTTTTTTTTTTTTATGTCAGCTAAATATACCCATCTGCACAGCTACTCACTCTTTCTCCTGATTTTTTCTCCAGGGGTACATTGTGACTACCTTCCAGCCGACAACTCTTGGGGATGCTTGTGGATATTAATCTTTGCAAAATTAGGAGACAAAATATAAACTCCTGAACAGAGACTATTTTTTCAATTCTCTTTCCAGGAAAATGCTTCTTGATAGCAGAAGGGTTAGCTTGTGAGCTAAGCACCGACTCTGAAAGGTAAAACTGTGTTACCCTTTAATAGCACTGCTCACTGAAAGATTTAGGGACAATCAAATGTTATTGCTTCCCTTTTATGCAAAGCCCATAACAGAGTAATGGGAGAAAAGAACAGGGTTAGTGCAGAGGGTGAGGGACAACTGAGACCCTCCCAGAGCAAAAGCAAATCAAAGGAATGCTAGCCTGAAAGGAGATGCATGGTCAATCACATTGCTGCACAGAGGTTGGACACTTGTAATTGATGAGCCCCTGCAATACTGAAGAGCTCTTTATTTCCCTGCCCCTGGCAGGCAGGCTTGTTCCTATAATTGTGGTGACCCTAAAGGCTTACTGGAAACAGGCATAGTGTATAATGTGATGTGCCCCTTTCTGAAGAAGGCAGGGGAAAGGCAAGGAAGCCACAACTTTGCTGGGATAGACTTCCTAGAGAGTGCTACTTTGTTTCAATTCTTACAGAAATGTGTTCCCCTGCACTAAATGAAGCTCTTCTCAGCCTGAAGAATGGAATCTATTGAAACACCAATGCAGTATTTTAGTATCATTATAAGCAAGATAGCATGGCTGCAGAGAGATTTTCCATCTCTCATCAGCAATCTGTTTTGTTGTCAGGATATAATAGACCTTTGGAATTTTGTTGTGTGAAATCTGAATGGGTGGAAGAGTTGAAATTTAGTTCTATAGTGAAATATTGTTTTTTTCTAGGACCCCCCTCTTTGGTAAAAAAAAAATCATGAAGCCCTTAAATGTTCATTCAAATTTAGAAACCATATCACTTCTAAGTTCTATACCAAGTTGGTTACATGGTCTCTACAGAGAATGTGACAGCAAGAGAGGCCCCCACAGCTCTGAGCCTCTTTGTCCCATAGAACTATTTATCATGGGGGATGGAGGTCTTGAGAAGCCTGGATGAGAAGCTGCCAGTTAGCCAGGACAGAGTAATCAACAGGAACAAGCCAGTCTTTGGGTGGAGTGTGGAGCATTCTGGAAGGACGAACATATCTACGGCCAGGGATTCTGATTGTTTAGTAACACTGCTGCAGAAAGTATTGATCTGGAAAAATCTGGGAGCCATCCAGCAAGCTCGAGCCATGGTAGTGCAGATGCCCACATGCTATTGACTTTACTCACTCTTCATTTCAATGGAGTAAGCTTGAGCTCAGTAAAGAAAGACTTCAAGATTTTTTTCATTAGATAGGATGTAAGGAGAACATGGTGGAAGGAGGAGATGCTTCCTCTGGAGTTTTACTGGCTTACTCTCAGGCCCACTTTAAAGACATGATGTAATAATTAACCCAGACAAGCTATTTCTAAGGGACTCCTCTCCTTTAAGGTAACCAACCTTGTTTTGCAAGTGGAAAATGAACAAAATTAGGATTATTCAAAACAACACTTCATTTAGATTTCATTCCAAGAGGAATTCAATGATTTGTACATCAACAGATATGGTGAAACTATTTATATACCAGGTTGATTGTGATAGATCCTTCATATCCTTCACGTTAACTTAAAATCCAAAGGAGAGACATTTTCACAAGGACATGGGTGAAGTCTTCAGCAGCTTTGTTTTCATAGCTCTTGGTTAAGAAAATGAAGCAATGTTTGCAAAAAGTGAATTTGATCACAGAATGCATTCAGTGTATCTAGTAGGCATATTAAGCATATTCAGTACAGAAGTATAAGAACTGGGACACATAGCCCAGTCCAGCACAGACGAAGTAAGGCAATTCCTTTATCCCAACTGTCTGCAGTTCCTGCTCTGTCCTGTGAGCCCTCTTTAGCTGTATCACTACATGTAGCCTGGCACAAACCTGTACAGGTAGCCCCCAATTTTCGACTATCTGAGATTCCCCTCCTGATACCACAGGAACACCCTCCAGCTGAACAGCCATGCATGGCTTGTGTAGCTGGGCCCTCCACCCCAACCATCTGCAACACCTGCCCTGCCCTGGGAGCCCAGCTAATCAAACCACCCCACAAAGACTCACCAAGGCAGGCATTCCACACTGTACTATTTCCAGCACCTTCCCTGCATAGAGAAGACCTGCCACAAGTGCCCCCTGATGTGAGAACTTGGTAAGGTGCCACACCACATTGGGCAAATGCCCAAAGGAATTCATATCCTAATAAAGAGAATCTTGGACATCTATATTCATTGCAATTCTATGCAGTAGAGCTAGAAAATGGAATCAGCCTAGATGATGAAATGAATGAAATGAATGAAAATGTGGCACATACACACAATGGAATTTTATTTTGCTATAAATAAAGAGGAACTAGTGTAATTTGCACATAAGTGAATGGAAAGGGAATAATCACACTGAGATAACTCAAACCCAGAAAGACAAATGTTGCATATTCTCTCTCATATGTGGATCCTAGCCCCAAATTTTGAGTTTTACATGCTGAAGTTGGAATACCTCTGTAATCAGAAAATTAGAAAGGGGTTGTCTTAAGAGTAGAGATAGCACATACATAAAAGTTTCAAACAGGGAGAAGAGTAGAGGGATGGAATAACAAGATGATGGGACAGAGTACTTGGATAGTTAATTAAAATAGAAAGGAAATAGAGTTTTCCAGCTAGCTCATCAGTTACTCATATGAACTCACAGCAATGGTGACAGCATACACAAGACCCATGCAAGCTCAAAGTAGACAAAATTTCAGCATAGATCCTAGGGACTGGGTAAGAAACCCCAGCCCTACCTGAGGAACTATTGGCAAACAATGGCTGCTTTGACAGGGAGAATCGGTCTCTTTCAAGGATGTGATTCTTAGTAGGTTAACCAGGTTCCAGTGGATGGACCCACACTGAAAGACATATGGGTACATAAATTAGACTCTATAGGCCTTATTATATATCAGAGAATACATTACACTGGGCAAGGAGTAATATGGGAAGTGCAGAACGTGGAGGGCCTCTAAATGTGATAAACCATATTGTATGAAAATTGAAAAAAAAATCAGTTAAAAAATAAAAAGGGACATAAAAAAATCTACTTGGTGCTATGAGATGGCTCAGGAGGAAAAGAATCCTGTCACTGATCCTGAGGATCTGAGTTGGATCCATGAGACCCACAAAGTGGAGGGAAAGGACTGATCCTTATGAGTTTTTCTCTCAGTTTCACATGTGAACCTTGCTTGGCATTTGGATCCACAAATATGCACACATGCATGACTTATTTATTTATAAGTAAATAAATGAACTTAAAAAATTAAAGAACATGGGGCTAGAGAGATGGCTTAGTGGTTAAGAACAGTGGCTGCTCTTGCAGAGGACCCAAGTTTCATTCCCAGCACCCATATGGTGGTTAACAACCATCTGCAACTACAGTTCCAGGGGATCTGACATCTTCTGACCTCTGTGGGCCCTGCATGCCATAGGTGCACATATATGCATGCAAGCAATATGCTCATACACATAAAATTTAAAATAAAATATTAAACATTAAAGAAGAAAAAGCTACTCAGAAACCCATCTTCTGACCTCTGTGGGCCCTGCATGCCATAGGTGCACATATATGCATGCAAGCAATATGCTCATACACATAAAATTTAAAATAAAATATTAAACATTAAAGAAGAAAAAGCTACTCAGAAACCCATTACCTGGTTACCCAATTAAAAACTATAATAGAGAATTTAAAAGCAGATAAATATAATAGAGAATTTAAAAGAAGCCTAGATGATGTTATTCCTAGAAATACTGGGTCACTAAACAAGAATTCCTGTGTCAAGTATGAGATGCCATAGGAGTTGTTGGTCAGGGAGGCCCCAGAGTCACCCCAAACAATATAGGCTCTTGTTACTCTTCTTGGTTGCCCAACAGAAATAGATGATACTAGATAGTTGCTGAAGGCTCATAATATCTAGAATATAATATATAGAGTAATCAAGATGGAATTCAGCAGGAATCTTCATCCCTGCTGTTGAACTTTCATAGTGCCAGATGGTAAAATGCAGGCTGTGGGCAGAGTGAAGGCCTCAATGACATTACCCACGTTTGACCTCTATGAACTATAATACCAACCTCCTGGTCAAGATGTATCTATTGGTCTAATAGTGGCATGACTGTTAGAGGGGAAATCAATCACTCCAAGCTTGAACTTGAGACCCATTCCTTTAAGAGAAAATCCATACCTAGAACTATAAACCTGATCAACAACATATGGGGAACTCATAGGCCATAATGGAGAACTGCTGCTGCTTTCATAAATTGCTGTAGCATCAAGCTTCCTTTCAAATACCTATGTTTATACCTAGATGAAGATGGCTCCTCTCTTCTCTTAATCAGAGAATCTTCTCTTTGCAGTTAGCAAAGGTGAATACAGAGACCCATAGCTGTACAAAATGCTGAGAGTAAAGAGCAATAGATTGAGGACTTAGCCCTGAACAGGACATTTATGCCATTCCCTTAAGGCTCAGAGAATATTGAGGAATCGTGAGTGGAAAGAATGTACAAGCTGAAACACAGGGACAGGACTATGAAATGCCATCTTCTAAGTCCAGCATAGCCATAGCAATCATGAAACCACATCAGTACTTCCTTCTAACACTGGACCCCCACAAGTCAAGCCCATCTACCAGTAATCTATGGATAGAGAAGAGGCTCCCAGGGCCCTACCATTCTTTGCTCAACTATTGTTTTTTTTAATTTTTTTTAATTTATGTGTATAAATGTACTGTCTGCATGTAGGTTTGTGCACCCGTGTCGTGCAATGCTGCAGAGGTTAGAAGAGGGTGTCGGATTCCCCTGGAACTGGAGTTCTCCTGGAATTGGAGTTACAGACGGTTCTCAGCCGCTATGTGGGTGTTGGGGATTGAACCCGGGTCCTCTGCAAGAGCGGTTAACTGCTAGGCCATCTCTCCAGCCCCCATCAACTATTGTTAAGTAACATATTCAGGAAGAGAGAGGAGAGAGAGAGAGAGAGAGAGAGAGAGAGAGAGACAGAGAGACAGAGACAGAGACAGAGAGAGACAGAGAGAGAACTCAGTTTTGTACTCAGTGATGAGCCCACTAGGTTCGAATAGATAATTCCAAACCCAAGGTCACACAGAGGACTCTAATTAAACTCTGGAACAAAGAAAAACAAAAAGTTATGATCATAAGGAAGAAAGGAGGTGGGAGAGACACAAGAAAGCATGGAAAGGAGGGTAACAAGGATGCATTTTATACATGTATGAAACTGGAAAAGAGTAAGTTTTATTAAATAAAACATAAAGAAGAATTCAGACACCCAGTGTATTGGACACTGATTATGATCAGCAGATGTCCAAAGACAAGAATATTGAGCAGAAAAGTGCCAGAGGCCAGAGGGCTTCATCATGGGTGCATTGTGGGTATGAGAAAGGGCAGTGTTAGAAGAGGCTGCTTGCTTGCCTTCCCTGTGTGAAGAAGTGCTGTGCAGAGCACAATCACATTCCTCCTGTGTGGCTCCTGGGGCCCAACTGTACCTTGTGTGGATTTGTCTAGGAGGCCTCCAGAGTGCAAGGAAAGGCAGTAGCACACTCCAACAGTCACAGCCACATATGCAGTGGGCCTTCTGTTAGTGGCAGAAAGTCTAATCACCTGAGCTTACTTGAGCGCTTGGAGAGGCCACAGAAGATGCATACAGTGAACGGAAATACAGGAAACAAGCTGAAAATTTTATTCTAATAATGATAGTATAGAAATCTCTGAAATCCATCTTTTTGTATCTTAAGATAGTTCATATAGGAGGATACATAACTGAAAGCCTGTGACTAAATAACATATTATCCTGTACTCAAAGAAGTGCAGCAATACGATGGATAAGAACAGCAGGGTTTCATCCTCAGAGAGAAAATAATGCAGGTAGGAAAGCAGAAGTTTCACACTGGCTGGCCGAAGAGGATAGAAACTCTACTGCACATAGAGTTGGAGAAGCCTAGGTCCTCAGGGCAGAATTGATTCAGAACAAGAACTAGCCTCAGCTGTGCCCGCAGTAGGGGAGAAAGCATGTTAAAACAGTTTCTTAAAGTTAGCTCTCAGGGAGAAACAGGAGCAAAAGATTACTTTTAGGAATTATCTTCTCTTTCATTATTGTTTTAGAAGTAATCAATTCTTTTTCAGTTTTAAGAGAATTCTTTCTCCTTTTTTTTTTTTTTTTTAATAAGCTTCACAGTTCAGTGCTTTAACACAGACACACAATTCTGTCACCTAGTGATGGAAATCCGATAATAGAGAGAGGGAAAGAGCTCGCTGGACAGATGAGCTAAACAAATTAACCCTTGATCTCTCGAAAAGTGGAGAGCAGAGAGAGTGCCACAGCTGTTCTGTTGTCCTGTCTCCCACCCCACCCCCCGTTCGTTGTCCCCTCCCCCCATTTTCCAGAGTGCGGAGTGTCCAGGCTTCCCTTCATAGCAACACTGTACTTCCTCCAGAGTGTTCCCCAACTGTTCCCTTTTAAAAGTAATTTAAAATTTTACTTTTGTGTGTGTGTGTATGTGTGTCTGTGTGTGTGTACATGCACACATGTGTACGCACCCGCTCTTATGTGCCATGGTCCACATCTGGAGTTGGTTCTTACTTTCTGCCCTGTTGAGGCAGGCCCTCTCTTGTTTCCACTGCTAAGCTGCATGCCTAGGTTGGCCATCCTGAACTTTGGCTGATTCTCCTGTGTCCACCTCCTATCTCACTGCAGGAGTGCTGAGATTATGGCTATTAGGATTGGGTGGCTACCGCTTTTACCTATTGACCCATCTTTTATATGACCCATTTTATATTGACCCATCTTTCATAGGACCCATTCTTTTAGACATTGCCACATATCAAATTATTGTATACTTTTTAAAAATTTGTTGTATACTTTTTACATTTTATTATGTTTATTTTATTTGTATGTGTATATTGCCCACTTGGATGTATCTGCACCTATGTCATGCAGTGCCCAAAGATGTCAGAAGAGAGCATTGGATCCCTTACAACTGGAGTTATGAATGGCTGTTAACTGCTATGTGGGTGCTGGGAAACAAACCCAGGTCCTCTGCAAGACCATGCAGTGCTCTTAATCGCCTAGGCTGCTCTCCAGCCCCAGATTGCCACATACTTTTACAGCTATCTTTCTTTCCATATGACCACTCATAATCTGAGTGTACATCTAATCTACACATGGATANGAAGAAAGGAGGTGGGAGAGACACAAGAAAGCATGGAAAGGAGGGTAACAAGGATGCATTTTATACATGTATGAAACTGGAAAAGAGTAAGTTTTATTAAATAAAACATAAAGAAGAATTCAGACACCCAGTGTATTGGACACTGATTATGATCAGCAGATGTCCAAAGACAAGAATATTGAGCAGAAAAGTGCCAGAGGCCAGAGGGCTTCATCATGGGTGCATTGTGGGTATGAGAAAGGGCAGTGTTAGAAGAGGCTGCTTGCTTGCCTTCCCTGTGTGAAGAAGTGCTGTGCAGAGCACAATCACATTCCTCCTGTGTGGCTCCTGGGGCCCAACTGTACCTTGTGTGGATTTGTCTAGGAGGCCTCCAGAGTGCAAGGAAAGGCAGTAGCACACTCCAACAGTCACAGCCACATAGGCAGTGGGCCTTCTGTTAGTGGCAGAAAGTCTAATCACCTGAGCTTACTTGAGCGCTTGGAGAGGCCACAGAAGATGCATACAGTGAACGGAAATACAGGAAACAAGCTGAAAATTTTATTCTAATAATGATAGTATAGAAATCTCTGAAATCCATCTTTTTGTATCTTAAGATAGTTCATATAGGAGGATACATAACTGAAAGCCTGTGACTAAATAACATATTATCCTGTACGCAAAGAAGTGCAGCAATACGATGGATAAGAACAGCAGGGTTTCATCCTCAGAGAGAAAATAATGCAGGTAGGAAAGCAGAAGTTTCACACTGGCTGGCCGAAGAGGATAGAAACTCTACTGCACATAGAGTTGGAGAAGCCTAGGTCCTCAGGGCAGAATGGATTCAGAACAAGAACTAGCCTCAGCTGTGCCCGCAGTAGGGGAGAAAGCATGTTAAAACAGTTTCTTAAAGTTAGCTCTCAGGGAGAAACAGGAGCAAAAGATTACTTTTAGGAATTATCTTCTCTTTCATTATTGTTTTAGAAGTAATCAATTCTTTTTCAGTTTTAAGAGAATTCTTTCTCCTCTTTTTTTTTTTTTTAAATAAGCTTCACAGTTCAGTGCTTTAACACAGACACACAATTCTGTCACCTAGTGATGGAAATCCGATAACAGAGAGAGGTAAAGAGCTCGCTGGACAGATGAGCTAAACAAATTAACCCTTGATCTCTCGAAAAGTGGAGAGCAGAGAGAGTGCCACAGCTGTTCTGTTGTCCTGTCTCCCACCCCACCCCCCGTTCGTTGTCCCCTCCCCCCATTTTCCAGAGTGCGGAGTGTCCAGGCTTCCCTTCATAGCAACACTGTACTTCCTCCAGAGTGTTCCCCTACTGTTCCCTTTTAAAAGTAATTTAAAATTTTACTTTTGTGTGTGTGTGTGTATGTGTGTCTGTGTGTGTGTACATGCACACATGTGTACGCACCCGCTCTTATGTGCCATGGTCCACATCTGGAGTTGGTTCTTACTTTCTGCCCTGTTGAGGCAGGGCCTCTCTTGTTTCCACTGCTAAGCTGCATGCCTAGGTTGGCCATCCTGAACTTTGGCTGATTCTCCTGTGTCCACCTCCTATCTCACTGCAGGAGTGCTGAGATTATGGCTATTAGGATTGGGTGGCTACCGCTTTTACCTATTGACCCATCTTTTATATGACCCATTTTATATTGACCCATCTTTCATAGGACCCATTCTTTTAGACATTGCCACATATCAAATTGTTGTATACTTTTTAAAAATTTGTTGTATACTTTTTACATTTTATTATGTTTATTTTATTTGTATGTGTATATTGCCCACTTGGATGTATCTGCACCTATGTCATGCAGTGCCCAAAGATGTCAGAAGAGAGCATTGGATCCCTTACAACTGGAGTTATGAATGGCTGTTAACTGCTATGTGGGTGCTGGGAAACAAACCCAGGTCCTCTGCAAGACCATGCAGTGCTCTTAATCGCCTAGGCTGCTCTCCAGCCCCAGATTGCCACATACTTTTGCATCTATCTTTCTTTCCATATGACCACTCATAATCTGAGTGTACATCTAATCTACACATGGATATAGACCCAGATACAGTCATATAGACAGGGAAATCTGTGCATTGTAATGTTTTAAAAACATGTTATTAATGTATATTAATACCAAATTAGAAATTGTTTTTCCCACTTTACAATAAGTCCTGAAAATCTCCCACAGCATTACATGTTGAAAATAATTCATAGTTAAAAAAAAAACATTTGAATGATATTTTACAGAATGGAAATATTCTTCACTATATTAGCTTTGAATAAAATATACTTGATATATAACAGATGGTCAGGTCCTATATACAAGCCAAGATGACCAAATATTATATTGATTTTTCCTTCTCTGTTCTAGGTACTTTCTATTGCTGTGATAAAAAATACTGACCAAAACCAACTTGGGAGGAAAGGGTTAATTTCATCTTACTCTTACAGTTCATCAGAGAAGAAAGCCAGGTCAGAAACCTGGAAGCAGGAACTGAAGCAGAGACCGTAGAGGACTGTTGCTTACTGGCTTGCTTCTCTGGCCTGTGCTTTTGTGCTTTCTAATACAACTCAGAATCACCTGCTCCATGGTGGCACCACACAGAGTGGGCTGGGCACTTCCACATCACTCAGCAACAGGGAAAATGGTTCATAGACATACCCACAGGCCAATACAATAGAGAAAATTCCCCAGTTGTTGTTCCCTCTTCCCAGGTGTGTCAAGTTGACAATGGAAGCCAACTCTGACAGGAATATGTGACTAAAAAGCCTTCGATTTGAAGTTATAGAAGTTAAAATAGTTCTATCACCAGATATAAGCTGGTTTATGGTCTTTAACAAGTAACTTGTTATTTTTCTTTGAGATTCAATCTATATTTGTCTAAGAGTTACATAATAGAAGAATGTCTTGGTTTCCTGGTGGTGTATTACAAATAAGTTCAGCCTAGCATAGGTGGAATAATATAAGACTAGCTAGTGTAATTGAGGTCCAAGATCACATTGTTAGTAACAGGAGGAGTTAGGCTATAAGTCCTGGGTAGAAGTTCCAAGGCTTGTACACTTCCATTACCTCACACTCTCTTCAGTAACTCCCACTCCCTGTCTATGATTCTTTAGTAAAATGAAGCAGCATGTTGATTCTTGGTGGGATCCCTTGGGAAGTGGGACCATGCTGGGGCAATGGAGGCTGGTCCCCATCTTAGCTTCCCACATGGATTACTATGTTCAAAGCTGCAGAGAAACTCACCCAGTTGCTTACTCCTGGAACAAGTTTCTCTGTGAGGAACCATAACATGAGATCAACAAAAACATGGAATGAAGGTATTGGTCATCTGTTTCTGGTCTCAGGGATGTGAGACCTTGTGCCATTTCTTTCTGAGATAGGAAGGGTAGGTGTGAGATGCTGAAGTCCCTCAGGTAGCAATCCTATTTTTTGCAGACATGATACTATTGATTCTTGTTACTGCTGAAGAGGCCACAGATGGCATTAGTCCAATCAAATGATGAAAATGGGACGCGGAGAGGAGAAATATTAGCCTGGCTTCCATATAGCTAACTGGTGGCAGAGGAAGGGAATGGAAGAGGAGTTCATCAGACAGGCCTGGGGAGAGATAAAATCTAAGTGTTTCCTCTCTGTATCTACATCCAGAAACAAGGATGTCCCCCATGTGCCCATCATTGGGCAAATATTACCCAGAAACGCTTCATTGATTATTGAACCTGAATTATTCCCAAGTCCTTCTCAGTTTCCTTGTATTTTCTGTCTTTTCATAGCAATTACCAGCAGCAGAGAGTAAACTGTCTGCTTTGTTTGGGGCTTATTTTCTGCTTGCTCTCCTGGGTATAAGCTCCATTGAGGGAGGGGCTTTGTTTTGATAGCAGTTATCCTTAATCTGGATCATAGTAATCAGTGAGCATTCAAACAATGTTTGTTGAATAAATAAATGACAGGCAATACTGACTTAAGCATTCAACAGGCCAGGTCTGGAAGGGAAATACAGAAAGGCAGTGAGAAGCTCTTGAGTCTCCTGTCCTTGAGAACCCCCACACTATAATGGCTTTGGATAATACTGAGCATTTCTGAGCTGTGAACACAGCAGTCTTCCAAGTTACCTCTTCCTTGCCATTGTGATGCCCCAGCTGTTCTGGGAACCCAGGAAATTCTACTTTTCTTTTTCTATGCATTTTATCCTTCCTCCTGCCTTTTCTCTACTCTCCTCTGAACCTAGAACTCAGCACAAGTTTCAGGGCATTGCATCTTCCTGATTATCAGCTTCCTGCTCAAATATTGCCTATTTACAAACCTGAGATAAACTATAAGGATATTTGGCTACCTGGTTAATCTCTGGAGAGGCTGGAGAGTGTGCTCCACAGCTTCAGTTTCAACTTGACACACCTAGGTGGAGGGAACCTTGGCTGAGGAATTTTCTCCATTGGACTGGCCTGTGGCCATGTCTGTGGGACATTTTCTTGGTTGTTGAGTAGTGTGGGGGCCCAGACCTCTGTGGATGGTGCCACCCCTAGGCAGATGGCCCTGGGTTGTATAGGAAAGCAGACTGAGCATGAGCCAGAGAGCAAGCCAATAAGCAGCATACCCCTATGGTCTGTGCTCCATGTTCCTGCCCTGAGTTCCTACCTTCATGTCCCTTAGTGATGAGCTGTGACCTGAGAGATGTAAGATAAATTAAACACTTTCCTCCCCGAGTTGGTTTTGGTTAGAAGGGTTTATCACAACATTAGGAAACCTAACTAATAGAGAAATTGGTACCAGAGAGCTGGCTACTGCTATGATGGCCCTGTCCATATGTGTCTAGGAGAATTGTGGAAGTCTTTAGACTGGAACAGTGCTTGAAGCTCAGTGAGCTGTTCTGTAGGAACAAGGGAGATAATGCTGAAAGAGGTGTAAACACTGGAGGCCTGGCTTGTGAAGCTTCCAATGCTAGCAAAGACTCCATCATGTTGCTTGTGCGATATATTTTGAATTAAGAATTTTTGGAGGGGCTGGAGAGATGGTTCAGTGGTTAAGAACACTGGCTGGTCTTGCAGAGGACTGGGGTTTGGTTCCCAGCACCCATACGGAAGCTAACAACTGTCTGTAATTCCAGTTTTAGGTGATTTGATGTCCTCTTCTGACCTCTGTGGGCATTGCATGATATGGGTCCACTTACATACATGCAGGCAATACATTTATATACATAAAATAAAATAAATTATTTAAAAATAATTTTTGGAAGTGAAACCTTTGTGTTCTACTGGGATAACTGATGCTGGTTAGCTGGGCCTGAAAATCATCTGTAACAAGAGTCCAGCATCATGGAGGTGAAATCTGGGAAGTATTTCCTCATGGTCACCACATAGAAGCTGTGGTACAAAGCAGGCCTGAGACTTCATCCTAAGCTGGAAGCAGGGCTTGGCAATATATAAGAATCTCTGTGTGTGGTGGTACACACCTTTAATCCAAGCACTCAGGAGGCAGAGGCAGGTGGATCTCTGTGAGTTCAAGGCCAGCCTCGTCTACAGATCCAGCTCTAGGGCAGCTGGGACTTAAAGGGAGTCGCTGTCTCAAAAAAAAAAAAAAAGAGAATCTCCTACGTGGTACTGGTTTTGAAGGCATGAATGGGTCCTGGAGAGCATCTGAGACTCAGTACTGTGAGAGGCCAAGAAAGGCCATTGGTGAAGGTTTGGCCACATTTGCAGTGGACATCTCTGGGACTGAAGAGGACACGGAGAGAATCTGAGATTTTGTACCCTGAAAGGTCAGAGGAGCCAATTGGGGGACTGGGGAGATGGGTCAGGGGTTAAGAGCACTGACTGCTTTTGCAGAAGACCTGGGTTTGGTTGTCAGCACCACATGGCAGCTAACAACTGTCCCAATTTCAGTTCCAGGGGATCCAATGCCCTCCTCTGGCTTCCATGGGTATTGTACAATATGGATGCACTTACATGCATGGAAGCAATACACTCATATACATAAAATAAAAATAATAAAATACATTTCAAAAGAAGAGCCCAATGATAAAGATGCAGCCTCAGTTTCAACAGAGGCCTGGGCATATTGGAGGTTCCAGGACCATGGGACAACCACTAAGGGAAGAGGCAGATGGAGCATGGAGCCATCCTGAGCCTACAGGACATGCTGTATGTGCTATAGATGGCCCAGCCAGAGAAAAGGAGCTGCCCAAGCCCTTTGGAGCCAAGAAGATTGTGAGTAAATCCCTGATTTTCAGCTGCATTAGTCACTTTTCTGTTGCCAAGATAAAACCACCACGACAAAGGGAACTTATAAAAGGAAGAGTTTATTTGAGCTTACAATTGATGGTTCCAGGGAATTAGAGTCCATTGTGGCTGGGAGGCGTGGTGGCAGGAGCTGAAGCAGAAACTCGAGGTTCACATCTTCAAGTGGGCACAGGAAGCGGAGAGAGATAGAGGCTGGCAAGGCTTTTTGAACTCTCTAAGACTTCCCCCAGTGACATACTTCCTCTAGCATGCCCACATCTTCTAAGACCTCCCAAAACAGCACCACCAACTGGGGACAAAATGTCTGAATACTTGAAACCTATGGGGGACATTCTCATTCAAGCCACCACACCAGCTTTGAGCTACTTTGCTGGACTTTGGTTTTGCTTAAGTATGCTCCTCGATTCTTCCTTTGTGAAATAAGACAGTATAGGTTTTACAGAAGCCTACACTTAAGAGACTTTGAATTTTTAAAGTGTTTGAAATGAAAAATATATTTTTGCTTTATATTATATGTATATTTCATCCATGTATGTAAATGTACCCGTGGGGTGCATTTACATACATGTGGGGGTGCTGGGATTCGAACTTGGGTCTTTTGCAAGAATAGTAAGTGATCTTTTTTTTTTGACACAGGGTCTCCCCATAGCCCCAGCTGGCCTGGAACTCATTATGTAGATCAGGCTGGCTTTGAACTTACAGAGATCCACCTGTCTGTGCCTCCCGAATGCTAGGATTAAAGGTGTGCACCACCACTCCCAGCTTAAAGATGGTTCTTAGCTGTCATGTGGGTGCTGGGAATCGAACCTGGGTCCTCTGCAAAAGCAGTTGGCACTGAGCTGTCTCTCCAGCCCCATGTTTGAATTTTTTAAAGATGGTGGGACTTTTGAAGTTGTACCATTTTATATTGTGATATTAATATTAACATCATATTTTGGAGACAAGAAATGGAAAGATAGCATAATAGTGATGTGTTTGTGTGTTGTGTGATTCCTGACAAGGAATCAATTGTGCTGGACAGCTTCAGTTGTCAGCTTGACACACCTGGGTAGAGGGAACATTTATTAAAGAATTTCCTCCATTGGATTGGCCTGTGCCCACATCTGTGGAGCATTTTCTTAATTGTTCATGTGGGATGGCCCAGTCCATTGTAAATGCCAACCCTGGAGAGGTGGTCCTGTGCTGTATAAGAAAGCAGTCTGACACAGGCCAGAGGAACAATCCAATAAGCAGTGTTCCTCCATGGTCTATATTTCAGCTCAGCACAGCAACTTTCAATTCGAGATTGTTCCTGTCTCTAAATGCAGTCAGTACGGAGCTGTGACTTATCTATATAAAGAAGAAGAACTTGGAGACGAATTATCAGAAAGGGTTGATCATTCACGATCTCTGGCTAGCCTTGACTATGAATGATTATAAAAATTCTGCACTTGTGGAGGCCAAGTTAATGAGGCATTACAGTATCTATCTGTCAGATTATGCAAAGCCTTTTAAATAACATAATTTCTATTCATTGCAGGGTAGCTTAGAAAGATGCAGTGGACAAGGAGTTCCTTTCATCTTAACGGAGAACTGGCATCTTCAAATTAGAAAGTATTTAAACTATGCTAAAATGTATGCTCTGAAAATAAAAGAACAGAAAGGAGTTTAAGCAAGGTTAGAATTCGCCAAATGGCAGACTAAAGAAAAATAGCAAACTGGTCATTTGGTTTACCATGGAAATTGCTTGTAAGGCCAAATTTGAAATTTGTATTTGGATGTTCACATGAGCGGGTACTTTCTCCCTGACCTCTGAGTGGCCCTTAGCCTCTGTGCCCTGTTAGTCTGAATATAAAAGGGACTCACTTATACGGCTTTTGGGTCACATTAGTCTATCAAGCATTTATAAGTGAAGATGTCATTAGGCCAGCTTTTATGGTATGGCTTGAGCACAGCACAGCCTGTTTCTAACTAAGCACCTTTATAATACATACCCACACACAGAAACCCAGCAGAACTAAGCAATCCCCCTCCTCTCTCTCTCTCTCTCTCTCTCTCTCTCTGTGTGTGTGTGTGTGTGTGTGTTGCAATGAAGGAACCATATGGTGATAACACTGGAGAACTAGCAATACAATACAAAATTAGTTCCCTACTTTGTTATGACAAGACCCTTCCCTTTTTTTTAAATTTAATTTTATTTATTTCTGTATGTGTTTGAATGTACTGTCTGCATGCAGGTCTGTGCACCCATGTCGTGCAATGCCGTGGAGGTCAGAAGAGGGTCTCGGATTCCCCTGGAACTGTAGTTCTCCTGGAATTGGAGTTTCAGACGGTTCTCAGCCGCCATGTGGGTGCTGGGGATCGAACCCAGGTCCTCTGTAAGAGTGGTCGGCGCTCTTAACCGCTAGGCCATCTCTCCAGCCAGACAAGACCCTTCCTAAAGAGCAAAGGCAACTACTTTTCCAGAAGCCAGACAGGAGAATGCTGCACTAAAGCTGTTTCTCAGAAGTGCGAAAAACAAAATTTACCAATTGATGTTGGATTTAAATGTAGGATTATTAAATGGTATTGCTTGAATTAGACTTTACAAATTAAGAAGCCCCAAAGATACCATTTGATATCAATCAGATTTGTGCTTGTAAGCAGAGTCCAGCACAGTAAGAAAGAGCAAGGCCTCTGGAGTCTAACAAACCTGAGCTTACACCCAGCCTCAGAAGGTGGGCCGGTGCCATGGCGCTGGTCAAAGCCTACTGGCAAGTGCTTGCTATCTCTATAATCCTGACAGTTTATGCAGTATTCACTTTGCCTCAGTTTCCTGATCAGAGGGATGGAGACCTTGGTTACTACTGTGAGAAACACTATATCTACAGTAAGCAATTTATAAATGGTGTCTCTGATTCTATAAAACGGGAGTGATCAAGATACAAGTTGCACTTTGTAAGATTGTTTCCAGGCTTAAAAGAGACAATGCAGAAAACTGCTTTCCATAGTGCCTACAGACTATAAATGCTCAAGAGAGGGGGAGCCATCACTATCAAAGGCCAGAGTAACCAAAAACACATCATAGTTATGTCTGTTGATACAGCTCTTTTGTAGACATCAAGACACTCAGTTCTGTATCTACTACCTAATAGCTTTGGATGGCTTAGGAAATTGCATAACTTCTAAGGTCCTGAAGTTTCCTGCACTATAAAATATGAAAGCTAGATGATCAAAGGCCACTTTGGCTCTAAAAAGGCTGGATTTTTATGATTCCTCAGTTTTTCAAGTATGTTAAAAGGGAATAGCAACGGCAACACGGCAAAAAATTAAAAAAAAATCTCACTGGGTCTATCACTCCTCTTGAGCATCCTGTGCTTCCAGAAACATCTGCAATTCTAAGCCACTAAATAAACACATTGAAGTCAACTTGGAAAGCCATCCGTAGGCTAGTCCAGTAAGCGATCACCCAGTATCTCCCTGGAAGATGGCTGGGCTGAGTACGGACTGTGGGAGGCAAACCGTGTTCTACCTAGCTACATCACAGAGCCACTTGCTGACCAGCAGCCCCCGACTCAGCCCAGGCTGGGATGGAATCCAGAAATGTACCAACTCAGGAGAGTCTCTGGGTCAGTAAATTCATGAATAAATATAGCACACATTTTTAACCTCCTATCTCCTTGTTCACATAGCTGCCTCCTGACTGTGTCTAACACTGGAAGACAGAGGGAGCATGGAGCCCTCAGAAGCCTCCTAGGCTTTGGGACAGAGAATCTGAAAAGTTGCCCCTGCAGTATCCTCCCCTAGTCCCCTAGAGGAAGTCATAGGAAGCCTCAGTTTACCATAGAGCCCTTTAAATCAGAAGGTCATCTGAATCCCAGAGTTTTTAGATACTTCTAGTTATGAAGATTAATGATGATAATGACAGTTCAGTTTAAAGCCCTTTAACTGTAGCATGTGAATTTTTTTTTCAAACCGGTCTCTCATGAATCCCAGGCTCTCCTACAACTCTTTATGTAGCTCAATATGACCTTGAACTTCTGCTCATCCTGCCTCCCCCTCCAGAGAGCTGGAATCACATGCGTGTGCTAAAATACACAGGCAATACTGTACTGGGGCCTGAGCCCATGGCTTTGTGTATGCCAGGCAAGTACTCTGCCACTTGAGTTACAGCTCCATGGCCCAAATTTTGATTCTAAGTTTAGATTCCTATTCTCTATGAACTTGAAGACTTTACCATTTGTCACTAGGCTTTTCATCTGTGAAACTACTGGGGTTGGGGTATGGTCTACAGAATTAGGTGATCTCTGAGATCTCATCACATGTTTATCAGGAGAAAACTCTTTATGAGATGTCACTTGACTAAGAGAGGGAAGATATCCATTGCATGTTCTCAGAAAATCATCTTAATGGAAGGAGAAAACTGACATCAGAGGCTGTTGTCAGGCCCAAGCTTCTGGATCATTGTTGTCATGAGCATTCCTTAATACGAGCAAAGTGCACACTTCTTATGGCATCCTAGTCCTTGTTTCTTTCCTCCTAGTGCTCTGCAGCAGCCAAACTGAACTTTGTGGCATTATGTGTTCTAACTAGCCATCAAGTTTTCACCTCTTGTGATGGTTCTTTTGGCTGGAAAATACTTTTTTTTTCTTTTTTTCCATCTGCTTAGCAATGCCAAGCCATATAATTAGCTACTCAAACTGTATCCAACAACCTTGGGCAAGGTTAAGAATCTCCCACTCTGAGCTGCATGGCCTCTTCTACTTTCTCTATTCAGAGCACTTACTAGGCTATATTGGAGTGGTATATCTAATTGTGGGTCTCTTAACTTAATTACAAACTCCATTGGGGTAGGTGCCCAATCTTATCCACTGTTGTACTTCAAGTGCTCAGCATGTGGAATGGCATGAAGGTAATACTCAAAAGCATATAATTTCATTGGGTTGCAGTGTGGTGCAGTGTAGTGCCATGCATAAATATAAATGTGTGAAGTAATATAGGATGAAGGCCCATGGCACATGTCCTCTACGTAGTCAGTGTCGTTGTGGAGAGACTGAGGAGTATAGTGGGTGAAGCAGTGATTTAGTACTCTGGAGTTACTTCTGGACAGAGGGTGTTATGTAGAGTAATTTATTTAAACCTTTACTGGTCAATCAAGACAAATAGATTGGTGTGACAAGTGAAATGATTATGTTATTATGGAGTTATAATCTCAAGGCTGGTTATACATGTATGTTTACTAATGATCTTGAAATGAGGAAAGCTTGTCGTCAACACAGGCCTCACTTAAGTTACCCATTCTCAGGTATTAAGAAGCCACATGAGATTTTACAAGCTGCTCCAGAAGAATGTCCATGCAATGAAAATGTGTTGTGCAATGTGAAAAAATGATCAAAAGCTATGGCCTCCTTCAGAACCAACACAATCTATCAAGGGCTGAGGCTACTGGTTGTTTAGGATATGGAACTTCCCATTCACTGAAAATCACTCTGCCACACAGAGACCCATCTAACTTTTATCAGTCCTATTCTAACATGATTTATCAGTATCTAATAGTCCGGTCAGTCTACTTTTGAGAAAAGTCATGCTTATTTATGAATAGGTACAATAACTATAAAGATACATCACTTGAATTTGTTCCCTATACATCTCACATAAGTAACTCTTACTATAGACTTTATTGATCAAGCATGCTTTTTGGAGTCTGGAGAGATAGCTCAGTGGTCAAGAGCACTGGCTGCTCCTGCAGAGGACCTGGGTTCAGTTCCCAGCATCCCACATGTCAGCTCACAACTGTCTGGAACTCCAATTAAAAGGGATCAAATGCCCTCTTCTGGCCTTCACAGACACTGCATGCATGTGGTGTGTTATGGGAAAAACACCCATAACAAAAAATAAAAATAGTTTTGAGAAAGAATGCTTTTCTGAAACTCTCCCTGTGTTTATATTATGTAACTATTCCTAATTGAGTCATTCCTTCCTGGAAAGAGAAAGAAGATTCAGACTCAGAAAAGAAGCTAAGGAAACTTATTAGATTCAAGAAGCTCCTAAAATTTACTAGGCTTATGCTAGGTGTGGTGGCGCATGCCTTTAATCCCAGCACTGGGGAGGCAGGTGCAGGTGGATCTCTGTGAGTTCAAGGCCAGCCTGGTCTACATAGCAAGCTCCAGGCCAGCTGGGACTAAAGAGACCCTGTCTCAAAAAGACAAAAACAAACAAACAAACAACAAAAGCTTACCAGGCTTTTCAGTCTCCATCTTCCTAAGACTATATAAATAATAAAAAGTAGCTGGGGTCTCCTCAAGGTCACAGAAGCAGTAAATAATGGCTAGGGAGAGGAGACTCTGAAGGAGCTGCCTGTAATTTCATCAGAGAGTTTCAGGGATGTAGTTTTCTTGAGTCATCCATCATTTATGCTTGATGAACTTTTGATGATGCAGCTGATTTTGAGTGACCTGTGCTCCTGTAAGTAACCCCAATAAACTCATTGTTCATCAAATTATACTTGGGAAACAATAATTTCTTTGGTCTGTCATTAGTGGCTCCATCTGGTGTAAATGGATGTTTGTTCACATCTCCCCAGGAAAAAAAAATCATACAATGATTTATAAATTATGCCAGATCTTCAGTGATTCTTTTCCTTGTTACCACACCATACATTATTGTTATAATTGTTTCTTTAAGGCCTATTTTCTTTCATAGACTTGGACTGCCTGTTCTCTCTTAAAGCATCCAGCACAATAGCTGACTAGGAGGAAATATTCAGTAGTCATTTGTTGAATGGATGACTGTGGAATGAGACAAGTTTTCAATATTAAATAATTTAAGACTGAGATTCATGCATGAGAAAAGACACACTACTCATCTGTTCTCCTGGCACAGTTTAGCACTGGAAGTTGAAATGCAACCATACATACTTGAGAAAAAGTTTGATATATGATACATCCATCAAAATAAATCTATAGGGACAAATACAATCAGTTTGATTTGAATTGCATAATATCATTCTTTAAAGATAGTATTCTTTTAAAATATGTAACACAGTTATACAAGGAAATTTAGGGATAGAGAGAGAGAAGGAGCTCAAGAGAGTAGGGGCCATAGGAGACTGGTATTATCAAAGGAGAAATGGGGAAAATGGAGATTATTTAAATGCCAAAGCCATGAAGAGAGCGTTAGACAGGGAAGAGGACAGAGGGATAAATAATGCCTAGATGGTGTAAAAAAACAGCGAGAATCATATTAGTCTAGCAACTTAATGACAAATTACACATACAATATCTTTACATGAGCCTATGTGTGTAGATGAAGGCTACATAACAAGAAACAGTGCCAGACAGGAGAAGCCTTCATTTGAGCTATTGGCCAGGGTAGTCCAAGAGACTCCCCAAATTACACAGGCTATTACCACAGCCCTTGATTGATTGCCTCCAAGAACTTGAAGGTGAAGCTGTATTGCCGAAGACAGGACATATTTTAGAGACGGAATTTGGAGCAGTGGATCTGGAAGTGACCAGGAAGCCCCCTCCCCTGAAGGCCGGCTCTCATAGCTTTGGAGAGCACTATGCAAGCTGCTAAGAGAGATCATCAATAGATGGTTCAAAACCAGTTTCAAGACCAAATAACTACATCAATGACCAGCAAAGCATATGAATTGGTGCAGTAGTGGCACTTTTATTTGGGGGGGGGCAATAAGCTACCCAATTGGACTTAAAAGTGTACTCAATTGGAAGAATGAGTGTGGTACTATAAACATAGCCAGAAACACATAGATGGAGAGGTTATAGATCTTACAGAAATCCCCAAGGCTTTCGCATTCCTTAGGCTAATGTAACTTCTTACTATGTGCAAAATATGTATCCTTATATTCACAGTCTAGTATCCCAGTCACCACCCATCAAAGAAGCTTCTTTTGCACCAGAGACTATTATAGAATATCACCACTGGTCAGACACACAATTAGATATACCACTCCAATATAGCCTAGTAAATACTCTGACTAGAGGTCAATGCAGCTCAGAGTGGGAGATTCTTAACCTTGCCCAAGATTGTTGGTTACAGTTTGAGTAACTAATTATATGGCTTGGCGTTGCTAAGCAGATACACCTAAGGCTCAGATAACACAGAATAAGGGGTAAAGAGGACACTAATGTATTTCTCCACTCTTAGTAATAAAGTTCCCTCATGCAACAGAGGGCCAATAACACAAAGGAAAACAAATGGACAGAACATGGGAATTAGGAGTCTGCAGAGTATGGGTCCTTGGCAGGTCTCCCATATTAAACTCCACCCCCAAGGTTCAGGGACCATTGCAGAAGAGAGGCAGAAAGATTGTGAGAGCCAGGGAGGTGGTTCATGACCATATGGAAATAGAATCCTGCATGCTCCTGGGACCCAGCTCATATGAACCTGCAGCAATGGTGTCAACATGCACAAGATCCATGCAGACAAAACCCCAGCATGGAACTGGAGAAATGGGCAGCAGACCCCAATCTTAGCTTAAGAACTATTGGTAGCTTATCACTATTGGGTTAGGAACTGCTGATCTTAGAGCAAGAGACTCTGGATAGGCTGACTAGACCTCAGTGGGTGAACTTGGACTGAGGAAAGTTCAGGAACACTAATGTGTCCACCATAGGCCTTAACTCAAGTGACAGTGTATGAACTCCAGAGGGGGTGGCCTGTGAGAGGGTCCCAATAGGGAAAGGGGTAGAAAGGTGATTAAGATAGATTGAGATGTTCTATATTAAACATACAAAAAATCAATAAATAAACAACAAAAATATTGACTTTTGATGAATCTGTCTTCCCTATTAGATCAGTTCTTATAGAGACTTAAGGATTATTTACCTTTGCACTATGTATGCCAGAGAGTGAAATATTTGCTGAATGAACATATCACTAAATGAATGGATAAAATTATCTAATGGGGAGAGGTAGCTAAAGAAACGAACCTGACCATAAGTCCAGACTCAGTCATTCATTAATGTCTCCATATTAGGTATAGAAAACATAATATATTCACATCTAACTGAATTTCACTTCTATTTATTATTAATAAATAAGCCCCATAATAAACCTTACTTTTCTCAGAAACCAACTAGACATTCAAGCAGTAGTAATGGCTAGGATAAATTGAGGAGAAAAATAGCCTCTCTCCCTGGAGCAGGTGCCTTTCAATTTAGCTTAAGTATGCATGTTTGCGTGCACACACAAATCCATCCACATGTGCTGCTGCACGTTTCTCTCAGCACAGTCCCTGACAGATGAAGCTAAAGCTGGGCTCTGTTCCATTTGGCTAGGCTGTCATTCACCATTTTGCTCATTACAGGGAAATGAGGTCCATTTGTAAATATCTGGGGTGGGGGAGTGGGACATAGAGTAATTGAGCTCTCCAAAGTGTTTTCACTTAATTTGCTAAACCTGTATTTATATTTTTAGAGAATTAGGTGTTAACAGGTGATGGACAGAATGTCAGAAAAATGAATATAAATGCAGAGGACAATGTGTCTCCTTCCATCTCTTCTGACCGAGTCTTATTCTCTTTCTTCCAGCCCTTGTTTTCCTTTTTCAGTCTTTACAGGTTTGTCCCACTGTAAGGTGGATTCTCTCCTGGGTTTTCTTATCAATGAATTTGCCTTTAAAGATTTGATCGCAATGGCTTGTATGCCTTGTGAGCTCCTCTGACTAAACATTTTTCTGTCAACTCTAGAAAACATGGACACTGTGTTCAAAGGCATGCTCTCGGTTGACTTCCTCATTTTAAGTTCCACCAAAGCTGAACTGAGTCAGGAAATGGTTTTCTAGAAACTGGGAGTCCTACATACACAATTGTTTTTCTCTTGGGGTATAGTTTTGAAAGTGAAGGTGGGGTAGAATTTTGCTTCAGTGCAATAGAACTATCTGATACACTTCACTGACACATAATCGGCCCTTTCTTTTGTCACATATTGCTCACAATGTTTAAATTCAAAGAAAACATATTAAAACCAAGCAAAAGGATGCTTTTAATAAAGTAATAATGATAAGGGTAAATAATTAAAAAGATGTTTTTACACATGCATCTTCATTGTCTAATGAACAAGTAATGTAGGGAACAAGCTTCACAGGTTATAATGAAAGAAGAAAGCTATCCCTTAAAAAATAAATAAAAATTAAAAATCCCTTAAAAAATAAATAAAAATTAAAAAAAGAAAGAAAGCTTTCTTTTTCTTTTTCTTTTTTATTTTCTTTTTTTTTAGTTTTTTCAATTTTATATATATTTTTATACAAAATTATGTTACAAATCGAATATAGATCCATGTCACCCTCCCAACCCCCAACCCCCACCCCACCAGATTCACTGTTTCAGTCAGTTCTTTGATGCAGCCTTTTCTGTTGTTGTTGTTCTTTTTTATTTATTTATTTTTTTTTTTTTATGAGGCTTTGTGTATTTCATACATAATTTTCCAATTCAGTTCGGCATATTTCCCTTTCTCTTCCCCCCATCCCACCCCCCACATCCCAGATCATGCATTCTGCCATAACTGTCCGATCTTTCTTCAGTTTTTTTTTCATTTTTTAGCAATAAGTGATAATTTATGAGTACAAGCATCTCTCATGTTAAAAACAATTTGTAGGCTGTTGTGCCCAAACCCCCACCGCCCACCATCCAGCGGGGGGGGGGGGGCTTGTGTTCAATCAAGTTGTCAACATGAGTGTCCAGAGTATATTGCTGTGTTTCACCATTCACCCCCAATTGCAGCCCTACACATTCTACATCCCCCTCTTCCCAGGATTGTTCCCTAGGCTTAGAAAAGGGGCACAGGTGGAGAGAACGCAAAACAGTCTATTTCTCTGGAGCTGTTGTCTTGGACTCTGGTCAATTCTGCTGTTTCCTTTCGCTCCCCACCATAGAACAAGGAGAAATATGATGATGATGAGTCGTTCTCCAACTGTAAATTGGAGGACAACTATTATAGAGGTAATCTCATAAAACGTAAAACTGCCTTCTTTAATTGACTAATAGACATAGGAAACTGTGAAAATGATTATTCTCTATTCATAAACCAAATATTACTATAAAGTCCTTAAGCTATGCACTTAAGCAAAATATTAATATAGGAGCTCTGACATCAGCAATGGATTATTCTACACCAAGGGGATCCAAGCCCCCACAAAAGGAAAGGCTCCTTGCCTCTAAACTGGGATACCTGCAAGAAGAGAGGCTATAAGGCCCTGCTGCCGAAGACCTGACATTAACATGGGAAAGATGTATTGAGACCCCACATGATGTGTACAGATGGCCTCTGGAATACCAAGAGTGTTACAAAGGCCACTAAACCAAAAAAGCAAAAATACGGGTCTCCTTGAGTCAAGCAAGCTCCAGTCAGCACCAGCTACACTTCTTTTTATTTTTGCATTATTTAACATGTGACCTGGACCCTAACCCAGAAAGACCTAATAGAAGTATGACCCTGGGAGAATTCTTTAACTTCTGTATCAATTGCCCTACTTTCATGAGTTAACTAGGATTCAGTGACGTGGCTGGTTTAAAAGGAAGAAAGACTCAGGCTGGGCGTGGTGGTGCATGCCTTTAATCCTAGCACTTGGGAGGCAGAGGCGGATCTTTGTGAGTTCAAGGCCAGCCTGGTCTACATAGCAAGTTCCAGGACAGCGGGCTACAGGGAGACCCTGTCTCAAAAAAGAGCAAAAAAAAAAAAAAAAAAAAAAAAAAAAAAAAGGAAGAAAGATTCAGGTTTCTGTGGACCTGGTGGTCCTATCTCAAACCCTTAACCAGTATTTTACATTCTTAGCTTATACAGAAGAATGGATTTAGCAAAAAGAAAAAAAAAAATAGAAAAGATGTACAGCGAGCCCTCTCTTTAAGCTGAAGTTGCCTACTAATAGAGATGAAATGAGTTATTATTCAGAATGAAAGCCGGCCCACTACAACTCAACTTTGTATTCATTAGCTGATTGATGAGCTTGTCAGATGAGACCAGACTTTGCTACAAGTTTTAAAGATACTGTGTGCTGCCTTCTTTCAAGTTGTGCCTTCCAGTGATGGCTTTCTAGAGCTCTAGGAATGGGAGGTTGTCATTTATTATTGTCAGGGATTTAAGTGAGACCACAGCATCCAGCACCCAAAAATCTACCCCACAGCCATGGTGTTTGTGACTGAATCTTGGAATCCCTGAAGCCTCTCCTTCAGACACCTGGAAGCATGGGACTCCAAAGTCTGTACCTGTGACAAATATGCTTCCTACATGCAAAGAAACATTATCAATAAATAGCCTTAATTGCTTAGAGATATTATTTTTCAAACACAGTCTGCTTATAAACTGCAAGAGGCTGTAAACACCTTGAGCCTTTTCAAGACTTCTGTAACTAAATCTGACTGGGAATCAATAGAGCGGGCCTTGGACTCCTACAGAAAAGCTAAAGACCTCTGAATCTTGTACAGATGGTGTCCTCAGGACAGGAAAGCACTCAGTGTTGTAGTTAAACAGAGCATGTGGGTGAAATCATTATCATGTAAGAAGAACAGCTTCTAATGCTAATAGAATAACCATAGTTGACAACAATTATTACATTTCAAAACAACTAGCTTTTGAAATGAAAAATAATCCATATTAAAATCAACACGGTCATTACCTTTAGCATTGCCATAACTGGTATCACTCATACTTCTCAAAAAATACCTTTGTAGGGGCTGGAGAGATGGCCTAGTGGTTAAGAGTGCCGAACGCTCTTGCAGTGGACCCGGGTTCGATCCCCAGCACCCACATGGCGGCCGAGAACCCTCTAAAACTCCAATTCCAGGAGAACTCTAGTTCCAGGGGAATCTGACACCCTCTTCTGACCTCCGCGGCATTGCACGACACGGGTGCACAAACTTGCATGCAGACAATACATTCATACACAAACAGAAATAAATAAAAAAAATTAATAATAAAAAATACCTTTGTAATGAATCACAATGGTCCTATAAGGAAGACAAACCTAACACTTGTTTGTTATTTGACCCAGAACTTACCTAAGTAAGGAGTAAAAAGAACACAGAGTTAAAGCCAATTCAGTTTGACTCTAAACTGTGATCACAAATATCATCAGCTTATACAGAGCCAGGAACTCGCGGCCCAGAAGCTGAAGAGACAGCTGTGGTACCTACTGTCAGCTTTGCAATCTTCATCACTACAAGCAAAGCTTTACAGGGGGTGTGACCGCATCTAGGACACCACTAATCACAACCAAACAGCAAGCCAAACAGCTAAACTAGCAGGACAACAAGCACCATAAAATAATTTGCCTTATGCCGCTGTTTCCAAACCAGAAGGACGTAAAACACCCTTCCGGTTGTCTCCAGGGCTGGATCCGATCGGCCCCTGTATTTCCTGTTGCCTCCCAGAGTTCCTCTCCCCAACTCATTTCACTGTCCCTGCCACACTGACTTCTTTACTGTTTGTCCAATAACATCAGGTGCATTTCTACCTGGATAACTTTGTGTGCCCTTTCTTTCTTCTGGAAGCCTCTTTCTCCATGTTGGCTAACTCCAGTCTTCTCCAAGTCTTTGCTCGGTAGGTTTTTTTTTTCCCTAGAAAGCCAATCCTGCCTGCCCATTGGGGTCGTAGTCACCCTCCCCACTTCACTCCGCACTTAAATCTCATCTACTCTGTTTTATTGTTTATATGTCCAAAGGACTTTCCATTTTCTCTCAGTCACTATGACTTCTTTATTGTGAAATTTTTACTATCGGCCTCCTAACAGTCCAGAGGTTCTGGACAGAATTGGGTCTCTCCTTCACCCCTCTCTCCCAGACAGGGTTGAATGAGTGAATGGCCTAAGATGCAAAGGTGCCCTAGTTGATTTCAGACCATGTGGGACTAACTTGTCCCCCATAACTGAGAACAGGAAGGAGTGATTGTATGGCTCAGCTTTATCATGAGTTTCCATACTCTTAACATTTCCTAACTTATCTTTATCATTCTTTTCGCCAGCACATGAAACCATTGTTTTAGATGGTGCCTCAAAAATTTCAAAAATGGACAGCTTAGTCCTCCTGGTACCTGGCAATGAGCCACTGTGAAATGGAAGAGCATAGAGCTGTTTGACAAGCTGATGACTCACCTGCCCACCCTGGAACCTCAGGCAATATTTAAGGATTTCTTGGCACCTCAATATTCTAATCTGTCAGGCTTGGGGCTCTTCCTTTTAAGGCTTGCAACATACTGATGAATTAAAAAGAAAGGAAATGCTCTAAAACACAGAGCGATAGAGAGTACATGTTATTAATACTGTCATAATGGACTTTTGCTAAATATTCCTCATAGTGTTTAAATTCCAAAGAAAAACATATTAAAATCAACCCAAAACGACGGCTTTAATAGAGCAATGATAATATGATAAATAATTTAAATGATGCTTTTCATGTATAGCATCATTGTGTAATGAGTGTGTAATGTAGAGAGCCAGCTCCACAAGTTATTATCAAAATTGAAAATTTGCTTCTTATTTTTGGTATTATTTAATATGTGATGATCCTGAGGAAGGAGTGCAGGCATTCTTTAGAAATTAATTTAGCAAAATGAGGGGCTTTGGCTATAATTTGGGAATAAAATGTACTCTAAGGACATGTTATTCCAGTCTTAATAATAATAAAAATAATAAGCAATAGGCAAAGGACACAAATGATCCAGTATTTTCTTTTGTAAAGGATTTTTTTCTAATCCACATTTTCAAATTAATAGGCAGAATTTTTGCTGACCTATATAGATATAAGTATATCATTTATAATAGAAAAAGATTATAAAAGCTTAGGCTAAATTCATGCACTTTATGTGGGGTATGTGTATAAACACATGTTTATTTTAATGTGGGCATAATTATTACTAAATTGTAGCTTTTAATGGGAAGATCATTAGAGATAGTTGAATCTGCCTGCACTTAGCTTTCACTGAAACTCTGAAATTATTTTTTTAAATGTTCAGGTTTTGAAAAATATCAAACTATATGCTTATTTCAAATAGTCTTTTCTTAATTTTTCAGACTGGTATTTTGAGGTGAATTTAATCTGTTGTAGTTCATACTTGTCTACACTTAAATTATCCAGCTAGAGCCTTTAACAGCTATTTAATGTCCCAGACACCTTTTGAGCCTTTAAAGTGAGCTCCAAAAAGCCTTTTCCATTTCTCCTACCACCTCCCATCAGACTAAGAGGCTGCATTTTGTTCAGAGTCAACAAATTGAAAACTGAAACTTTTGGTTATTTTCCTTCTCAGTTTATGACCTATGAATGTAAAGTGGCTTTCAGATGTGACATAACTAATTTTCCCATCCCTGTGAACCAATGCAGGGTGGGTGTCACATTACCTTATTTACGAACAGCTGTATAGCCAGTAAATGAGGCAATCTTTGGACTCCTCATTGGGCATCCACAGCATATAAATAGATAATTACAGAAACGCAAACCTCTGTGACATTTTTCATCTGAAAATTGCCAAGGCTGCCTTTAGGGTAGTATAAGTATACATCTTAGAATTTGCCATAGATGAAAAATACCCAGTTATAGCTCTAAATAGCTCTTCCACTTTACAGAGAGCAAGAGCTCAAGTAGGTCTACTCTAGGGAATGGGGGTGGGGATCTTCAAGGCTGTGTACCTTTGAAGGAGAGTTTGCAGAACAGCACAGAAAGAGAAAGAGAGAGAGAGAGAGAGAGAGAGAGAGAGAGAGAGAGAGAGAGATGCACTTAACCGCTAGGCTATCGCGCCAGCCGTTCTCCAGCCCCCCCCCCCCCCCAGAAAGATCTTCTTCTGTTGCTTCATCAAGAGTTCCCCCCTGGCCATTCCTGACATGTGTTTTCTCTCTGGCAATCTGAAGAAATGAAAACCTGTTGCAGGGGACCTGGGAATCAAGTATAGAACATGCTGAGTATGAGGACTAGTGCTGATAGTGATGAGCTTGGGGTGGTTTAGGATGTGCCTTTGAACATCTACGAAGCTGCTATCTCCTGCCTATGAGGAACAGTCGATAACACAAAAAGCAGCCATGAATTCTCACATTGCTAAAATAACGGCCCCTATAAAAACAAAATGACAAAATAGTAAATGCTAGGATGGACACAGAGGAAAAGGAAGTCCCCTGCGTTGATGATGGGGAAGTGAATTATCAAACCATTATGAAAAACAGATTGGAGCTCTCTCAAAGGAGTGAAAATAGAATTGTCATATGATCCAATTAATCCCTCCTTGCGGTATATATACAAAGAAAAAGAAGCAAGCATATAAAGAAGATGCTTGCCTGAATGTTTATTGCAGCACTGTTCACAATAGCTTAGATATGGAATCGGCTTAGGTGACTGTCAAAAGATGGATAGATAAAGAAAATACCGTATATGTATACAGCAAGTATTACTCAACCATAAGTAAGAATGAAATTCTGTCAACACGAATGTTGACTAGTGATTACCGGAAGTTCAAAGAACAGAAAGTATGGGGAGGATTGCTAAACGGAGGCTGGATTTGATCAATGAATGTAGACAGTGTGCATGTGTTGAAATATCACACTAGACCCCATTAATATGCCCAATTTACATATGCTAATCAAAACAGTTTGAAATCATATTAAAATAACTTGAGCCCCTAAAGTTTAAAATCCAGCTATGAGCAGCCTCAGAATTCTATTTATTTTATTTATTTATTTATTTATTTATTTATTTGTATGAATGTACTGTCCTCATGTTAGGTTTGGCACCCGTGACCGTGCAATGCCGGAGGTCAGAAGAGGGTTTGAATTCTGGAACTTTCTTTTTTTTTATATTTATTTTTGTGTCTATGTGTAGAATGACTGTCTGCATGCAGGTCTGTGCACCCGTGTCGTTGGAAGCGCGGAGGTCAGAAGAGGGCGTTGGATTCCCCTGGAACTGGAGTTCTCCTGGAATTGGAGTTAGAGACGGGTTTCAGCCGCCATGGGTGCTTGGGGATCGAACCCGGGTCCTCTGCAAGAGGCAGTCGGTGCACTGAACCCGCTTGGCTATCTCTCTCCAGCCCTCCCCTGGAACTTTCTAAAAAAGATCATGTTGGCATGATTCTGAAACCATCAGTCTTGTCTGAATCTGTTTTCTCTCTCTCTCTCTCTCTCGCTCTGCACTTAACGCTAGGCTATCTCCCTCCAGCCCCCCCCCCCCCCCAAGAAAGATTTCTTCTGTTGCTTCATCAAGAGTTCCCCCCTGGCCATTCCTGACATGTGTTTTCTCTCTGGCAATCTGAAGAAATGAAAACCTGTTGCAGGGGACCTGGGAATCAAGTATAGAACATGCTGAGTATGAGGACTAGTGCTGATAGTGATGAGCTTGGGGTGGTTTAGGATGTGCCTTTGAACATCTACGAAGCTGCTATCTCCTGCCTATGAGGAACAGTCGATAACACAAAAAGCAGCCATGAATTCTCACATTGCTAAAATAACGGCCCCTATAAAAACAAAATGACAAAATAGTAAATGCTAGGATGGACACAGAGGAAAAGGAAGTCCCCTGCGTTGATGATGGGGAAGTGAATTATCAAACCATTATGAAAAACAGATTGGAGCTCTCTCAAAGGAGTGAAAATAGAATTGTCATATGATCCAATAATCCCATCCTTGGGTATATATACAAAGAAAAAGAAGCAAGCATATAAAGAAGATGCTTGCGTGAATGTTTATTGCAGCACTGTTCACAATAGCTTAGTAATGGAATCGCTTAGGTGACTGTCAAAAGATGGATAGATAAAGAAAATACCAAAAAAAAAAAAAAAAAAAAAAAAAAGAAATACCGAATGTATACAGCAAGTATTACTCAACCATAAGTAAGAATGAAATTCTGTCAACACGAATGTTGNTGGCCAGGGTAGTCCAGAGACTCCCAACTACACAGGTTATTACCACAGCCCTTGATTGATTGCCTCCAAGAACTGAAGGTGCTGCTGATGAACGCTTATGCCGAAAGACAGGACATATTTAGAGAGGAATTTGGCGCGTGGACTGGAAGTACCTAGAAGCCCCCTCCCCTGAAGGCCGGCTCTCATAGCTTTGGAGGCACTATGCAAGCTGCCAAGAGATCATCAATAGATGGTTCAAAACCAGTTTCAAGACCAAATAACCACATCACTGACCAGCACAAGAATGAATTGGTGCAGTATTGGGCAACTTGATTTGGGGGGGGGCACAATAGTACCCCAATTGGACTCTTAAAAGTGTTACTCAATGAGAGAGAATTTATGTGTTGTATTGTAAACATAGCCAGAAACACATAGATGGAGAGGTTATAGCATCTTACAGAAATCCCCAAGGCTTTCGCATTCCTTAGGCTAATGTAACTTTCTATCTGTGCAAAATATGTATCCTATATTTACAGTTCTTAGTATATCCCAGTCACCACCCATCAAGAAGCTTCTTTTGCACCGCGACTATTCTAGATATCACACTGGTCAGACACACACTAGATATACCACTCCATATTAGCCTACAATACTTGACTTAGAGGTCAAATGCAGCTCAGGGTGGGAGATTCTTAACCTTTGCCCCAGATGTTGGTTTACAGTTTGCGTAACTAATTATCTGGCTTGGCGTGCAAGCAGATTACAACTAAAGCTCAGAGACACACATGGAATAAGGGTAGTAAAGAGGACACTAATGTATTTCTCCACTCTTAGTAATAAAGTTCCCTCATGCAACAGCGGGCCCATAACACAAAGGAAACACAAAGGAAAAGAACCTGGGGATTAAGAGGGTCTGCAGAGTGTGGGTTCTTGGCCAGGAATCCCATATTAAACTCCACCCCCAAGGTTCAGGGGGACCATTCAGAGAAAGAAGAGGCAGAAAAGATGTGAGAGCCAGGGAGGTGGTTCATGACCATATGGAAATCGAATCCTACAAGCTCTAGGACCCTGCTCATATGAACTCAGCAATGGTGACAGCATACGTATGACCCATGCAAACTCAACCAAGCAAAAACCTACATGGCACTGGGGAAGTGGGCTGCAGAACCCAATCTTTGCTGATTACTGTTGGGTGAAAAAGAAATGGCCTTTTTAGAGCAAGGGACTCTGGATGGGCGACTAGACCTCAGTGGGTGAACTGGGAGGAGGAGGAAAGGGCAGGAAAGCAAGAAGGGGGCACAACCAGAGGCCGGAAAGCAAGGGACCAGCGGAGGAATCGCCAGGAGGGGGGGCCTGGGAGAGCGGTCCCAAGAGGGAAATGGGGGTAGAAAGGGGAGGAGAAGAGGAGAGGTGCGAGAGAAACAGACAAAAATAACAAGAATAACAAAAAAGAAATATTGAACGTTTGGATGAATCTGTCTTTCACTATTAGAGCAGTTCTTGATAGAGACTTAAGGCTTATTTCCTTGCACTCTGTATGCAGCGCGTTGAAATACTGTTGCTGAATTGAACATATCACTAAAATGAACGGGCTTAAAATTATCTAATGGGGAGGGTAGCTAAAAGACAAACGAACCGACCATAAGTCCAGCCTCCGTCTTCCTTAATGCTCCCTATAGGTAAGAAAAAAATATCTTCACATCGACTGAATTGTATTTGCGAGTGAGTATTAATAAATAAGCCCCATAATAAACCTTACTTTTCTCAGAAACCAACTAGACATTCAAGCAGTAGTAATGGCTAGGATAAATTGAGGAGAAAAATAGCCTCTCTCCCTGGAGCAGGTGCCTTTCAATTTAGCTTAAGTATGCATGTTTGCGTGCACACACAAATCCATCCACATGTGCTGCTGCACGTTTCTCTCAGCACAGTCCCTGACAGATGAAGCTAAAGCTGGGCTCTGTTCCATTTGGCTAGGCTGTCATTCACCATTTTGCTCATTACAGGGAAATGAGGTCCATTTGTAAATATCTGGGGTGGGGGAGTGGGACATAGAGTAATTGAGCTCTCCAAAGTGTTTTCACTTAATTTGCATCACCTGTATTTTATATTTTTAGAAGAATTAGGCGGGTGTTACATGTGATGGACCGCACGTCAGAAAAATGATATAAATGCAGAGGACAATGTGTCTCCCTCCATCTCTTCTGACCGAGTCTTATTCTCTTTCTTCCAGCCCTTGTTTTCCTTTTTCAGTCTTTACAGGTTTGTCCCACTGTAAGGTGGATTCTCTCCTGGGTTTTCTTATCAATGAATTTGCCTTTAAAGATTTGATCGCAATGGCTTGTATGCCTTGTGAGCTCCTCTGACTAAACATTTTTCTGTCAACTCTAGAAAACATGGACACTGTGTTCAAAGGCATGCTCTCGGTTGGGACTTCCTCACTTTTAGTTCCACCAAAGGGCTGAAAAACTTGAGTTCAGGAAATGGTTTTTCTAGAAACACTGGGGAGTCCTAACATACATTGTTGTTCTCTTTGGGGTACAGTTTTGGGAAGTGAAGGTGGGTAGAATTTTTGCTTCAGTGCAATGAAACTATCTGATACACTTCACTGACACATAATCGGCCCTTTCTTTTGTCACATATTGCTCACAATGTTTAAATTCAAAGAAAACATATTAAAACCAAGCAAAAGGATGCTTTTAATAAAGTAATAATGATAATGGGTAAATGGTAAATACTTAAAAAGCTTGTTTTTACACAGCTCTTCATTGTCTAATGCACAAGTAATGTCGGGGAACAAGCTCCACAGGTGATTAATGAAAGAAGAAGCTTAGCCCTTAAAAAAATAAATAAAAATTAAAAATCCCTTAAAAAATAAATAAACATTAAAAAAAGAAAGAAAGCTTTCTTTTTCTTTCTTCTTTTTATTTTTCTTTTCTTTAGTTTTTCATTTTTCTTATATATTTTTATTACAAAATATGTTACAAATCGAATATAGATCCATGTCACCCTCCCAACCCCAACCCCCACCCCACCAAATTCACAATTTCAGTCAGTTCTTTTGATGTGCAGTCTTTTCGTTGTTGTTGTTCTTTTTATTTATTTATTTTTTTATTTTTTATGAGGCTTTGTGTATTTCATTACATAATTTCCAATTCAGTTCCGGCATATTTCCCTTTCTCTTCCCCCCAATCCCACCCCCACACATCCCAGATCATGCATTCTGCCATAACTGTCCTGATCTTCTTCAGTTTTTTTTTCATTTTTTTAGCAATAAGTGATAATTTATGAGTACAAGCATATTATGTATAAAAACAATTTGTAGGCTGTTGTGCCCCAAACCCCCACCGCCACACCCATTCCAGCGGGGGTGGGGGGGGCTTGTGTGTACAATCAAGTTGTTCACATTGAGTGTCCAGGGTATATTGTGATGTTTCACCATTTCACCCCAATTGCAGCCCCACATTCTACATGCCCCCTCTTCCTCAGGTTGTTCCCTAGGCCTTAGAAAAGGGGGCACAGGTGGAGGAGAACCGCAAAACAGTCTATTTTCTCTGGACTTGTTGTCTTGGACTCTGTCAATTCTGACTGTTTCCTTTGCTCCCCACCATAGAACAAGGATGAATATGATGATGATGAGTCGTTCTCCAACTGTAAATTGGAGGAAACTATTATAGAGGTAATTCATAAAACTGGTAAATATGCCTTCTTTAATTGACTATAGACATAGGAAAACTGTGAAAATGATATTCTCTTTCATAAAAAAAAACCCCAAACTACTTACTATTTAAAGTCCTTAAGCTACTGCACTTAAGCAAAATATTAATATAGGAGCTTGACATCAGCAATGGATTATTCTAACCAAGGGGATCCAAGCCCCCACAAAAGGCAAAGGCTCTTGCCTTCTAAATGGGATACCTGCAAGAAGAGAGGGCTATAAGGCCCTGCTGCCGAAGACCTGACATAACATGGGAAAGATGTATTGAGGACCCCACATGATGTGTCCAGATGGCCTCTGGAATACCAAAGAGTGTAACCAAAGGCCACTAAACCAAAAAAGCAAAAATACGGGTCTCTTGAGTCAAGCAGGCTCATGTCAGCACCAGCTCCACTTATTTTATTTTGTCCCCTTTATTTAACATGTGACCTGGGACCCTAACCCAGAAAGACCTAATAGAAGTATGACCCTGGGAGAATTCTTTAACTTCTCCCAACTTCCTGTATCAATTGCCCTACTTTCATGAGTTAACTAGGATTCAGTGACGTGGGCCTCGGCTTAGTTTAGTTTAAAGGAAGAAAAGAAAGTACTCGGGCTGGCTGTGTGTGGTGGTGGATGCCTTTCATCCTAGCACTTGGGGAGGCAGAGCGTATCTTGTGAGTTCCCCGGGCCAGCCTGGCTTGCATAGCAAGTTCCAGTACAGCTGGGGTACAGGGAGGAGACCCTTTTGTCTCAAAAAAGAGCAAAAAAAAACAAAAAAAAAAAAAAAAAAAAGGAAGACAGATTCAGGTGTTCTGGGGACCTGGTGGTCCTATCCAAACCCTTAACCAGTATTTACATTCTTCGCTTATACAGAGAATGGGATTTTAGCAAAAAAGAACAAAAACAATAGAAAAGATGTACAGCGAGCCCTCTCTTTAAGCTGAAGTTGCCTACTAATAGAGATGAAATGAGTTATTATTCAGAATGAAAGCCGGCCCACTACAACTCATACTTTGTTATTCATTAGCTGTGATGAGCTTGTCAAATGAGACCAGACTTTGCTACAAGTTTTAAAGATACTGTGTGCTGCCTTCTTTCAAGTTGTGCCTTCCAGGTGAACGGTGGCTTTTCATTAGGAGCCATGCTAGAATGGGAAGGGTTGTCATTTATTATTGTCAGGGATTTAAGTGAGACCACAGCATCCAGCACCCAAAAATCTACCCCACAGCCATGGTGTTTGTGACTGAATCTTGGAATCCCTGAAGCCTCTCCTTCAGACACCTGGAAGCATGGGACTCCAAAGTCTGTACCTGTGACAAATATGCTTCCTACATGCAAAGAAACATATCAATGAAATAGCCTATTGCTTAGAGATATTATTTTTCAAACACAGTCTGCTTATAAACTGCAAGAGGCTGTAAACACCTTGAGCCTTTTCAAGACTTCTGTAACTAAATCTGACTGGGAATCAATAGAGCGGGCCTTGGACTCCTACAGAAAAGCTAAAGACCTCTGAATCTTGTACAGATGGTGTCCTCAGGACAGGAAAGCACTCAGTGTTGTAGTTAAACAGAGCATGTGGGTGAAATCATTATCATGTAAGAAGAACAGCTTCTAATGCTAATAGAATAACCATAGTTGACAACAATTATTACATTTCAAAACACTCAGCTTTTGAAATGAAAAATAATCCATATTAAAAATCAAACACGGTCATTACCTTTAGCATTGCCATAACTGGTATCACTCATACTCTCAAAAAACTACCTTTGGTAGGGGCTGGAGAGATGGCTAGGTTAAGAGTGCCGAACGCTCTTTCAAGGGACCCGGGTTCGATCCCAGCACCCACATGGCGGCCGAGAACCCTGTAAAACTCCAATTCCAGGAGAACTCCTAGTTCCAGGGGACATCCTGACACCCTCTTCTGACCTCCGCGGCATTGCAGACACGGGTGCACAAACTGCATGGCAGACAATCATTCACACAAACCGAATAAAAAAAAAAATAATAATAAAAAATACCTTTGTAATGAATCACAATGGTCCTATAAGGAAGACAAACCTAACACTTGTTTGTTATTTGACCCAGAACTTACCTAAGTAAGGAGTAAAAAGAACACAGAGTTAAAGCCAATTCAGTTTGACTCTAAACTGTGATCACAAATATCATCAGCTTATACAGAGCCAGGAACTACTCGCGGCCCAGAAGCTGAAGAGACAGCTGTGGTACCTACTGTCAGCTTTGCAATCTTCATCACTACAAGCAAAGCTTTACAGGGGGTGTGACCGCATCTAGGACACCACTAATCACAACCAAACAGCAAGCCAAACAGCTAAACTAGCAGGACAACAAGCACCATAAAATAATTTGCCTTATGCCGCTGTTTCCAAACCAGAAGGACGTAAAACACCCTTCCGGTTGTCTCCAGGGCTGGATCCGATCGGCCCCTGTATTTCCTGTTGCCTCCCAGAGTTCCTCTCCCCAACTCATTTCACTGTCCCTGCCACACTGACTTCTTTACTGTTTGTCCAATAATCTAAGGTGCATTTCTACCTGGATAACTTTGTGTGCCTTTCTTTCTTCTTGGAAGCCTCTTTCTCCATGTTGGCTAACTCCAGTCTTCTCCAAGTCTTGCTCGGTAAGGTATTTTTTTTCCCTAGAAAGCCAATCCTGCCTGCCCATTGGGGTCGTAGTCACCCTCCCCACTTCACTCCGCACTTAAATCTCATCTACTCTGTTTTATTGTTTATATGTCCAAAGGACTTTCCATTTTCTCTCAGTCACTATGACTTCTTTATTGTGAAATTTTTACTATCGGCCTCCTAACAGTCCAGAGGTTCTGGACAGAATTGGGTCTCTCCTTCACCCCTCTCTCCCAGACAGGGTTGAATGAGTGAATGGCCTAAGATGCAAAGGTGCCCTAGTTGATTTCAGACCATGTGGGACTAACTTGTCCCCCATAACTGAGAACAGGAAGGAGTGATTGTATGGCTCAGCTTTATCATGAGTTTCCATACTCTTAACATTTCCTAACTTATCTATATCATTCTTTTCGCCAGCACATGAAACCATTGTTTTAGATGGTGCCTCAAAAATTTCAAAAATGGACAGCTTAGTCCTCCTGGTACCTGGCAATGAGCCACTGTGAAATGGAAGAGCATAGAGCTGTTTGACAAGCTGATGACTCACCTGCCCACCCTGGAACCTCAGGCAATATTTAAGGATTTCTTGGCACCTCAATATTCTAATCTGTCAGGCTTGGGGCTCTTCCTTTTAAGGCTTGCAACATACTGATGAATTAAAAAGAAAGGAAATGCTCTAAAACACAAGAGCGATAGAGAGTACATGTTATTAATACTGTCATATATGGACTTTTGCTAAATATTCCTCATAGTGTTTAAAATTCCAAAGAAAAACATGATTAAAATCAACCCAAAACGACGGCTTTAATAGAGCAATATAATATGATAAATAATTTAAATGATGCTTTTCATGTATAGCATCATTGTGTAATGAGTGTGTAATGTAGAGAGCCAGCTCCACAAGTTATTATCAAAATTGAAAATTTGCTTCTTATTTTTGGTATTATTTAATATGTGATGATCCTGAGGAAGGAGTGCAGGCATTCTTTAGAAATTAATTTAGCAAAATGAGGGGCTTTGGCTATAATTTGGGAATAAAATGTACTCTAAGGACATGTTATTCCAGTCTTAATATAATAAAAAAATAATAGCAATAGGCAAAGGACACAAATGATCCAGTATTTTCTTTTGTAAAGGATTTTTTTCTAATCCACATTTTCAAATTAATAGGCAGAATTTTTGCTGACCTATATAGATATAAGTATATCATTTATAATAGAAAAAGATTATAAAAGCTTAGGCTAAATTCATGCACTTTATGTGGGGTATGTGTATAAACACATGTTTATTTTAATGTGGGCATAATTATTACTAAATTGTAGCTTTTAATGGGAAGATCATTAGAGATAGTTGAATCTGCCTGCACTTAGCTTTCACTGAAACTCTGAAAATTTTTTTAAATGTTCAGGTTTTGAAAATATCACCTATATGCTTATTTCAAATAGTCTTTTCTTATTTTTCAGACTGGTATTTTGAGGTGAATTTAATCTGTTGTAGTTCATACTTGTCTACACTTAAATTATCCAGCTAGAGCCTTTAACAGCTATTTAATGTCCCAGACACCTTTTGAGCCTTTAAAGTGAGCTCCAAAAAGCCTTTTCCATTTCTCCTACCACCTCCCATCAGACTAAGAGGCTGCATTTTGTTCAGAGTCAACAAATTGAAAACTGAAACTTTTGGTTATTTTCCCTCTCAGTTTATGACCTATGAATGTAAAGTGGCTTTCAGATGTGACATAACTAATTTTCCCATCCCTGTGAACCAATGCAGGGTGGGTGTCACATTACCTTATTTACGAACAGCTGTATAGCCAGTAAATGAGGCAATCTTTGGACTCCTCATTGGGCATCCACAGCATATAAATAGATAATTACAGAAACGCAAACCTCTGTGACATTTTTCATCTGAAAATTGCCAAGGCTGCCTTTAGGGTAGTATAAGTATACATCTTAGAATTTGCCATAGATGAAAAATACCCAGTTATAGCTCTAAATAGCTCTTCCACTTTACAGAGAGCAAGAGCTCAAGTAGGTCTACTCTAGGGAATGGGGGTGGGGATCTTCAAGGCTGTGTACCTTTGAAGGAGAGTTTGCAGAACAGCACAGAAAGAGAAGAGAGAGAGAGAGAGAGGGAGAGAGAGGGGAGAGAGCCAGCCGCTCTTACAGAGGACCCGGGTTCGATCCCCAGCACCCACATGGCGGCCGAGAACCGTCTGAAACTCCAATTCCAGGAGAACTCCAGTTCCAGGGGAATCCGACACCCTCTTCTGACCTCCGCGGCATTGCACGACACGGGTGCTCAAACTTGCATGCAGACAGTACATTCATACACATACAGAAATAAATAAAATTAATAAAAGAAAAGAAGAACTCTTTCTGGAAGAAGGCTCAGGACAGCAGACCTACTAGGCAGGAGTGACTTGCACCTGGGTGAGCTGCCCTGACACAAGGCAGAAAAGTGTGCATAGGGAAGCCCTTCCATCTGCAGCATGTCCAGCCCACACTTCCTGCAGCAGGAGGACAGGCAGAAGAGCTGTTCTGGTTGGTTGCATTTTCCTAATAAGACTGCACAAGCTGCTAAATGACGCTGGCTGGCCAGTCGAATCCAATCCTAGCCCCATTTCAGTTTACCCGTTTCCAGAATGTAATCTCACTAACTCACTCTTGGATTCCTTCAGGGCCTTGTAACTGATAAATAGGGGCCACCAGGAGTGGTAGGCATTTAAGCAATCCCAGCACGCCCTTCTCAGAAGGTGGCACTGAAAGAACTAGAGGGGTGGGTTTCAAGTTGCCAGGGGATCTCAAGAAATACATAGCATAACCTTCATCTGCTATTCAAATGCCTAAGTCTGATGGTCCTGACTGTTGAAGCATCCCAGGTAATGGGGAACTCAAAGCCTGCAGGAAACTCTCCTTTGTATGCAGCTGACATTTACCTCCCTGAAATTGCATTTTATAAACCCCAACAGGGAATTCCTCCAGGAAATCATCCAGTTAAAAAATAGAAATAAGTCGTTCTTGCAATAGAAGGATTTGATTCAAAGAAAAAAGTATATTCTTTATGAGCCTTTTGGATGGCACACACTGGATGAATTTATTGAAAATACTTCTTATGGACAGCCTCTTGTCTGATTACTAGCTTCTACCTCAGGGATAGGGGCACCTGTTTCTTTAACTAACTGTAGTAACAGAGGGACAATCAACAGCTGGGTGTATATACCACATATCATCAATTCTATACAATTTATATCGATGTTCATGATCCCTATAAAACCATGGTACATTTATGTGCATTTATTCCTGTTTTATAAATGAGGAAATAAAGAATCAAGTCGATAATCATCCAAGACAGCACTGTAGAAGTGATGAAATTGAGACTCAAATGTGGAACTATCGGAATGCAAAGATTCTGCCTTTTGACAATCATGTAATAATGTGCACATATATAATCATATGTACAACTAATATGTGTATAACTATGTTTATCCTCAAGCTTCTTATTGTGGCCCATGCATGCACATCTGAATAAACATACATGTTCACTTGTATGCATGAATGAATTACAAATACACATATAAAATATGTAATACATTTATAAATATGTTATAAATGTAAATATCAATATGGATACACTACAGATATGAATACTAGCTGTGTGTCTTGGAAATCAAACTAATAAAGTCAGGTGGCCTGTCTAGGTCCAAATCACATATCATGCTTAAACACTAAGTTCTTCACTTAAGTAAATATGTTACACATCCATCTCCTCACAGAGGCTTGATGGCTTTCCTTCTGAGAGGGAACGGTTCCTCACTTGCAGGTCTGTAGCTCTTTTCTATTGGTCCACATCTCCCTCTCATGTCTGGTCACCCTCAAGGAGGCAGGTGTTCTAGTTCCTGATCCCAGCTCCAGGGTACCGCTTGCTGCCGCCTTCCTGAAAACTCTCCCTTAAGACACCTGTTAGGGAACCCTCGTGTATGAAATTATTCATCTTTTTCTGTTCCCATAGGCAAAATTGGGACCCACTCTATTGTTCCAGGCCTGGATTCCTGAGGCCTCCTGAAAGTGTGACTTTCTAAAACTCCCCTTCTTACTAGATGTTTTAGAATACAGGTACCCAAGGGTGTTTTTCACAGTGCTACCATACCGAAGAGAGGTACCAGAGAAGCCACCTGCTTTTGGCTCCCCTTGATCCCACTACACTCCCTGTGAAGTGGAGGCTCAGCGTGATCATCAGCACGTGTTTCTCTTTTCTTGTTCACCGAGTCCTTTTGGCTTGACTCTAGGGGCATGAGCCAGGCAGAGAACTTGTTACATTGAACCTGCGGAGCTTTCTGATGGAGGCTTAAGAGTTTTTATCATTGTATAAACTTCTCTTGAGACTAGCATCCTGACAAAGAGGTCTTGCTGATACTGTGTCATCTAAGTACTCAGGTCTCACACAACTGGGATAAGAATGCCACATATATACTTTGCTATATTTTATTTGATTGGATTTTTGGTTGAGAAGAAACCTTAGAGACTTCCCAGGTGTGGTATAATACACATGGAAAACAGGGTTAGAAGCAGCAGTAAAAAAAAAAAAAAAAAATCCAGGATCACATTCAATGTTGACTAAGTCTGTTCATCTTCTGAGATGCCTAAAATTTAGTATGGAAGGAAGAATTACAGTTTCTGTTGAAAGGAATGAAGACAGGAAACACTAGGTGATCTTTGGAAAGCCAGTTTACTAGAAAATGACTCCAGTTCCAGGGGAATCCGATGGCCTCTTCTGACCTCCATGGCATTGCAGGACACGGGTGCAACTATCTACATGCAGACAGTACACTCATACGCATAAAAAAAATTTTAAAAATTTAAAAAAAGAAAATAAAGTCTTATTATATCCCGTTGCACAGAAAAAGTTGTATTTGTATGTTTTCCTGAAAGAAACTGAACCAAGTGATACAGTCTGAGCTACTCAAAGCCAAGACAAGCATGCTGATACCCTCCTGGAATCTTGGATTGACAGGTGCTGGTTGCAGCCAGGGCCCATGGAGAAGAGTACAGTGATTGATTTGTGATGTCTGTAGCTGGCATAGGAAGAAGAAGCAAGGACATTCATCCAACTGCCTCTTGGACCCTGGGGATTGCATGGAAATTCAGTGCTTTCTGGATCACTGTGTTTTACTCTGAGCTGCTAAGCTATGTGCATATATTTCACCAAGAGCCCCTAGAGTCTTCAGGACAAGCAGTAGCTTGAATTTAGCAAGTGCACGAGGACACTCATTAATGCCACTAGAATGGTCTAGTCTCCATCATAATAACATAAAACCTAGGATCTCCACAGAGTGCCTAACACCATGAGCTTCTGTGCCATTGTTAGTCCTGAAGAGTAGCTGAATCTGGGACTGTTTTTATTTTCCTCCCCTAACAAGAAGTCATCATACAGAACTTAGGTATACTCTACATTATGCATTTTCACCCCAAATTCATGTTCCTTTGCCCAACTTCCCTGACTGTTACCAAGGAGAGGCTCTGGTAATGTAAGTTCCATTTTATGTACCTTCCATGCAAGCATAAGGGAGGGAAGAAATGTGGCTTCTCACAATTCACTCTATGTTTAGCTTTGTAATACCCTAAGGTAGCCAGGGAACATTCTGGAAGACTTTCCGAGAGCCACAGGGACCATCTTATGCTTCTGAAAGGCATCCATTTTGGTAGCCACTTCATTATAATGTGGACTACTGGAGTGCTTGCAGTTATTGGAAGATTCTGGAATTTCCCCTACTCAGGAGAGTTGCCACTGGTTGCATGTGGCTTGAAATGTGTGCTGAGCTATTCTCCAGCTTTAGTCAATTTACCCAATAATAATTTAAAACTTGAGTATCTACATATGGCAAGTGGCTACATGTGCCAGTGATTCTTAAGTCTTAACATGGGTAACTTACCCAGGGGCCTTACTAAAACATCATTTTGGTATCACAGTCTGAAATTCTTATTCAGTAGGTCTGGGATGCAGTGTGAAATACATGTTTCCTGCAGGCTCTGAGAAGCTGCTGTGGTTGCTGCTACTTGTGTTCAAGGTCTTCATTTAATTCCCTGATAGAGGATCCAGGGGTTAATTAACTACATGAGTCCTCAGCTAAGGTCAACTCTGCCTCTGGGATGATGCTCCCAATACCTGGAAAATTTTCTGGTTGTGGCAACTAGAAGACAAGTGGTGGTGGTATATGTGGTAGAGAACAAGACTGCTTCTAAATACCCTAGAATTCATCTGTTAACCCCATGTCACCTCCAATAAAGAATGGTAGAGCATTAAAACATCCTTGAAAGCCTGTAAGACTGCTAGTTACTCGTGTTAGTCAGGTCCTGGCCTGGCTACAAGTGTGGCTGTAGTAATATCAATTCAAGTCAGTGCTAACCTATTTCCTTGAAAGGCCTTGACCAATATTATACCATCTCTCCCTTCATCCCTGAGCCTGTACTATTCTGAAAGGCTGAGCTGGTCCTGGAGTCTAGCAATTGAGAAGGGCTTCTAGGCCTCTATCATGGGAGGATGGGCAAGGTGTTCCATGTCACCAGGTTCCAGAGGAGCACTGTTAGAGGAGCAGGAGCCAGACACCCTGCTTCATCTCTCTTCCTCTGAGGGGAGCAATACAATGGCAGGCGAAGTTTTCCCTGTGAATCACACCAGGATTGGTCATCAAGAGTTGTTAGAGGCATGAACCTGAGAAGAGTATAGGGAAGGAAAATGGGCATATGGTCACTGAAGACCTCGGATCAGCCTGCTATGCTGAAGAAGTTTCTTCCATGTTGGCTGAGGGGGTCTTCTCAGTTCTCTTGTCCATCTCCTGCTCTGTGGAGTTCTGAGGGACCTGAGGTCAGAGTAAAGGAGGTCCCCATGAACATCCCAGGGCCTTAAACTAGCAAAAGCTTCCTCAGAAGGCTTGAGCCTGCTTATGCTGCAAGAACTGAAGGTCCATGTCTGCCCAAGGATGGAATCCTCCACACCACATGTATTCTGTCCCACCACCACCAAATCCTCTCCCCAAACCCCCAGACACGAAATCTCCAGACGTATTCTCATTTTTCTTTCCTGCTTCCATTTCTAAGCCCTGAAGGACCCCTCTATACAGAATAGTAACCCCAATCCAGAGGCCTCCGTTGGAGTCCCTTTACAATATTGTCCTTGCTGAGTTTCCCTGCTTGGCTGTGTGAGGTCCCCAAGCCTCAGCAGGAATCAGGGACACAAAGTTGGATGACACTAACCTCACAGCTACATAGCTCCACCATTTTACTTGTCAGAATTGGTAATGGGAAATCGTTCAGTGTCTCTTGCTATGGCCTGAATGAACTTTCCTTTTTTAGAATCCCAAACTATTTTATGATTCTCTGAAGGTCTTCTTGAATGCAGCTGCTATCCTTTGTATGACACAGCAAGGGGCTGACTGCTGCCATTTCCGGTCTTCCGCTCATCATTTTCATCAACTGCCCCCTTGGCAGCTCATAACAGGGGCAGTCCAGCGCACAACGGCACAGTGGTGAGCTGCTTACCTCACCTGAACTGTCAAGTCATTTCTACAGGATCACCAAGTTGGAGCACCTGTAAAAAAGCTGAGTCTTTGAAGACGGCCAAGGCTCATGGTCTGTAGAATATCCTCTTCTACAATAGCTCCCTGAGAAACTGAGAAGCCGGTCAGATAACATCATCCATGTGCCCAGCAGTATCTGTCTATGAAACCCTGGGGAACTTCTGTGGCTTTGGCCCTATTGAGTCGCAGGTCCCAGACCTATGCACTGTCCATGCAAGGCAGTATCTCACAACATGGGGAGAAATCACATGGAAGGGTGCCACCTTTACCTGGGAACATTCTGAGGTGTGAGAGATATTAAAGCAACCGCACACAAGCACAGACTCCACAGGAAATGCTGTATTATTACAGAAGGCTGTTTTTACACTTTGGCTAATGAGTTTTGACCTGTGTGAATTTGGTCTCATAATTACCCAACTCAGATTTCCTGTTAGCCAATCAGACTGATGCTGTGATCTCAGCCATTTCAACAACTCTTGATTATCAGAGTAGACATTAAGGACCAGGAAAAATACCTCATGGTCTCCTTTTCTGAGTAAGTTTGATTGGACAGAGCTGGCTTTCTCTGGCTATAGTGGAAAGCATCTTTTCCTATTTGTCAACTCTGACTTTCCTTCTTCCTTCTCCAGCTTCCCAAGGCTAAGACAGCAGAGGCAAGGTGCATTCTTTCAATCTTTTGCCCATGAGGCCCAGAACCACTGACTCTTGGGCTATGGATAATCAGGGACAAAGGACACAGAATAGGGATGATTTTTAAAAACCTGTGCAACCATAGATACTTGGGAAGGACCCATCACAACAGGAAGGTGGGAGAGGGCATCGTACAGCTATGGGAGCACAGAGCCAGTTATGAGGAGGAAGACTTGGCAGTGTGTATATGTGTGTGTGTGTGTGTGTGTGTGTGTGTGTGTAGGAGTCACAAGCCTCTTGATGCAGAGGCAAAACCAATAGGCAAGCAAGCTACTGCTATGGAGGCTGGATGCATGCTGCTCTTTGCTGCAAAGCACATAGTTGCCAGGGAGATTGGTCTTCTCAAGCAAAATCTAAGCACCCAAGGTACATGAGTGGGGAAGTGGGAAGAGGTGACCATGTGCTCTTGATTGCAAGTCCCTCCCACTCATCCTCGCTTTTGGTCTTGTCACGGTGCAGTCCACGTTTGATTGATGGAGGAGGCCGCTGTTCCCTGAGCTCTCCTCCCCTTGCCTGTCCCTCACCACACATGTCCATTTTCATTCTCTCCTCTTTCTCTTGGCATCTGGTTTATTTTGTAAATAAACTGCTGATACAAATGTCCAAAATAAATTATGCTGAATAATAGATGAAGACAGCTACATAATTTATAATGGTAGAGGCCAGGCAGAGCTGGTTGGGCTCTATTTAAGCCTATGGCCTTTCTCAGTCACTGTAATACAGCTTATAGGTCCTTCAAGCCTTAATACTGGAAATAGATTGCATTGGGGGCTGGGGGCAAGCTTGGCTTTAGGGTTGTCTTCCTCAACATGTATGTCTGCCTATAGAGGGCCCTGGCTATTCAACAGCAGAGTTTGGACAGCCCTGGGCCTTCTCAGTTCACATAGGAATGAAAGTACCTTGCTAGGTTCATCACCAGACTATGACTCTCCAGAGGCCTGACCAGTGTCCTGACTCATCACCCAGGGAAATGGTATGGATTTTGAATTGGCTTCGGGGATGATGCCTGCTTCCTGCAAGCAAGTCCCCTCTAACCTGTTCTAGGGAACTGATTAGGAGGCCGCAAGAAACAAAAGAGGACAGAAGAAATACAGGCTAGAACATTCTGGGAATCAATGTAAATGCAGCTTTTGGTAGAAATGATTAACCAAGCATAGTGTTTTATATTTTTCCTATTCAAAGCCTTTAATCCTTCTTCCTCATTCCTATCTTCTAGTAGATAGGTAAAAAAACAGACAGGAGAGAAACAGAATCAGGAAGAACAAGGGACATGGGTTAAAGGGGAGAAACTACACCAGGGGAGTGCTCAGAGAAAGAAAAACCAAAGTCGTGTTTCCACACAATCAATAAAACCTTTGTTTCGTGAAACCTGCAGGGCATGATTGGAAACAGTTATGAAGTACAAGTTTTTCTGCAGCAGAAGGATGTTTCTATTGCTTAAAACAAAACTGAAAAACAAAATCACCTAAAAACCCACATCCCTGCCTCAGCTTACTAAAGGGCTGAGAAGTAGTAGTGTAGAACGGAAGCTCCCTGATGCTCCCTTGTGCCATGTCAGCCCAAAAGGTGCTTCCTCAGCCACATCCAAGCCACTCGCTCTTGTCAGCAGCATCCAAGTGTTAAGCCAGAAAAACTCATTCTGGGAACATCACCAAAGTGGCTAGTAAGCCACAATTTAGTTAACATGCACCCCTGTAGGCCCTGGCTTTGGCCAGAGCCTATGTGGCAAGTGTCTGGTGGAGGTGGTGGAAGCTGGGAAGGAAGGGAGCTTGGAGAGGCTCATTTGCAAGAACTGCCCAGCTGAGATAACATTTAAAATGAAATCGAGAAGGTCCAATGCTCTGTAATCCTGCAGCAGCTGCTCTTTTGGGTTGAGCTTGGGAAAGAACACTTTGCCATTAGTTAGTCCCTGAGCCAAGATTGGCTGATGGTGGCTTCTGTTCTCCCTAAGCTACCTCTGACGGGGATCATTCAGCTGTGTCCTAAGGATGCCAAACAAGGGAAAAAGAACACGACGGCTTATAGACTCCATCCGTGACCGTGGCTCCTGGGATGCCCCTGCAGATGGGCCTGGCTGGAGACAGTGATAGCTTGGATGGGCTCGTTGAAGCTTGGTGCCCAGGGAGGGCAGCTGGTGGGCTTGTTGCAGTCTTCTTCAGCCTGTCATGTACCATTCTTAACAAGGTTTGCACATCCTGGATATGCAGATTATCCCTCACTACAGAGGACCAAACTGCCCTCCGGGTGTCTAAGCCTGAAAAGCATGGCCAGAATCCTCTGAAGCCTGGCCACATCTGCCTGCAGAGAGCCTAAGAAGCTTGTTCATCGCTCATACTCCAGCCCAGGAATCACCCAGGCTCCTTGCCTCCTCCCTAGGTCTGTAGTTTTTCCCATTGGAGGAAAACCAGCTTTTCCTTTTGCTATAAAATTACAAATAAAACTAAACTGACTTTGAACATATTAATGGTACCAGATGGCTTCATAAAATGTAAATAGAGCAATAAAATACAAATGGGGCCCTCCCAGTAATTAACTTTTGATTTACACAGTCCAAAGAGACTTGAATCCAGTGTTCCTTTTAAAACATACTAGGTGAGGTCCCCACAGATCATCCTTCTGGACTTGATCTTGTTGGCCCTTCTGTGTCTCGTCTCTGGCCCTCCATCCCAAGCTGAGAAGTGCTTCAAAGTTTCATGGTATGAAAGAGTTGAAATAAAGATTTTCAGTCATCCCTCTAGAGCGTGTCAACAGGCTGGCTGATTAGGACAGCCATGAAATACTTGGGGGACAGGAAGTGCTCCATAAATGTACATTATTCTTGCCATAATGATGACACAGTAGTAATAATAACTCGGCTTGTCAGACCATTTTCACAGCATCAAATGCTTTCCTATTTATCTGGTAATCATACATTTTGCTATTTATAGATGGAAAAGATTATCTGATGCCAAGGTCAGTTCACTGAAGGAAGCCAATAGAGGAGATGTAGTTTGATTTCTCAAGTAACCCTGAGTTCAGAAAGAGTCACAACACCATAGTAATAGAAAAGCCCAAGAAGAACTGACTCTGTTCTGTGGACTTAGAGTACTACACTATTATTGTAGATCTATGTAGCATATCCTTTACCTATTTACTGGACTGAGAACTATATTATTGTAGGTCCACATAGCACCTCTTTTACCTATTAACTGGCTAACCTTGGACAGATGTTCTTCCTGTGCCTTAATTTCTTATCTTTCAAGTGAAGAATTTCTTTATTTTTTTACATTTATTTGTGTGTGTGTGTGCACATGCACGTGCGTGCACATACATGTGCACACATGCCATAGCACAGGTGTGGAAGTCTGTGAACAACTTGTGGAGGAAGATTCTCTCCTTCTACTGTGTAGTTTCCAAGCATTGGACTTGGGCTTTCTTTTTTTATTTTTATTTTTATTTTTTTGGTCTTTTCAAGACAGGGTCTCCCTGTAGCTCTGGCTGTCCTGGAACTTACTCTGTAGACCAGGCTGGCCTTGAACTCACAAAGATCTACCTGCCTCTGCCTCCCAAGTGGGAGGATTAAAAGCATGTGCCACCATGCCCAGCTCTTTTTTTAAGTTTTATTTATTATTTTAATATAATTTTATGTGTATGAGTGTATTGATTGCATGTAGGTAGGTGTACCCATATTGTGCAGTGCCCACAGAGGTCAGAAGAGGGTGTTGTATCCCCTGGAACTGGAGTTACAGGTAGTTGTTAGCCTCCAAGTAGGTGCTGGGAATCAAACTCAGATCCTCTGTAAGAGGAGCCAGTGCTCTTAATATCTGAGGCATTTCTCCAGCCCCTGGACTCAGGCTTTCTGACAAAGAAGCAAATGCCTTTACACATTGAGCCATGAGTCTGGTCCTGATGTCAAATTTCTGGGTCAGATTACTATATGAATCAACTGGATTAAACATAAAACAAGCACTTAAAACACCCCCTACCTTATATGGCATGCTTTTGCATAACCGCTGCCTTGGCTACAGAGAGTACCACAAGGCTGAAGGAGTCCTATAGGGCTTGGGCTGGTGTGACCACCTCCATGTGGGAAAACAAAGGAACACTGAAACCCTAGGAAGAATGAGACCTATCCATGTTGACTTGTGTCCTTTGATAGAGGATTTGTGTTAAACCTTATGGCAAAAGAGAGTCTGAATTCCTTGTGTGTATTCATGTGTGTGCATATATGGTCATGTGTGTAATACATATGCACATGTAGGTGCAATTGTGTGGAGTTCAGAGGCTATACCTCAAATGTCATTCATCAAGTGTGGTCCACCGTAGTTTTTTTTTTTTTTGCTTTTTTTCTTTTTTGTGTGTGCTTTGGGTCCGAGGATTCCATGGCCTGGATCTTGCCGATTAGGCTAAGCTGGCTGTCCAGGATCCCCTGTCTCTGGCTCCTCAGCCCTGGGATTACAAGTACATATGAACACTGTTTAATCATAGGATGAAGTGCAGGCCCTTGTCTTTGCAAGGCAAGCAGTATAATGATGGACTACCTTCCAGTTAAGATTCAGAACTTTAAAAAAAAGTATGTATTATTTTTATCTTTAATGCCATGAGAATATTGGCTACATGTCTGTAAAAGCATCCATGTAACACAATGCCCACGGAGGACAGAAGAAGGTGTAGGATTATCTGGAACTGGAGTTATGACAGTTGTTACTGCCATGTGGGTGCTGGGAACAGAACTTGGGTCTTCTGCAAGAGCAGCCAGTGTTCTTAACCTGTGAACCATCTCTCTAGCCCCAAGATTCAGAACTGTTAAGATGGAATCCTCCACGTCACTTAAGCATGAAGACAACTGACTGATGAAAAGCAAGGAGGCAACACATCTAATAACAATAATAATTAACATGTATTTATAATAGATATCAAATGTCTTTCAAAGCCTTTATATGTGAGAAGTCATTAAATGTTCAAGTAGCTACATTGGTTGGTTGGTTGGTTGTTTTGTTTCATTACACTGAAGGTTGAATTCAGGGCCTTATACATGCTGTGAAAACAATCATCCACAGCCCTTTAAACCCTCCTTGAAGCTTGTATTCTGTAACTGAAACTTGACAGATGAGGAATATAGCAGAGAGATGGAGGTTCTTGCCATCAGAATAGGTGGCAGATCTGAGATTGGAAATTTTCTATGGTAATTGCAGAAGCACGCTCTAAGTGGAATAAGTAACGCATTCCACTGAGAAACAGACTGTAGATCTCTCCATACCCTCTTCTATACGATTCCTTCAATAGACATCACATCTCCATATACCTTAGTCTTTCCTTGCCCCATGTCAGGCGTCGGAATAGACCCTGATGATTCCTGGCTCTCAGTCCTACATGTGTAGTCTGTGGGGACAGGATGCTATAAATTGAGGGTGGTACATCATGGGGTACAAGTGCTCTACTCAGGCCAGGACAAAGCTCCTCCTTTTTACACCCTTAAATTGTGGTAGTTGAGATGAAATAAAGTGCACCTTGATAGACATTCTTCTCAACGTTGTTCTTGGGTCTCCAAGAAAATGCCATCTGGACTCTGTGGCCATCTTGCCTAAGTTGCCCAGATGTTTCCCAAATGATAGCCTGCAAAAGCTTCCAGCCCCCTTGTTCTGCATCTCCAACTCGCTACAGCAGGCACAGCGATGAATCTAGGTCAATCACATGCAATATTTTAACATCTAAATTAAATGGCATGCAAGCCTGGAGTCCATTGCTTTCTCCATTGCTACTGAAATCAAACTAATGGGACTAATTTAATTTTTCTTTTATGGAAGAAGTTTGAGTGAACACAAATGCCCACAGACTGAAGCAACTCTGCTCTGAGGAAAACAGAAGATGGAAATGCTAGGTAAATAGCTCCCACAGTCCAGAGGATCCCAGTATGGTCCTGTGTGTGATAGCATGTCCCTTATCTTGCCAGGCATGTTGGGAGAGGGGAGGAGTCCCTCGACAGCCACATTTAGACATTCATAACTCAATATATTCTTGTCATGATCCAATCTCACTGGGATAGAGAGTGATTCCAAAATATATTTCATTTCATCAATTCCAGTTAAATTATTACATCTGAGGAAAAGAAATGTACCTTGGCTGATAGAACTGTGTCAGCTCAGCCCTGTTTCAAGGAGACTGGCGTGTGAGCGATAGTTTCTGTCCTCGAAAGGCTCAGCACCTGCTTGCTCTGTGCTATTGCCCTGCTGGACGAGTACCAATGTCTTGTAAGTGTCCTTGTGAACTCAGGACGATGCCCATACCATACTGATAGCACCCTGATTCACCGCGGCTGTGCTCCGCATGTCTCCTCAAGGGCCTCTCTCAAGGCACAATCTACATCTTCATACCATCTTAGCACGTAAATCAGCTGTCAGCTGCACACCCAAATATCTCCGTTCTCGTGATTTTGTCAGATCATCACCACTAATAGGATGTTGAAATTCATAAATGCATCTATTTCCAGTAATAGGCCTATGTACTGCCGTCTCTCCCAGTTTGAAAAGAGAGGTTTATGCTGGGGACACGAATCCCACGCGTCTCAAGAGGGCACCTGGCTTACTTGAATTGGGAGGTAATTTCCTCCTGGGACAGACTGCTGAGAGCTCTAATACCGAAAGTTTAAATAGATCGGAGGCTGCAAAGCACAGCCAGCAACCTCAGAATTGCTCAGGAAATCACAGGATTTTAAACCAAGGGGAGAAAAAGGCAGTTCTTTCTCCCCTCCCCCCTTTAGCCTGGGTTCTCTGTGGCTTTGTCCGGAAATGCTGAGCCCTTCAGCATGAAGGGCATCTGTGGTGTCCCGCAGTAGCCCTGGCCGCCTGCCTCTCCAAGACAGTCTTTCTTATCCTCATCAGGCAGCAGTGGACCCAGTTTGGTGTAGATGTCGTGAAGGACTTAGTCTTTCTATCTAAGATGTCCCGAGGTGAAGAGCCAGGCTCTGAAGTCATATGCTTGGGGTGTCAGGGTCAATCTCCCAACCCAAAAAGTGCCATGGTTTGTGTGTATCCTGGGTGTCAGGAGAAAGCAGAGACTATGAGAAGATTTGAGGGACTGTGCTCAGTGAGCTGGGCCCAGGCTAGTCAGCTTCCTTGGTGGGGTTATCTCCTTCCTAGGAGACCTTCACCCTTGGGACTGCACTGCCCCATTCATTCATTACAGCTAGGGATTAATTTCAAAACCTTACAGACACCAAATCCTTAGATGCACAAGTCCTTCATATATAATCCCATGGTATTTACATACAGCCTGTGCATATTCTCCTGTATACTTTAATTCATCTACAAATATCTTATGATACCTAATTCAATGCAAACTTTGTGGAAATGGTGGTTTTACTAAAAGGTTTAGGGAATAATTACATAGAGGAGTCTACCTTTTCATTACTGAAGCAATTTTGTTTTCAGTATCTTCTTATCTGCCGTTGGTTGAATCCAAGGATATACAATCTACATATATAGAAGACCCAACTGTGAGGTTAGAGAGATGGCTCAGTGGCTAAGAATGCTTGCAGCACAATCATGAGGACCGCAGTTTGAATCACAACACCGATAAAGCAAACCAGGTGTGACCCTCCCCCAACTCCTAACTGAAGCTCGGAAGGATCTGACATAACCTATGCACACACATGCACATATATTCATGCAAAAACACACAGAGATGCATATAAATAAATAGAATAAATCTTGATTATTTTTAAAAGATAAAGACTGAATGGCTCTGGGACAGCAGCCTCCCTGGGATGGTGCATGGACACCCAATTAGGTACATGTTGTCAAATCCCTGACCTCCTGTTCAGCTGTTGCCGATCCTACATGTCTTTCCTTTGCTCAATGCAGTGTTTCAGAAAGCACTCACAGAGACCCTGTACAGTGGGTCCCCAACAGCCCTGCACAGTGAGCACAGTCAAGTAGGTATAAAAGTTCATTTGAAGGACAGAAATGGCCTCTGTGACAGAGGTGTCTGGAAGCTGAGGTTTGCCCATTGAAAGTTGATGAAGGCTAGACCCCAGGTTGTCTGCCTCTGCTTCTTTACCCCACTATATACCACCATGGAAATAGCATTCTGGAGATAATTTTCAAAGTCATTCTCAGAGTCCACTTGGTACCTGTGGAGCCCAGCTGAGCCTTGTGTTGGAGCTCCTGGGACCCCGTGCCGGCTAGCCTGACCTTCCTTTGTTCCCACCCAGTCTTACTGCCTAACCCTGCTTGTAGCTCCTTCCCACTGCACTCAGGTTCCCATAAGTTTATGGAAGGAGATTGGATCCCCTTAGGCCTCTCAGCATGAGCCTGGAGGCTGCTCTTGAAAAGTGATTGCACCGTAACACGTGGAAGCTGTTTAAACCTGTCACTTTAAAATATCCCTTGTCCTCTGACAGGCTGGACCAGGAGGAGCAGGCCCAGGATGAGGACATCATTTTAAAGTGACAGCCTGACTTTAAACCTTGGACATATGTGGGGGAATCTTCATGTGTTGAGCTCTCAATTTAAAGCCAAAGGGTCCCACCAGAGCTCTGGTTCTCAAAAGCCTTGACACTTCATTTCCATCCCTTCTGATCAGAAAGATTCTGGGAAAGTAAGAAGAGGTTTCCTTTATAGCCTGGAGCAGGCCAGTTCAGGAGCAACCCAGGGAAGGAAAGGGACAGTAAAGAACACCCCAAGGGAGCTAGACAGGCTGTTTAATTGCTTATCTTCTGTTAAACTGTTAGCTGGTGGCCTGGGGCAAGCACAGGATGTCCAGCATTCAATTAAAATGTACTTTTTTATTGGAGAGCAATTCTGATACCAAAGCCCACACTTGAATATAAGCTTTAATATCCCTTAAGGATCTACTCGGTTCTCACCCTTTCCAGAAGGCCCTTCCAGGACTGGTAGTCTTTAGTAGGTGCAGTTAGTGCATATTTCCTGTCATTAACTCATGGTGTGTATTGTGTGCATAAGTGCCTGGAGTGCCAGGCTGTACATGCCTCTCCTGAGACAGAGCCTGAGTGCCCAAGCAAACTCTGCATTCTACAGGCTAGTCCCCAAAATGCATGGCTGAGATTTTTTTTTAGCCAGAATGGGAAAAATAAAACGATAGATTCATAGGATTTAATTTTCTAGGCTTCCCAATGCATCCCATTACGCATCTCCGCTCGCCATGTGCCAGGACCCAGTGCAGCCTCATGTACACAGTGTCATGTACAACCAGCTGCTTGGGCACATTTGTTGAATGGAAAACTGAATGAATTTTCACTAAAGTACAAAGACATGTTGAGGTTCTGAAGATGATTCTCCAAAGTATGACACTTTGGGGTTCTTGGAGCTTTCAATTGAAGGAGAGTGGTGGCCTCATGGACCTTCTCCAATCCCACCTGGCCTTACCTAGGTCTTCCTCCTAAGAAAGGAAGCTTTTGTGAAGCTCCCCAATCTACCTGAAGGCAAGATGCTCCAGAAAGCTATACTTACAGAAAGACTGGAGTCCTCCCGCCCAGGCAAAAGTTTCTCCTTCTACTTCCCTAAAGCTCATTTCCTCTTTACCCATTCTTTCCTGTAGCTATGACCTCCTATTCTGCATGAAAAGACAGAGTATTTAAGCTCTAGCCATGTAGTAGCTATGTACTCTGTGCTAACCCACTGAGTTCGTCAATTAGTAAACTTATGTCTTTTCTCTTGCTAATCATTCTATTGTCAGTTCGTTTCATAGACTCAAATGATCAAAACAACAGAAGCTAGAAATGAAGCTCCTTAAACTCCCAGAAATGTCACTATTCACATGGATTTGCGGGGGGCGGGGGGGCGTGCTTATGATGGTGCATGGTGGTAGGGAGATGCAGGCTGGTAGAACTGGTAGCAGACAGAGTGCCAAGGGGGATCTCTGCCTGAGAATATCATGCACAGGTCTTCACTACCAGCAATGCAGGCTGGGCAGGTCAAGGTAGTGACTGGCACAGAACCAGGGCTCCAGAACACCAGGGAACTGTCATTAGTGGTTGCTTCTGTTCCTCTTCTTCCCTCTCTCTGGACTTCCCTGTAGACTGATAGAGACAAGACTTTGAACTTTAATCAGTGCACAAGGCCTTATCAAAGGGTCTTCCCTCTAGTCACCCAGCACAACTAAATCTGCTTAGCTTATGAGATTATCACTCTTAGAACACATTTGCACAGCTCCTCACATTCCTGGAATGTTTAGCAGAATAATTCACTTGATGCCACTGAAGGTCTCAGCTTGCCCAATCCTTCTGAGTTCCCACAGGGTCAGCTGGAGCCTGTTTTCTGAAGGGTGTGCCCAGGGCCCTGAGCTGTCTGCTCCTACAAAGTACTGTAGGACAAGGCTTCATGGCCCTGGTGATCTGGTGTTAATTATCTGTGCTCTGTTTGAGAAGTGTACAATTGGGGGTAAGGAAAGACGAGTGAAGAGGAGACGCTTCTAGGAGCTCGCAATGCAGAGCTCTATCCGAGATTGTCATAACTGGATTTTCTACCCATTGGCAAACAGACTTAATAATAAAAGTCTGTCTGTGTCGGTTTGTCTCAGTGTGCGACACTCTCTCCTACCTGCAGAAGGTACTATCTAGGTGAAGACATGATACACAGCAGTGCAAGGTCATGAGCCCTTCCCTTGTTTATTGTACCACATAATGTCACTTTTCTCTAGATGGAGATGTCTTAGCAGTATAAGCAACCACCTAAAAGGTAGCTGAAACTGGAAAACCAGAGACTAAAGGTGAAGCTTCAAGGAAAAGGGTTCAGAATTCATTCTCTTTTGTTGGAGCTCTGACACCCGAATCTGGGATGCAGTCTTTTCAGATGCCAAAGCCACATACCATTTCTGACCTTTAATTTCATTTATTCATTTATTTATTTACTTATTATTTGTTTATTATTTCTAAACTGGAGTTATGGACGGCTGTTAGCCACCATGTGGCTGTTGGAATTTGAACCGAGGTCATCAGCAAGAGCAACCAGTGCTCTTAAGTGCTGAGCAGTCTTCTCAGCCCCTCTGACCTTCAGCATCAAAAGAGGCATTAACAAGAGCAGTCCATATTGTTCCCGGGCATTTCAAGATTTCTCAGTGAGGTGCATTGCATAGCACTGACAAACATTCCATTGCAGTTTGAGAAATGCTCTTCTTTGCAAGCCCAAGTTACACATCTATTGTTTTTCTGGGTCTTTCTCATTGCACAATTCAGTGTTGAGCACAGGGAACCCCTCCCAGCACTATGTCGTGGGTCATGGAATGCAAGCAGCAATGCGTATCTCCTCTCTGAGGACAGACCTTTACCCCTACCTACCACCTACCAGCTTTGTGACCATGGGCCAGGTGTGGAACCAGTGAAGACTGTGGCTTACCTCAGTGTCTGCTGCATCCAGATTATATGGGAATTAAAGGCGACATGATATGCGAAGACCAGAGAAAAAAGTAATCCTCAAAGAACATTAGCTATTATTATTAAGAAGAAAGAGACTGTGCAGAAAGAAGAGGGAAGCAAGTGGCCTACAGGTAGCAGGCTTCTGATCCTCCCCGAAGACATCTGCTCTGCCCATCATGAACCATGAAGTAGAGAGAGGCTGAGTGGAGGAAGGGAGAGAGGCAAAGTGAATTCATTGTGGTTCCTGATCTGCTCAGAAGTCTGGAATTTTAGTGACTTTGACCACCACCTAGAGCTTTTGTAGTGAAAGCAGTGGCCCAGGCAATCCAGATGCTTGACAAAGACCCCACCCCAGCAACTTCTGAGATGTCCTCTAAGCAGGGAAACTTGCTCTGGTGAAAGCTCCAAGCTTGGTTCTCAAGGGGAAAACGCAATTACTTTTTGACGAGAAGCAGGGTGGTGTGGTAGAGAAAGCACAGGATTCAGACTGGGGTTCCTAATGGAAATGACAGTATCTTCAAGTTATCTCATTACTGTTACAAGAAGTATGGCTACCTTATGCTTTAATCTGGGCTGTAAGTGACATGAAGAACATGATATCCATTTGCGAACCATACTACATGACATAAAGTCATTTCAATTGTTGGGTCTTGATGTGATCTGAAAAGAATATTAGGTCATAAAAGTAGATTTCAGGTGTGCATCCCACACAAAAAAAGGAAAACTCATTCTTCAGTTAGTCCCATTATATAGCACAGCATATGCTCATGTATATAAGAGCACACCTACACATATCCATGGTGGTGTTGAGAAAGAACCATGGTGATGTTGCTTTGATAGATGCGTTTATTTATTAGGTAGTTTAAGACATCACAATTTCATAAATATCCCAAGCAGGAGGGAAAATGTGGGAAAAGAGACCCTTACCAAATAGAACTGACTGCCATCAAGGGAGTAAAATCGCCTCCTATCAAATGCATCATTAAAAGTACAGACATTAGAGCCTGGATGTGACAGCTTTATGAGCTAGGCATCGGCAGTTAATTAGGATATACTACCTTTGTGGCTGGAACTGCATTAGGAGGGCCATTTGACTCCAGCGAAATAATACCCCTGTTTCCACTGCAATGGCAGTTTGGTCATAGGAAGTTTTAGGTGTCTTTCTCCAGCCTGGTCTTGCAGGTAAACATGGATGGGCGTTATTAGCCTCTAAATGCCAATCTTAGCTCACCACGTAGCAGCCAATGCCTTTTCAAAATAGTTATAGCAACTTTGTCAAAACATATCCAGAAATATCATGAACAGAAAGAATTGTTGAGCCTCCAGCCTAGAAAAGGTTACACCTGTCTTTCTTGGCTGCTCCACCCTCCCTGCTAGGACACTTTGGTCTGTTGATTATTTTGAGCTATAGGCACGTGGAAAACATCAGTGCCAGAAGAGCTTTCTTCCATTGCCATTTCTACCAAAAGCAGGGAATGGATTTCCTGTCTGAAAAATGTCTTCTTTGTACCAAGAAGAGGAGCACAATTTTTATTTCAATATATGGCAACTGAAGGTCAAGATGAGTCTGCAAACAGACCAATTCAAATAACATTTATCCTCCATTACTTCTATTATATATTTCTCAATCACCTACAGTTTATCTTTCTCAAACTTTATTTTCCCTTATCTGTACATTTTATTGTTCTTTGATAAAATGGTATAAAAATCTTTAATTCTTTGAGCTAAAATTATTTTATTATTCTGAGGTAGGACCACAGTATATAACCCAGGCTAGCCTTGAACTTTCAATCTTCTTGCCTCAGTCTTCTGAGAACTGGGATGACAGGAATGCACTAAGCACCATGTCCTTTCAGTGTTCAAGTCTTTTTTTTTTTAATTTATTTTTTTATTAATTTTATTTATTTCTGTATGTGTATGAATGTACTGTCTGCATGCAAGTTTGTGCACCCGTGTCGTGCAATGCCGTGGAGGTCAGAAGAGGGTGTCAGATTCCCCTGGAACTGGAGTTCTCCTGGAATTGGAATTTCAGACGGCTCTCGGCCGCCATGTGGGTGCTGGGGATCGAACCTGGGTCCTCTGCGAGAGCGTCAGCGCTCCTAACCGCTAGGTCATCTCTCCAGTGTTCAAGTCTTTAGGAGTGGTTCCCTTTTCTACGACACCTCTCCCTTGTCACATAACATTATTAATATCATATACTTTTCTTCTGTTAATTAGCCTTTCTTCAGCTTAATTCCAGAACTCCCAGGACAGTTGTCAGCAAGCGTAGAAAACTAGGATATGACCGTAAGTATCACCTGTTCCCTGTTCCCTGTCTGCTTTCTGAAGGCCTTGGAGCAACTACACACTGTTGATATCTGAAGTTTTGCCTGCACCAGGAGTTGTTAGATAGTTTGAATGATTGAAGAGTTCTTTGTACAGGATAGGGTGGTAAGAAGAGTGACATTCACAGAGCAGGTGCTTCTTGACTGTGTGAATCCTGGTCTAAGAACTGGATCAAGGTTGCTGCTCTCTGCTCCAGACTAACAGAAATTTATACTGTTTCTCAAACCCCACTCTTTCAGAGTCTAGTTGTTTCTATTTTCTATACACACCATAAAATCCTCAATCATTTTTCATTTTTTAAAGAATCAAATCTTTAGAAATTGCCTGTGATGGTTAATAGTAATTGTTAGCTTGACTGGATTTAGAATCATCTTGGAAACACATGCCTGGGAGTGTCTATGAGTGTGTTTCCAGAGAAGTTTAATGGAAGGATGAAGACCTAGGTTGAATGTGGGTAGCACTGTCCCATGGGCTGGAATCCTGGACTGAATAAAAAGGAGAAAACAAAAAGCTGAGTCCATCATTGATTGCTCTCTGCTTCCTGAGTGAAGATGCAACGTGACCAGCTGCTCCATATGCCTCTCACTGGGACCTCTTTGCCATCAAACTGTGAGCCAAAGAACCTTCTTTCCTTCAGTTGTTTTTCTCAGGTATTCTGTCATAGCAACAAGAAATTTATTGAACCCATTTCCCTATACTTTTGGAGGATGCTTGGCAGTCCCTCTCTGTGTTCAGGAAAGCAGGCCCACTCTAACTAACGAAAATGAGCCCTTTCCAAAGTGTCTTGTCCATTTTATTGACATGGAAGTACAGGAAGCACAGCAGGCCACTTGGTGTAAAGTCCAGCAAGCCCAGCAAGGCCCAGGTCATCCAAAGGGGTTGGGAGGGAAGGGCCTGTGTCCAGGTCTCTCAACCTTGATACCAGGAACTGAGTGTAGTCCCACCCTTTATCCCTCCGAGTGCAGCCAGAGCAGTGCTCTCCTTACCTCAGCCCTTCTGCACATCTGTAGCCAGCTCCCAGCTTTCCTATCCACATTAAATACCAGTGTGCAACTTCTGTCTGTCCTCTCTGGTTTTATCCTCCAAACTCCCTCATCTTGGGATTTCTCCAAGCCATGATTAAATACTGTATCTGATCTGAGGACATTTTAAAAACAGCCAGGAAGCATCCATTCCTTCCACAGAAACATTGTGGGGCAGTATCAGAGCAGAACCCTCTTTGGCCTAGTTCATTTTCCCAGTCCAGAGGTACCACCAGGTGCAAGTGTTCCGCCTAATGCTGTATTAACCGCTGCTAAGACATCTGTAGAGGTTGCTGGGTAATTGAATGACCAGCAGCTTCGGAGCTGTGCACCAAGATAAGCGTAATCAAATTTCATGCTTCAGAGGCGCTGCGGCTTTAGCTGGTCACCTCAGGGGTCACAAAGAATTCCTGTCCCCACCCAACCACACTATCTTTTTCTACACATAGTTCTACATGATGGATCAGTTGTACTTTGTGTTTTTGTGTTTTCTTCTATAGAGTCCCATAAAAGTAGACCCATATGGGTCTGTTAACCAGACTCTTCCAGAATATACTGAAGAATAAATTCCTGTTGTTATCTGCCCTTTTTTAAAGAGACAGATGATGTAATACTGAGACCAGGAAAAGCATTTGTAAGTGGAAGGGGAATCGGAATATGGGCAGGAAAATAAAATGCAAAGAAGAGGAGGAGGAAGGGGGAGAAGAAAGAAGCAGACAGACTCAACTCATATAAAAGGCAGAAGGCTGTGTCTGTGCTACTGCCCAGTCTGTACTGTGAATTCATTGTGGCAGAAGCCTGAGCCCACAGTGATCAGCTGCCTGAAAGAGCTGCCAGAGACCAAGCTGCTATGAAATGGAATTCTGAGCCAGCTTCCTCAATATTACTCATATAGCCCTAACTCTGGTCAGATCGAAACACAATTTAGGGCTAGGCCTGGTGGCTCACATCTTCTGTAATACTAGTACTCCAGGGGCCAAGACAGAAGAACTGCTGTGGTTAAGTCATCTTGGGCAACTTAGTGAGTTTCAGACCAAAACCAAAAAACAGAGAACAACATTTGTCTGTAATGGACCCAGGACCTTCCTCCTCCCTCCTTGGTACCTTGGTGTTCTGGCCATGCTGGTTTTCGGTAGATAAATCCAGTTACAACGACAAGCACATGGGCGCCATTAGTCAGCAGCTTAGATGAGAATGAGCTGATCAGTTATAGCCTTAACTATGAAACTGGAAGAGCTGGACAAAATTTGTATCAAAGCACCTATGTCTGTCTGCTCTCCATTACTGGAACAAATGTCTGGGATCATTAACTTACATGGCAGAAACGTTTCTTCAAAGACCTAAGACCTCCTACCTCTGAAGGATTCTACCACTTCACTTTCTGAGAACATCACAGGCTTAGAGCCAAGCCTTGAACACATTGCCCTTTGGAGGACACTCTAGATCTAAACTCTAGATCTTTCTGAATCAAAAAACCAAGGCACTCTAGGAAGAGTTCCCTTCTCAAATTGAGAAGCTTTCCATCCCCAGAAGTGTCCAGAGTGGTGCTTTCAGAGATAGGTCCATGGTTGCTTCTTATTCAAATTGGTGTCTGTGAAGGAACTGTTGGTTTAGACAGCATCTAGAGCCTTCAGCTACAGGTGACAGGGATCCTATCACCCCATGCACAAATGACAGAAGTTGGGGGAGGACAGGCTAACTGTTTAAACAGGATAGCCGTTTCTCTGAACTCTCCTGCGACTGGCTTCCTTTTCTCAGGTCACAACAAAGATCCAGTGGGCGCCTGTGCAGAAATTACCATGTTCCAGTGGCTGTCCTAGGAACACTAAAGGGAAAGGAGAAAGTACATTTGCCAGGATTAAGTTGATACAATGTCTGGGTGTTGAGGCAGAACGTTATTTTGGGCAGAGATAGCAAGGTGAACAAAGGCAGTAGGAATGATCTTCTGATGCCTTCAGACTACAGCACAGAAAAGCTGGAGAGTGCCAGGCTGAAGGTAGCCAAGTCAAAGAGGCTCAGATGTTCTTATGAAGGGACAGACAATGGAAAGGTAATTGAATGAAAAGTTATTTCTCTCTGCTGAATCTTCAGGCCCCAGGCTTCCTGTACCTCTCCTGTTCTCAAACTCAGTATGCTTCTAAAGGCTCCTTGCCCTGGCCACATAGGTCAGTCAGCATACTGGATGCAGTGAACCCCATTCTTGCCTGGGTCAAGGCTAATCTGTTGGCATCTTAGCCCAAAGCAGGCCAGGTACAGAGAGAAGTGCCTGAAGCTGATGGGGCAGAGTCACACCCCGAAACACAATTTCATCTTATTTCTTTGGCAATAGCTGCTCTACATTGTGTTATCACTGTTTGGTAGGCACTATTTTAACTAGAACTTAGCAGAAGTCACCCTATTCAATCTCACAAACTAGAACTAGGGGCTTTCCTATACTCTGGACAGGGGAACTGAGTTCAAACGGATCAAGTCATGTCAAACCATCAGATGTGTGGATCAGAACTGAGTGATACTTCTTTAGACTGCAGGCCACACACTTGGCCATGAGATACTCTAGGACATGGGCCACAGTCAAGGTAACAGCATCAAACATCCATGCTTCCTTTCTTCCTTTCTCAAAGGTAGTCTGGCTCTGTGCTGTCCTATATGGTGGCCTCTTTCCACATATGTCTCTTAGATACTTAAAATGTGTCTGGTATACACCAAGATGTGCTCTAAATATAAGACATACAGAGACATAGTACCCCAAGCAGGCAAATAATATTTTTTTCTTTTTTTGTGTGTGAGTGTACTATCTGCATGTAGGTTGGTGCACCCCTGTCATGCAATGCCTCGGAGGTCAAAATAGGGCATCAGATTCCCCTGCAACTGGAGTTAAAGACGGTTCTTAGCCACCACGTGGGTGCTGGGAATCGAACCCAGGTCCTCTGCAAGAGCAGTCACTGCTCTTAACCGCCGAGCCATCTCTCAGCGGTTAAGAGCAGAGACATAGTACCCCAAGCAGGCAAATAATATTTATTTGTTAATAAATTTATGTTAGTAACTTCTTTACATATATTATTTCTGATATATTGTGTTAAGTAAATACATATCTGTTTATTTTCAGTCATTTAAAGTATATCTCTAGAAGATTTAGAATCAGATGTGATGTGTGGCTCTAGCCCATCTAATGGTCTATTTTGGGTTTCAATTTCCTATCCATCCATAGGGACATTGCAGGCTATTTCCTTGGTAAATGGCACAATCCCCCTGAGGAAACTGAAGCTGGCTACTGAGAGGTGAGGTCTCTGGGCCTCCATATTGTGGAGCAATGTTGCATTCAAGTCCAGGCTCTCATCTTAAGCTGGTCTGTGAGGAGGAGAAGACTGTGTTCTTCACTCATTAGTTAATATTTGTAAAGTGCTTTGAAGTTGAAATGCTAATAATAGCCCACTGTACTTCTATGAGCCTTTCAGGAAACTTCAAAGTCCCATCGCAGAGGGCATTATTGTTCTATTACTTGAACATTAATTGTGCCTCATCAGGGCCCTGGATTATTATCTTCCTCCACCTGGCCAAGGAAGCTGAGTAGTTAGCAGACAGTGGTCCTGGAAGGGAACCAGGCAGGGAGTGAGAGAGCAATGCTTTCTGCATCCAGAGGTAGACCTCCAGCAGTGAACTCATGTATAGACAGGAAGAGGCATCTTACAAGAAAGAAGTGGAAGATCGCACAGGGGAATGTCAGCCTAGGGAACCTCCCTCTACACTGCAGAATCTTCATACATGTAAGCACAGTCAAGGACGGTCCTCCCTGACCCATGATGGTGCAACTTGGTGAATTTTCAACTTTACATTTGTACAAAAGAGATAAGTATTCAATAGAAAACGTTCTTGAAAATTTGAATTTTGTTGTGTTTTTTTTTTTTCCCCCCCAAGGCTGGCTGTGTGCAGTATGATATTTAGTCTTGTGATACAAGTGACAGGGTGGCAGGGAGCCATAGGTTCTACTCTGCCCCATGGTCCCAAGTGATACAACTGGATTGTATAATGTGCCATAATGTTTTTTCATATTGTATTTTCTGTCTTCCAAACCCACCACACTTACCTGTGTGTGTGTATGTGTATGTGTGTATATGTATGTGTAGCAATATTTTATTATAAAATAGGCTTTATATTAGATGAGTTGGCCTGCCTAGAGGCAGTGAGGGTGCAAACTAGGAGCACATTCAATGCGGTGAGGCTGAGCTACAGTGTTTGGTGTTTGATGGGCCAAATGTAGCGAGTCCAATTCTGACTTGGGGTATTTGCAGCCTACCATGAGTTCATTGGAACTTCAGCCCAGCCTGGGCTTCTGTGCTCAGCAAGTACTCTTAGACTGGCAGACCTGATGGTGCCTGAGGTAGCTGTCACTCGTTGTCAACTTTGACATGGATGTGACAGCCTAAGCATGGAAGAGCCACACTGCTTAAATGTGGGGTTCAGTTCAGTCCAGAATAACCCTTCATTTTGGACCCCCACCAATTTCTCTAGTCTGTAGCAGGTTGACACAGGGGAGTGACATATGACGCTGGGCTTAGTGAAGCAGAAAGAACAGGGTTACAGAAATAGAAAGGGGCACACCAAGAACTGCGCTCCCCACAGCCCGTGTCTCAGCCCCAGCCTCAGTTGCAGAGTGCTTCTAGTCCTTGAAGAGAGTCACAAACTAGGTCTACTTGGGGCGGCCAGTGTATCAGAAGCTCAGTCATCTGGCTACCGAGTGACAAAGACCGAAAAGTAGGTTGTCCCGACAGGCACAGAGCCAAGCAGCCAAATCTCCTGGGAGGAGAAATGCCTCTATGCTAATTCCAACCACCAGGAAGTCAGACCGGGAGAGATGACACAGCTGGATCCCCCCGCTGCTCAGGAAGAACTGCTGGAGATGCCTAATCTCTCTCTCCAGCCAGAAAGAGCAGGAGGAGGGGGGGCTGGGAGGGCTGAGAAACACAAAGGAGCACTGAACGACAAGCACTCCACCACCAGCGGGGGCTCGGGGTGTGTGTGTGTGCAAGCTTTTATAAAAAGGAATAAAGTGTGTCATTTCAGATTGGAGAAGTTGAACATTACTAATTAAGAAATTACTTAATTATGGGGAAGAAAATAAAATGAAGGTATTTTTCCCTTGAGGGAAAAAAAATCTTTGATTTGCTAAATCAAGGAAATGATTAGATTCAAACATTAAATAATTGGAAATGTCTCCAACAAAAGCATTAGAATGTGCAAGTTGCTCAGGCCTCCTGAGGAACCCAGCCTTTCCCTGCAGTGACTGTTGTAAATACTCCTTTCTGTAAATAAGTCTGGATTAGAATAGACTGAACATCCCCATCCTTTTGGCACAGAGAGGGACAAAAGCCAGACTTACTTGCATGCATATCTGTCTATGCTAACGACATCTATCCGTGATGTTTTATTCATCATCTCTCAACTATTTTTGCTCCTGCCCACCCAACGTGGTTTTCCCCCAAGCTCAGGCTAATTCCTTTCTTCTTCCCACCCACGATTCTTCAACAGTAGATGCTACATCCTATCCCATCTTTATCCATCAGTCCCTGCGCCAGGGACAGGTGTCGTTGTGATGGTCTTCCTCTTGTCCAGCTAGTCTCCATTCCACTACTCAGAAGTTTCCTGATCATCAATGTGATCAGCCAGCAGCCAGTCAGCCAGGCTTAACCCAGACATAAATCTTCGGCGTTCTCTTCAGAAGAAACACATGGAGATGCGTTGGCAAGACGTTTACTAAACGACTGGTCTTGCTCCAAGATTCACCTCTGTGTGTATAATTCCTAGTTCCAGAGCTAAGCTTTGAATTTCATGCTTGCTCCATTGTGCACACAAATCACTTCAAGGTCAGCAAACCCAACATGGCTCTTTACCTCCCAAGCTATTAGAATTCACTTCAAGGGCTATAGATGTAGCTTGGATGTAAAATACTTGCATAGTTTTGTATGAGGTCCCTGCTTTGATACCCAATGCACACAGAAGTCAAGGACCTGGGAAACATTTCCCAAATCTTTCATTCTTGGAAGGTGAAAACCTAAGTTTGCTATTCCTTAGCTCTTTGCTTGTCCTCTATGTGCAATCAGGTGCTAATCACTGTCAGTTTTTCCTTCAAAGTGTAATACCCTGTATTTACTTCCCACAAAGCATTTCCAATCCTTCTCCCCATGTTTATCTTATCCCTTTCTTTCTCACTTGATAAGGAAATGAAGGCTCCCACTCAGGGGCACACCGACACTGTAGACTCCAAGAAGTCTTGGTAGTATTTCTCCAAGGAAGTTTCCCTGAATCCTGATGATGATGATATTAACACCTCTTTTAATTCTTGCAGTCCCAAACATGTTCTCCATCATTAACATGGGACTGTAAGAACTATGAGACCAGTACCCATCCACCATTACATCCACATTGCCCCAGAGGACCTAGAAGACCAAAACCAAGCATTGTTTCATTCCTCATGACTGACTATATGGATGAAGACAAACTAATGAACACATATTCCTGAAGTCACATTGGTAGTAAATGGTGAAGGCAGAGACAAGAGCAAAGTTTGCATCTTACTGTGACCATGAGCAGGCTCTTTGACAGATGCTATTCCTATGCTGTGAAATAATTATTTTAGTGTAAATTTCATTGTCATTGTCTTAGTGCATTTTATGTGGCTACAACTGAATACCTGATCTTGGGTAATATACAAAGAAAGAATGGTAGGAAATCCCATCTTCCTCCCCACCGTAGATAAGTGGGTGTGTGTAGAAGGAACATGTGAGCCAGAGAGACCAGAAGCAATGATTAAAAAGTCCAATTCATATCATAGAACCCAAAGTAATCCAGTGTCAGGATCCCTGACTCAGGCCTGCTGGAGGGTGTTACCGACTGGCCCTCCGGGCATCGTGGGTTTCCAGGATCCTCTTGGCAGGAGAACACAGAAAAGTTGAACAGTGTACAGAATGAGAAAACTAAGAGAAGTTTTTCCAAATCTGTAGCACTTTATTGAGCTGGGGCAGTGTTATATAGTAGTCTTTGGGAGAGGGCAGAACAAAGGATTTGGCAAAGCTTCACAATTACATAGGTAGGTAAAAAAAAGTCAAGATTTACACATTAACTGAAAAGCTCAGAACACTCAGAGCAGGAAACTAAAACATCACAAAGTTTAGTTAGGAAATGAAATTTCTTTAAAGTAAAATGTAGAAATCTTAAGATAACCTTTACTGGGGAAATAACATCTAAGAAGAAAAAGGAACATCAATAGTTTTCTTAACATGATCAGTTTCTACTTTTTAACTTTAGAGTAAATATATCCTAACATCCTAAAGTTAATAGTTTCTTTTAAGTTTTTATTGAAGTAAAAACCTTATTTCTATAGTATCCTAAACTACTTATCAGTTTTTCTAACTCTAACTGCTAATCTAAGGTTTAAATTTTTACTGAAAACTAAGAGCTGTCCCACTGTTTGCTCCAGCTAACAGCTTTGTTTTTGTTAGACAATTGGCTGGTGTAAGGAGACTTAGTTTCTGTCCTGCTTTACTGGGAGTGTTAGAATCCAGGCGTTTAACAATTATGTGAAACTAGAAGAATGTCTTATCTACCTCTTTGTCTAGGACCAGAAGATGAGATCAAGGGGTTCTTTTATTTTAGGTTTAAGGGGAATTTTTGTTTTAACCTTAATGAAGAGATGTTTTTCATCACACACATTTACCACTGGAATTTGTTTTCTTCAAGGACACTCATGTAAGGCAAGAGCATTACTGTCATGCAATTATTTTGTTTTCTTGATCTGAAGCAAGTTTTAACCTTACTATATATATTAACAGCTTACATTATATTGTTTGTTAAGGAGAAAGGTCTGTTTTTTACTTGAGATCTGCAGAAAATTCTTGCTGCCAGGAAAAAACCCTGTGCCCAAGTGAGGCATTTTAATTTTCAGTTCTTGACACATTCAAATAGTTTATTTTGTATCTATAAGCTGGCCTTAAGAAAAAATCTTTTTGTGCTCAGTATCATGCTAAGTCCAACACCAGAAAAACGTAAGATCCTAGGAGAGCATCTCAATCTCGGGGGTGATCTTAGCCGAGTGTTCTGCCAGGGACCTCCAGGGGGTCGAGCCCCGTAGGACATTGCTCCCCCGCCTGCCTTGAACATGATTTCTCAAGTTGTTTACACAGGCGACACTGGAGTGGGTGTGACAGACATTGTGGCAGGCACGGGAGTGGATGCTGCAGGAGGGTATTGCTCCTTCTCTGGGAGGTGACCTGTCACCTTCCATACTTGCACGAGATCCCTGACTCAGGCCTGCTGGAGGGTGTTGCTCCTTCTCTAGGAGGTGATTAGTCACCTTCCATACTTACACTAGGCCCTGTCTCTCAGCATTTACATTTCCTGATATTCCCCGTGCATCCATCTTGTTTAAAATATCCTCAGCACTGCTGCATTGGGGACTGAGCCTCCAATACACAAACCTTGAGAGACAAACTGGGTGCAAACTATTGCAACCATCTATCATATCAGAAAACAAAAAGCAGCCTTCTCTTGGTCCCAACTGCACAACAGATACGGTTAAAACCTCTGCATACACCTAGCCAGCTCTCACTCACTCTTCAGCCAGAGCCGGAACCTGGTAGTTGAAAGAGCCATTGATAACAAAGTTCAACCTGCTTCCCGTGGAAGAAATTCAATCAGAAAACAGTTCTCCCATACTCCAAAGAGAAGAACATTAACAGCTTTGTACCCTTTGAGAGCATGCCTTCATTCCCTGTGCTAAATACATAGGTGATCCTCTGGCCTAGAAAACCCTTTGCTGCTACTTATTTCCACACATATACATCACTCGTCCTGTTCCCTTCACTTCAGATTTTATTCCACGCAACTTATGGTCTTGCTTAAGGCTCCCATGCAGGAGGTCTTCCCTGATACCTCAGAATGAGTATCACACTTTTCCCTGCAAGCTCTCTAGATCTATTTATCACCAATTTCCCACTTAGAATCAGTCCTATATTTTTCTTGGTCTTCATAAATATTTATGACTTATATGGCACCTAAGCAATAAAATATTGGATCTTGCCTATTCCCAGAAAGTAAGCCCCTGCATATATATCGTGAACTTCTCTGACAGGCCCTGTGTCCAAGCTACCTTCTAGCACATTATCAGAAAGACAAACTGTGCTCTGAGAAGACGAGATCCAAGTATCAAAGAGTGAGTTAAATGGCTCACTCCTTCTACAGAGCTACCATTTTGCTGTGGCTTCAAGTAGTTTTGTGTGCGTGTGTGTGCGTGTATATGTGTGGTATGCACGCACACGCCTGTGTGTTCCTGATGTGCTTTTCCGTTCTTGTTTTTTTTTATAATTTTTATTTATTTCTGTATGTGTATGAATGTATTGTCTGCATGCAGGTTTGTGCACCCGTGTCGTGCAATGCCGTGGAGGTCAGAGGAAGGTGTCGGATTCCCCTGGAACTGGAGTTCTCCTGGAATTGGAGTTTCGGATGGTTCTCGGCCGCCATGTGGGTGCTGGGGATCGAACCCGGGTCCTCTGTAAGAGCAGTCGGCGCTCTTAACCACTAGGCCATCTCTCCAGCCCTGCTTTTCTGTTCTTGTAAAAGCACTATCAGGGTTGGAGTAGGTCCACCTTTATGATCTCATTTAATCATAGTTGACGAATAAATGTCTCAACTTGGAAATCCCCAAGCCAGGTTAAGGAAGCCACAGGCCCAAGCTAAGCTGAGAAAGCCCCAACCCAGAAACCATATCATCTGAGGAAAACATGCCAGCTCTTATTGTCCCAAACCTCCAAATTGTAACATCAAAACTTACAGTCCTTAAACCCCAAACCTTAAAAAACAGAACTGCAGAAAAATACCCTCTGTTTCCTCTTTCAAACACCTTAAAAACCTTACACCACTGTGCCTCAGTGGAGTTTCCATCCCACAGAGAAACTTGCCTTTCATTGTTCTAATAAAGAGCAATCTGCTACAGTTGAGGTGGCCCTTATCTTCCTTTCATTTTCCCGTTTCTCTGGTCAATCCCAATCTAAAATTTTCTAACAATATTTACCTCTTTATAAAACAACCTTTTGTCTGAGGCTGAGTCTGTGCCTCAGTGGTAGAGTGCATGTCTAGCATGTGCGAGGCTCTGGTTTTTACACTGTACATGAGAAAACTTCCTTTCTCCAAGTATGATTACATTCAGAAGCACTGAGTTTCATATAGAACATTGGGGGGAGGGAAAGGGATTCACCCACAACAGCATTGTATTGGATGCCTCCTCTGGCTGGATATGCAATATCCAGCAAGTACTAGCTCTGTGAAGTTGAGGGGTGGCTTGTTGATTTTAGAAAGGAGATACCGTGCGAGTTTATGTGATTATTCTGTTTAGTTACTCATTTTTTTGGTATTTTTCTTGCCCCATTTAAAAGGATGATGAACATTTTAAGGCTTCCTAAATTTCCAAACAAAAGAAACAATAGTCTTTACATAAAGTAAAAGCTAAAAGTCACACAAAAGTGGGCTGGACAAAGTACAGTTTTCACTTCTCCTGAGCTTTATCATTGACTTGAGTTATTCCCTAGCCTCTGTGAGACTAGAGGACTCTGCTGGCAGTGGCTCTTGGCAGTTGCTTGGAACTAGAGGTCCAATTGAAGTCTACTAGACTCCAGCATCTCCTGAAACTTGAGGAATCCAGAACTCGGGGCAAAGAAGCAACTCTTGAGCAAACGTTTTCTAACACATTTCTAGTTCTAAGCTGAGAGGGTGTGTGGTACCTAACCCAGCCTCAAGGAGAGCTTTACCAGCATGTGGCAGATGTGCCTTGCTAGAATGGGCCTTCTTCTTGGGGTGAAGTCTTGCTGGACCTGCAAATTCAGCTCATTTACCATTTTTTGCCTGCAGTTATTTTTGGCAGAATAACCAGCTGCTGAGTAACTTTTCCAGGAAGTGAGAAGCATTTGTACTACCAGGTATTATCAAGCAAGGGGCAGTGGGTTATTGTATATATGTTCACAGCAAGAAGACAATGCCCTGTAAAGGAGGCCATAGATCTGCTCTGAGAAAAAGGAGGCAAGGATGATGGAAGGAGGCAGAGGAAGACAGATCCAGGCTTCTGGAAAGGCAGAGAAGCAGCTACCCATGCAGGACTCAAAGTCCATACCAATCTCCTCTGAACTCTTTAAGGCACAGAAAGTTGTGGCAGAGGACCTGGAACAGGGGCACTACAAGTCATCTGCTTGAATTTAGACTCTACCAGAAGCAGACATTGAGATGACCCAAGGACAAACTGTTTAACTTGGAAAGTAAAGGAAAACACCTGTGGGAAAAGCAAACTACCAGCCAATGGGACTTAATCCCTTTAGAGGACCTCCCAGGGCCAGTGGAGTGCACACACTCCAGAGTGGTCCTGTTGAGCAGAGTAGGGGGAGTGGAATGCTCTAAGTATTTGCCAAGCACTCAGTAACTGTTAGCCATCAGCATTGCTAGCAGAATTAATCACGAGCTAACCTAAAAACCCAATAAGGAGTGTATTCCTGAGTCCATGAGGCCTAGATGGGCAAGATATAGAGTCAACAATCTTAGAATCTTCAAGGGGCCTGAATATGACCTAGAGACCACAGAGCTAGCCAGGAAAGAGATGATTAGGTCCCCACTGTTCAGGACTTGGTGCTCCTAGTATGGCCTGTGAGGAGGGAAGAAAGTCCTTGGATGTCCACCCTCTTCATGATGTTAGTTGTTAAATTTCACAGTGAGTCTGCCATTGTGCAAAAGGTTCTTTTCTGAAATGGTGGTTCAGAATCTGAAGACGCCCCTCTGCTAATTCTCTGCGGTGCCGGTGGTGCAGAGTGCTATGTAACTTCACTATCCAACAATGATCAGTATTCTGTACTGCAAGGAAGGAAAAAAAAGACACAGGCACAAACTTTTGGATAATGCCAACTTCTTGACAAGTAACTTTTTAGGAACTTCTATAGAGAGTAGATTGCTTTAGATTGGAATAGTAATGAGTCCCTGTGCCTTAAATATAGACTGACTAGCAGTTAGTGAAAAGCCAGGTCAAGTCCTTTTGAATGTCCAAAGAAACCATTTGTGCTAGATAGCTTTAGTGTCAACTTGACACACCTGGGTTGAGGGAGTGTCAGCTGGGGAATTGGCTCCATTGGATTGGCCTGTGGCCACATCTGTGGAGTATTGTCTTGATTGTCAAGCAGTGTGGGCGGGCCCAGCCTACAATGAGTAGTGCCACCCTGGGCAGGTTGTTGTGTACCGTATAAGAAGGCAGGCTGGGCATGAGCCAGGAGAGCAAGCCAGTGAGCAGCATTCCTCCATGGCCTGTGCTTCAGCTCCTGCCTCCAGATTCCTGCCCTGAGTTCCTGCCTTGGGCTCCCTAAGTGATGAACTGTGACCCAGGAGATGTGAGCTGAATAAATCCTTTCCTCCCCAAGTTGGTGTCGGTCAGAGTGTTTTGTAACAGCAATGGAAGACAAACTAAAACACCATTTTAGTATTTTGCTTTGGCCCTTGATGTGAAATTAAAGCCCTTAAGCACCCAGTACAGCCAGAGAGCCCCAGGAAAGGATGTGGGGTCTGCAATATCAACATTAAAGACCTTTTGGAGGCCAGTATGTAAGCCTTTTCAGTACACCTATAATGGTTTGAACATGCAGTGTCCCCTATAGGCTCATGTATCAACTGCTTGGTTGTTGGCTAGTAGCATTATTTTGGAAAATGGTAGAAATGGTAAGCCCTAGCTGGAAAAAGAAAAGGGCACGGCCTTGACAATTGTAGCTGGTTCCCAGGCCCTTCTTTCATTGTTTCTTATCCACCATGAAATAAAGAGCTTCCACTGCCGTGATCTCTGCTCAAGCCCATGGAGCCACAAGACCAAGGACTGAACCTTGTGAAATTGGGAGCCGAGATAAATTCTCCCTTACCCACCATTGCTTCTCAGACATTTGGTCACAGGGATGCAAGGCTCCCTCACTGCCATTACGGCAGTGGTGGAATGTTATCTTTTGGACCCTAACAACTTCAGAACGAGGGGAGGAACATGCCACGAGGATAGCTTGTGGGAGGTGGTTCTCTCCTTCCACCATGCTGGTCCTGGGAAGTGAACTCAGATTGTTAGGTGTGGTGGAAAGTGCCTTTACCCACTGAGCCAGCTCAATTGCCCTTCAGTAACTTTAAAAAATAAGAACCTCAGGGCTGGAGAGATGGCCTAGCAGTTAAGAGTGCCGACCGCTCTTACAGAGGACCCGGGTTCGATCCCCAGCACCCACATGGCGGCCGAGAACCATCTGAAACTCCAATTCCAGGAGAACTCCAGTTCCAGGGGAATCCGACACCTCTTCTGATCTCTGAGGCATTGCATGACATGGGTGCACAAACTTGCATGCAGACAGTTCATTCATACACATACAGAAATAAATAAAATTAAATAAAAAAAATTAAAAAAAGAAGAACCTCGATGAGAAAGTAACCCAATTATTTCAAATCAGAGACACTAAGACTAATTCAAATTTCACTCAGCACACATTTATTAACCACCGCTATATAATGGGCATGAAATATATTAGTTAGAGTGGTGATACAAAGTCTCAGCCCACACATGGTCATAGTGGAAGCCCAGGGAAAGAAGCATCCCTGGAGGATGTTGTGATAATCACTAAGGTTGAAGTGTAGGGAGCAGCCCATGGAAAAGCAAATGAAAGCAGAAAGCACATCGCAGTGTCGCTCTACCATGACTATAATGGATGATCTAACTTTTCCAGGTAGAATGCTGAGAGGCAGAAGTATGTATACACTAAGTGGATGAAATGGCCTGCAGAAGGAAGAGGCATGAAAAAAACTTTTCACTGCTTTAAAGGAAGAAACACAATAATCATATTTTATAACAGAAAGTAGATTATAAGCAGCAAGTTTGGAGGCAGGGAGGCAAATTAGGAAGCTATTCTTCCAAGCATGAAATTATAATAATAGTACCACCAGGGATGGTCAAATTAAAAACCTATCAAGTAAGCAGAATAGGTAGGGTTTAGCAACAGCAGCAACAATGAGAGAAGCTGATGCGGGTAGCTATGATTTGGACTAGAGGCAAGAATGAAAGCAGACAGGGATGATGAGATTAGCTTTTTATTTTTCTTTGGTCTTTTTGAGACAGGGTCTCCCTTTAGTCCCAGCTGGCCTGGAGCTCGCTCTGTAGACCAGGCTGGCCTTGACCTCACAGAGATCTGCCTGCCTCTGCTTCCTGAGTGCTAGGACTAAAGGCATGCACCACAACACCCAGCAAGGGATCAGCTTTTTTATATGATGCGTTATCTATCTATATCCAGATGTCTAAGTGTCTAAGTCTGAAGCTTAGAAGGGAGTACTTGACAAAACAGCCCACAAAACAAGCTGTATAAGAATATCATGAATGGGGCTGGAGAGATGGCCTAGCGGTTAAGAGCACTGACTGCTCTCGCAGAGGACCGGGGTTCAATCCCCAACACCCACATGGTGGCTGAGAACCGTCTGTAACTCCAATTCCAGGAGAACTCCAGTTCCAGGGGAATCCAAGACCCTCTTCTGACCTCCACGGCATTGCACGACACGGGTGCACAGACCTACATGCAGACAGTACATTCATATACATGAATAAATAAATAAATAAATAAGAATTAAAAAAAAAAAGAATATCATGAAACACTGGCATGGTGGCATCTGGCTTTAATCCCAGATTTGGGGAGGTAGAAGCAGGTGTGTCTCTGTGAGATAGAAACCAGACTGATCCACATAGCATCGTCCAGGCTGGCTGGGACTATTGGGACTATTGGGACTAAGAACACACTATCTCTAGCACTTGGGAGGCAGAGGCAGGTGGATCTTTGTGAGTTCAAGGCCAGCCTGGTCTACAGAGTGAGTTCCAGGACATCTGGGGCTACAGGGAGACCTTGTCTCAAAAAGCCAAAAAAAAAAAAAAAGAACACATTGTCCAAGAAAAGAATATCAGGAAGAGAAGTTGGAGAGATGACTCAACAGTTAAGAGCACTGGCTGATCTTGCAGAAGACCCACATGGCAGCTAAGAACTGACTGTAACTCCAGTTCCAGGGCAATCTGATGCCCTCTTCTGACCTCCACAGGCACTGGACAGAATGGGTACAGTTACACACATGCAGGCAATATACTCATACACAAAAAATAAAAATAATAAATACAAGTATGTTTTCAAAAAAGAATATCCTGAGGAAAAAGAAAGGAGGAATTGGGTGCAGGGTCTAGATCAATGATATAGTGATTGGTTAGTATCAGGCAGCAGATCCTGATTGATCCCCAGGACCAGAAAGAAGACAGAAGAGAAAGAGAGAGAATGAATAGATAGATTATAGATAGAGATTATAGTTAGATGAATGATAGGATGAATTCATGCTGATTTGTTCATTCAAGTAATTATTACTTGTACCCCTACTATGTGTACAGGGTACTACAATAAAACGTTTAGCAAAAATACATGATTTTCCTTTCATGAAGTTTAAAACACAATTGGGACAGATGGGTATTCATTCAATACTTACAGACATAAGTGATTTTTATTACGAAGAGTGCCATGTGGAAGACCTTTTGAGAGAAAAGAGATTAATGGTCGCTAGCATGGATACCACAGAGATAAGAAATCAGCTAAGGGCTAGGGCTGGGCATTGACAGCTCTTATTTTAATCAAGGGAATATGAATAAAGGGAAAATAAAAAGTTAAGCTGCCATGCACTGAAGAGTGTCAGGGAAAGGAAATGGGAGTTAGTAAGTGTAAATTACTATTTTATTCCATGAGTTATGAAGGAAGAGAAAGAGGCAAAGGAATGGACAGATGAGCTTTGTAAAGATAGGAGAGGACTGTGTGTGTGTGTGTGTGTGTGTGTGTGTGTGTGAGGGGATATTTAAGAAAGCCTCCAAAAGGTGATTTTAAAAGTATAATCAGTACATGGGCTTTTTAATGAAGTGGTGATCCTACGGGTAGGACAATCTTTATTTCTTTTATTAATGTTATTTATTTCTGTATGTGTATCAATGTACTGTCTGCATGCAAGTTTGTGCACCCGTGTTGTGCAATGCCGCGGAGGTCAGAAGAGGGTGTTGGATTCCCCTGGAACTGGAGTTCTTTTGGAATTGGAGTTTCAGACTGTTCTCGGCCACCATGTGGGTGCTGGGGATCGAACCCGGATCCTCTGCAAGAGCGGTCAGCGCTCTTAACCACTAGACCATCTCTCCAACCCCTTGGACAATCTTTAAATAAATGTGGAGTATTGTAGAGCATCCCCTTGGCTGAAGTAGGGGGCAGGGTGGGTAAGAATGCAATTTGATAGTGGGAGATGACTGCAGAATTGCAAAGGACTTGCATCTGAATATTTCTTCTGTGGATTAGGGCACGAATTGGTCTTGAGAATGGCTTTAGTCCATTTTGATGGCTGTAACAGAATGCCTGAGATTGGGTAGTTTATAAAGAAAAGAGATTTAGAGACTGGAGAGATAGCTTAGCAGTTAAGAGCACTGCAGACAGCTGCGGAGGACCCAGGTTTGATTCCCAGCACCTACATGGTGGCTAAGAATTGTCTGTAACTTCAGTTCCGGGGGAATCCAATGCCCTCTTCTGACCTCCACAGGCATTGCAGGACATGGGTGCACTTAAACACATGTAAGCAATATATTCATACACATAAAATAAAAGTAATAAACAGAACTGTCTGAAACTCCAATTCCAGGAGAACTCCAGTTCCAGGGGAATCCGAGACCCTCTTCTGACCTCCACGGTGTTGCACGACACGGGTGCACACACCTGCATGCAGACAGTACATTCATACACATACCGAAATAAATAAAAATTAAAAAAAAAAAAGAAAATACTTTTTTACTTTTTATTTTATCATGTATTGTGGAGTATGTGTGGCATATGTTCATATGTGTGAACACATGTCTCCATATGCACTTGTATGGGGGTGGGAAGAAGATCTCCGATGTCCTGCTCTATGCCGCTCCTCCTTACTCCTTTGAAACAGGGTCTCTCACTGAACCTAGAGCTGGCTAGCAACCAGTAAGCCCCAGTAATTCTTTAATTTCAGTCTTTGCCCCTGACATCACTGGGATTTTTATATGGGTGCTGGGGACTTGAGGTCAGGTATTCATGTTTCCATAGCAAGTACTCCATCCCGCCAACCCAGAGAACAGATTGATTTGGTTTGTAGTTCTAGAGGCTTGGAAATCTTTCCATCACTGGAGACTGTGTGTGCATAGTACATCTCATGGTGAGAGGGACACATAGAAGTGATGGAGATAATGGGCTTTGGGGGTTGACCCTCTCTTGAGACTCTATAGTTGACCCAGTAGAAAAAAAGGTAGAGTACTCATTCTTAAACCGTCATGACTTATTCACCTTGTCCCATTCATAACTTTCAACACAGGTTTGACCAGGAGACATTCCAATCAGGAATCCAAAGACACGTTTGAGCTTGAAGGGAGTAGTTGCTGGAATACTCAATTGGATAAATACCATAAAGATAGAGGGTTCAGTCTAGCCTAAAGCCATAAGTGATACCAGCCAGACTTCACGCCTCAGTTCCCTGCACCTAGAATCCTGACTGTGGTCAGGATGTGTCTGGATACTCAAAGATGAAGTTTTGTATGGTGCTTGAGGTAAAAGCACAAGGTGAACTGAATGTGTGCCAAGACACATGGCACAGTTAACAGATGCCAAGAAGAAAGGAATACACAGACCAAAGGACTGTTGGGGTGCTGGAGCTTCCAATACAACCAAGAGCCCCAGAAAGAGAGAATGGCAGCATACGGGAACAGAGTCTAAGTAATTTGAGGACTTTCAGGGTGTGAAAGAAGCATGAAGTGCTGAGGGGAACAATGACATGAGAAGCTATCATGTTCACTGTTGGTTGTGTTGTTCCCTTACATCAGTTTCAAAAAACACAGGCCTCATCTGCTGATGATGGGAGGCTGTTTGGGGATAGTCTAATTATTCCTTCTAGATCTTTGTACTGAACCACCTAGAATCTGTGCAGCCCCAAACCATCTAAGGCATAGTCATTGGCCTGGCCTGTGCCCCCTGATTCTTGCCTGTCCCCCCTGACCCTTGGGCAGAAAGAATTTGTGACTCACTCTGTCTAGCAGGGCCATTTGCAGCAAGGTTGAGACAACCAAAATTAAGGCAGAGGAGGCAAAGCTGGGGACGTCACCACTCATTCCTGATCTCCCTGACAGTTCATATATTTTAAACTTCACCTACCAGAGCTGTCAATTCAGTCTCAACTCCCTCAGAAGACATGATTGGAGCAAGACAGCTCCGTGGTAATCCTGCCATCATTAAGCAGCTCTAGAGCTTTGCAGAACGTCAAAGCACTTTACAACTTTGCTTATTAATTTTCCACATAACAAGGCCAGGAAGTCCAACAGTCTGAGCAAACCTTGTCAGAAGTATAATGAAGACAGAGACACAGGAATGGACAATGGGAAAAGCCAGACTCCAGTTTAGCCAAGGAGAAGCAATGCAGTTCAGGTACTTACCCTAAGCCTGGAACCTGAGAAATGTTGCATCACTCAGGGACCCAACCTTCCTGTCAGACACATGGAGGAAACCACCAAGTTGTTTTTTCTTTTGTTTGTGTGCTAGGTATTCAAGAATGTCGAAACACATCCCAGTGAAACTTGAAGCCCCTCTTGGATAATGAAGGACCATTTACATTTTGAGAAAAAAAATAGGTATTATGTTTCTATTTTGTATCCTTTTATATGCTTCTATTTTAATTCAACAGGAAATTTATTATTTGAAAATTTTCATTAGAGTAAAGCTTTAAAGTTTTGAACAATACTGTAAACCACTGTATATAGGCAAATCATAAACCCAGGGTTTGGCACCATAAAGGACAAAGAAAGGAGGAGCAGGAGGAAGAGCTGAAGGATAGAAGGGAGGGCAGGAAGGAGGAAGGGACGAAAGGAAGAAGGGATTGAGGGAGGGAGGAGGGAAGGAGGGAGGAGGGATGGAGAGATGGAGGGAAGGAGGATGGAGGGATGGAGGGATGGAGGGAGGGAAGGAGGGAGGAAGGAAGGAGGGAGAAAGTGAAAGGGAATAAATCAAATAAAATTCTTTTGGAAAACTCCATTTTTAACAAGTTAATTGTGATAGCAAATGAAGAGACTGGGAAAAGAATTTCATCCTAATCTTAGCTCTATTAGACTGAAAGAATGCAGTGTTTACCAAGGACCAAATCAGTGATATTTCCCTAATTAGAACTTTTCGAGCTCATAAAGAGGGCACCTGAAGGGAGAGAAAACATTTTCAAAGAGCAAAAGAAAAACTGCAACTGACAGCTCTTCTTTTGTGCAATTCCTATGACTGTCATTAGCAGCGGACCTCTGGAACGCAAAGCAGTTGCTAGTGCTGCAGTCCCTCCCTTCCAGCTTCTCATGTCTCTGCACCTGCTGCATGTACCATTTCCACATAGGAGAGATACTTTCTGCAACTCACCTACAGGGCTGAAAGGCTGTGCTTGGAGGAGAAGATGCTCCCTGGAAAAAAGAGAAGCCTTTCTCCTTTGAGCAAAGTGCCCAGGGGCGCTCCAGTGACCCAGTCAGGTTTATGTAGAAAAGTCTCTATCCATATGCTTGCTGATAAAAGAATATTGGAAAAAAGAAATTCTTCACCAAGGCGGGAATCTTCAAGGGCTCTTAATAAAACATGGTTCACAAGAGTCGGCTACAACAGAAGTCTCTTTGTAGAGATTATTTTAGATGCTCTGAATTTGAACATGAACCATGCTACAGAACAGATAAAGGGCTGCATGACAGAACTGCCCAAGCATTCTGAACAAGCAGATAGCTGTAGAATAGAAATAGAGCTGATTGTATATTCTCAACAGCAGATGACGTAGAATTTGAATCCCAAAGATAAAATGAGCATATCTTCTTTACATGAGAGTGGAAGTGGCAAAGAAAACCTCCACACCAGAGAACCCTTTACTCTTTCCCTGTTCCTTGTACCCTCTACCCTTCACATGTCTACAGGAACCAGACCCAGTTTGGTATATTTGGGAGGTTTGGCAGAGGATTCTTATAGAGTTTGGGTATAGGGAGCTATGTTACTATTGTAATCATAATTCCTCAGAACAATAAAATATTAAGGAGATTTTGGAAATCATATCTCTAAGAATCTAAATGTACTTGACACCCAGGGATGCTAAGCTCTTAGTCCTTTGAGCCATCCATCACATAAAAGTTGATGATTGTTTGTTCTCTGAGAGTAATAAAATACATTTTGGTTGCCCAAGAGAGAGGGCAGGAAAGGCACGAGTCTTTAGTCTCTATTGCTAGAGGAGAGTACCTGATGCTGGGCAATGAACAGAGAAAAAAGGGTCTAGGGAAATGTCTCCATGATTCATGTGACTTTTATAATCATGGACTAGAGCTTGGCTCCCCAGAACCCATGCTTGGTGGGTAGAACAGACTACCTGTAATTCCAGTGCTTGGAAGGCAGAGACAGGGAACTCCCAGAGCCAGCCAGCTAGCCACGTAGCTGCGTTAGTGAGCTCTGGGTTCAAATGAGAGACATTGCCTCAGTGAATAAGGTAGGAAGTGATTGAGGAGGACAGGACACTCAAAGTTAGCCTCAGGCACACACACACACACACACACACACACACACATGATACACACATAGTCTGTATTAGTCAGGGTTCTCTAAATAAACAGAAGTAACAGGACGAATATATAGTTATATACAATTTATTGATTTGCTCACATGACAGAGTTCAAGGAGCCCAACAGTAGACGTGCCACACTGGAGAGGCTGAGAATCCAGGGAACTGCTCAGTCCACAAGACTGGATGTTTCAGTAGTCCCAATCTGGTGCTGAAGGCCCGACGGATTCCAGGAGATCTGCTGGTCTCAGTACACACTGGGATCCGAAGGGTTGATCACAGCAGCAAGACAAACTCACCAGATGAGAGAGGCAAGTCACAGAAAAAAGGGACCAGCTCCCTCTGCTGTGGCCTTTTATACTGCCTGCTGGCAGAAGGTAACGCCCACATTTGGGGTGGGCCATCCGGGTTGAGGTGGTCCAATCTGAACATCCTTTTTCTCTTATTTGTTCCTTAGTCCAGTCAAGTTGACACCCAAGGATTAACCATCACAAGTCTACCAATATGTATGCATGATACCCACATAGACATGAGGAAAGGAAAGAAAAAAATCTGTTTAAGGCCATAATTAGAAACTGAAAATCCAACATCAGTTGGGCACATCTGGTGGTCTATGGTGAGGAGGAGACTTTGGCTACCTTGAAACGTGGTGGACAGAATAATTTTCAATAGGAATCAGTGGCATATAGGAAAGAAATGTCAAGAGAAATGCTATGCTTGCTTATAACAAGCAGTACCCTTGAGGCGCTCCTGAACCACAGTGAGAATACCCTCCATCAAGAAAGGCCCCAACCTCCATTAAGACCTCACCACTTGTGTTCAAGTTCTGGTGCCTCAGTCCTGCTACACTGGGGGAAACCAAGCCTCTCCATGAAGCTCGTGGGGACAAAGTAAACTCAGACTGTAATATGGAGCAAAGCCCAATGGCATGAAAAGATGAAACTTTTATGACTTCGTATAACATTTAGAGAGACTAAAGGCCCATTCTCTGTGTCCCAGCTCCTGTGGAAGGGTTCTGCTTCTGCTTCACAGTTGTTGTAGATAAGGGTCTAGTCCTAGGCCACAGGGGAAAGGACCTTTAGGAAAACTGCAACCCTAGACAGGGAGGTTTCTAGAGGGAAGTGGAAAAAAAAAAGCTTCCTCATTAAAATCTTTACTGCAGTTGGAATGCCATTTAAAAAATAAATTCTATTAGGTATAAGCAAGATGAATCTATTAAGACATCAGAATTAATTCCTAATGGAATTTCCTAAAATACAAACATAGTCTGTGCACACATATTTTCTGTTAAAATAGGAAAGCCAAGTCATGCCAGAAATATAAATAGGAGGTACAGTGCAATCTCCAGTAAATTTCTCATAATATTTAATATTAACATTTCATCCAGTTTAGGTATCATCTAATTATGGGGTTGATGAGGCTTCCAGTAAAGTAGCAGCCGAGTGCAGAATCACATTTCCCTTTCCTTATAAAGCGTATATTTGGTTTATTTTCAAATTTGCTATTGCTCCTCATTCTTATAAATTAAGCTGTCACCCATCAGTAATTGGAGTCATCTGATCAGGCATGGTAAGGCTTAGCTGGAGAAGGAAAAACTCTGGAGCTCCTATTTCTGATTAATTCTGTTACTTCAGATAGTGCGCACAGTAACTTCCCACATGTTTCAACTCCAGTTGAATTCTTAAGAAGTTTACCTTTTGGCCAGTGCTCCAAGAACCCACCCCCACCCCCAGGCTGGCTCCTGTCCACATGCAGAGTTTTGAGTCTGTGCACATGGATATATATCAAAGTTTTTTCCTTTTTCCCTTATACCTCACCCTCTTTCCTGAACAGGGGAGAGGGCAGGGAAGAGATGACTGGTTTCTTAATGAGGCATAATGAAAACCACAGTCTTTGGAAACCCCAGATTCCATGGAGTTTTTCTTCCTAGCATGCTTTAGAGTCAGAACTGAAGTTGATAAAAATAAAAAAGGTGATATGATTAATGATGACAATGACAAATGCTCCTTGGGGTCCCACCATATGCTTAATACAAAGCGAGTCACATTTAAATCTTCATACCAAGCACAAGTTGTATGCTAAGTGCCACAGCTGGCTTAAAAGTGCTTATTAGATAATTTAACACCAATAAACAATAAATAAACAAGTAAAATAGAGCAAAAAAGCAATAATCAAACAAATTAAGTGTAATTCTAAGAGGTACTCATATAAACTAAATTCATTTCTTCCTTCCTTCCTTCCATCCTTCTTTTCTTCCTTCCTTTCTTTTGGAAAGATGTATTGAGGAACAACTATTCTCAATGCGATATGGGCTAAAATCACAAAAATGGCTGCTATGCCGGCCCTCTCTTTAAAGGCATGTGCTTGGTAATATGACAGCAGAACCTTGGTACATTGAGATATGCACCAATGCTAGAATTAGAATATCACAAAAGACAAAGGCCTGCCATGGAAGGGCAGCTAATGTTCATGAAAACACTGAGGAACATTTCCAAGATCATGTGACGCTGAATTGGCTTCAAATAATGAGTAGGACGTAGGATCCAGAAAAAAGGGAAATGGGAAGAACATGTGCCCCTCATTAAGAAATCTCGGGGGGCTGGAGAGATGGCCTAGCGGTTAAGAGTGCCGACCGCTCTTACAGAGGACCCGGGTTCGATCCCCAGCATCCACATGGCGGCCGAGAACCGTCTGAAACTCCAATTCCAGGAGAACTCCAGTTCCAGGGGAATCCGACACCCTCTTCTGACCTCTGCGGCATTGCACGACACGAGTACACAAACTTGCATGCAGACAATACATTTATACACATACAAAAATAAATTTAAAAAAAAATCTCGGATGGGCTGGGTGTGGTGACACAGGGCTTTAATCCTAGCACTGTGGAGGCAGAGGTAGGTGGATCTCTGTAAGATAAAAGCCAGCATGATCTATATAGTAAGTTCCAAGCCATTTGGGGCTATAGGGAGACCCTGTCTCAGAAACCAAAACCAAACACACACAAACCAAAGTTTTTGATGGGAAAGAACAGGTTGGGAGTTGCCTCCTTGTGTCACCCAATTAGATCCATCACATGGGATGTTGTTTTTGTTGAACAATTGTTGAGGAGAAGATTGCAAAAATAGGGGCTGAAGAGAGGCTTGGCAGTTAAGAGCACTGACTGCTCTTGCAGAAGACCTAGATTCAATTCCTAGCACCCACATGGCAGCTAACAACCATCGGTAACTCCAGTTCCAGGATATATGGTGCCCTCTTCTGACCTCTGGGGGCATTGCAGATCATGGTTGCACTAATGTGTGCAGGTAATACACACACACATTTAGAAAAAAAATGAAAAAGATTGCAAAGACAGTTTGTAGTTGGAACAAAACAGGCTTTGGGTACCATACCCAAAATTTGGAATCCTCTAAGCATTGGTGATTCTTCAAAGGGAAGAACAGGAAAATTATTTGAAAAGATCACTTTGGTAATAACTCACAAATGAAATGTCAGAAGGTGAGATAGACAGTGACTGTGATCACCCTCTGGGCACGAAGATGAGGAGGAAGCTGAGCAGGGACCAGATCCCTGCAGCCAAGAATGAACTTGAGACAGAGGAAAAGGTAACAAAGGCCAACATGCTTCATCCATGTGCACTTGGGTCCAGAAGGTGCAAGGAGACAAGTCAAGTGAGCATGCTGGGACCAGGCAAGTGAGCATGCTGGGACCAGGCAAAGCAAGAGGATTGGGCTTCTCAGCTCCATTTCCACCGCTCCATGAAGCCTGGGAAGATCTTCCTAAGAAACACTCAATTACGCATAGGTTTGACAAACTCACTGAATATAGCACTGAGTTCAAAAAAAGAAGGAAGCAGGCAAACAGACCAAAGAATTGGCAGGAAAGCCAGATTGAAAATCCACCTTGATTTAAAGACATGTTGGATTAAAAAAGCACACAATTGAATCGGTATAATGAAGATGTAAGTGTTAAATATAATCTGATATCCATCTAATTAGATAATAAAACACAAGGAGCTGCTGCACCATCAGAACTCTGATGGACTCACTTCCTCCCCTCCCTGCAGCTCACTCTCCTCCTGGGGAAACCCCATGTCTGGCGGGGTTGAATGGCAAGCACAGAAAGTGCCAACCTGGGCCAGAAAAACTCTTAAATATGAATAAAATCTCTAGCCGCTCTTGTCTGGAGTTTAGGGGGGTTATGTGGTACATTTGGGGGATGTGTTAAGTCTTGCAAAGAGTTGGGCACCTCCTAGATGTAGATTTCTGTGACTTTTCTATTGAGGTTTTCTCATCTTAGTGCATTTTTGACCCCAGATTGAAAAGCAAAAACTAAGCTACAACATTACAAAAAGAAGATAGGCATAAAAATTAAAACTCCAATAAAGCCAAATATAAGATATTTTGAGGAAAGAGACAGACAAGAGGCCACGGATGAATGCAAAGTAAAACACGTGACAGTGAAGGGAATTCTTATAAATCAAGAAGTGATTAATAAACATCACAAAGTAATAATTCACAAAGTAACACAAATAGCAAGTGTTAGAATTGAGTTCCCACTTACCAGCATTGGAGAAGTAGAAATTGAGCAGTGGTCACCTCACACTGTATTATGCTTGTAGTCCCTTTTAAGAGTGGTACATGCCTGGATGGCAGGAGGAAGACTGTGCTCCCTGCACACGTTATAAAAATGGGACTGCATATATACATTTTTACCTGTAGTTTCTTTTCTTCAAAAATGTGGATGGAAATCCTTTCAAGTTATCTGGCATAGTGTGAAGTCACTATGTTTAGACTGTATAGTAGCCTATGGCATAAATTTAATGTAATTTATCCCATCATTCACATACTAATAGGCACTCATTATTTTTTGTTATCAAAGCTGACCAAAGCTATAATAACTGTATCACAAATACATATTCTTTTGTATAGATTTCATTTCTGTGGTGTAGCTCCTAATGTATTCTGAGTTTAAGATTACTAAAGCAATGCTAGTGTTATGTGCATTTTCAATTTTAATAAAGCTTCTGATTGTGGCAGGGACAAAGACCACAAATCTAAGCGTCCAATTGCTTAGGCTTCGCTCTGTTTTTGCCACTGAACGGGGCAGGCTTAAACTCAATATTTCAGTTTCCTTATCCATAACATTGGGATAGGTAATACCTTCCCCAATAGCATCTTTTACAATGATTCTATAAATTAGTATGTGAAACCACTGTACTTCTCTTAGTATATATGCAATTACCTTTGTAATGTATGTTCAGTGTATAGTGATGGCTCATTCATCCTTAGAGAAACAACACTGGAGATTATTGTAAGAAATCATTTAAAACCTTTTGTCATGCCTTGTTTACATTTCCCATAGGGTTTGGGTCAATTTAGGAGGTATGTAGAGAGATTATTAGTTATTCACTTATTGCTGCATATTACAGAGTATGAGATAGAAGCTGAACACTCCAACCACCAAATCCAAAACTGATCTGCTCCAAATTGAAGCTATTTTGACTGCTGACATAATGCCACATGTGGAAAATTCCACATTTGGTCTCAGATGATGGGTCACAGTCAAAATACAGATGCACCGAGAACATCGTATAAATTAACCTTGTGTAATTTATGTATGAAACATAAATGAATTTTTCATTGAGACATGGGACTCATCCCCAAGATATCTCATTATGTATATGCAAATATTTCTAAGATACGAAAAATACCAAATCTAAAGAACTTCTGTTCCTGAGAATTTCAGGTAAATAATGTTCAATTTATACTCTGATTTGGTTTTCTATTTGTAACATTAATTAAAATTCCTTTAATGGTAAGTTTATTTAAAAGGACAGGACTAGCTTTCATTTAGGATGTAATAAATATAATGACATAGGTTGCATATAAATACCGCATAAATGCAAAGTTTGGAATCATTAGTGTTTCGTATTATTCTCATGCATTGCATCAGTTCTTGAAACACTTGCTATGAAAAATCCCTCCAAATAAATTATTTTATTGGTCTCTAAACCATCGTATTTTCTCCTGTGAAGACTGGTCAACAAGCTCTTTAAGAACAGAAAGGAAAGTTCTGACTTGTATTCACTGATCTCTGAGAGGTAAGTTCTTGCATCAAGTCTAACTTCAAGTTACCAACACTTTAATCAGCCTATAAAATTCCTGAGTGTGTGACCATTGGAACTTGGTACCCACCAAATATTTTACTAAATGAATTGGAAGAACCAAATATGGAAGTGAGATTTAGAATTCTGTCCCAGTAAGCCACATTTCTATTACAGTGACCCACCCTTTCACAACCTCCTGAGGCTGGTGCGTAAGTGTCCAAGTGAGGGTTCTCAGGAGGAAAGGCAGCTCCCTTTACTGGTGCTGTCATGGCTTCCTGCAAACTCCTTCCTCGATGACTGGAATTGCACTGCATCTCATCCAGTTATTTCTGTCCTGTATTACTAGAGAGGTTACACACCTGCTTCCATGGTGGCTGGGGCTGTCCCCCTTCCCATGGCCTGGAATTCCTGCCTGCTGAGCTTCACTCTGCCACAGGCTGGTGCAGCTCCCAACTCATGAGTGTCTCTTTCCTTTTCTACTCACAGGCTCCAAACGGAAGATGGCATGTCCTTCCATGTCTGTGGAGTGAAGGGTAAGCAAATACTTCTTGGCACTGGCAAGAGTGAGGAGACTGTTGGTTTGCCCCTGATGTCACAGAGAAAACCGAGTCCTTTACAGTCAGAAGTTTTTCCAGAAGTCAGTGGCAGGTGGGAGATGAGAACCCAGGGGCTGTCTTTTGTTATGACATAGGAATCACATCTTCTTATTCAAAGATGTCTAGTATAGGGGGTCATTGTAGTGACACTGAGAGTCTTGTTAGGACTGAAGCAACAACTCATTCACCATCCAATCCACATCTACTGTGTCCACTCTGCCAGGTGCACTGTGCCTTCTCCATCTTGCCTTCCCACCTTACTTCTTCATTTGCCAAGAGATTAAAGTAGCTAAACTCATCGGAACAGCTTTGGGGAAGAAAAAGACCAAGATTATGAAACCCTTTGATTACTGAAGCACCTCAATTGCTATCAGATTTATTGCAAGATTCTCTCTGGGGGTGATTAAAGAAATGCTGGAGCAGTTGGCTGCTGAGAATTTCAGGAGGTTTAGCATGAACTCACAGCCCCTCTATTGTCTTTCCAGCCAAACAGTAATAGTCCCTAAACACTGGTCCAGTATGTCCCAGTGCCTGGCCCTACCCAGGCTGTTATGGGGACCAAGAGCAAAGACGAAGATTTCCTGGAATAACCAGCTGACTGCACAGCTGACCACACCATCTCTATTTGAATGATGCTCAGCTTCAGAAAGTCACACAAACTCCAGTCAGTAAAGAGACAAAGATTCTTTTATTTCCATGAATGGGGAATAGAGACAATAAACAATCAAATTATCTAAGTAGGAAAGACTAGCTGTACTGCAGCTTTAGAGGTGCACAGTTTTCCACACTTCAAGAATTAGTAGAAATAGATGAGTGAGGGTAGATGCCTGTTGGCCTGTGAAGTACAGGTGTAATCCCTCTTCACATTAGGGAGTGGCAATTAATTCAGTGTCACTTCAAACAAGAAGGCCAGATGTTGCAATGATTCACCTTCTTCAGGGTTTCCTGGGGGAGGTAATAGAAGCCCAGGGGGCACAGTGATTTGAACTTATGGCATTCTTTTTTCAAAAAATATTTTATTAATTGAGAACATTATGCAATGTCTTTTGATCACATTCAATACCTCTCCTACCTCCTCTCATACCTATCCCATCTCCCTACGCCTCAGGTTCATATCTCTTTTTAAAAATGCCCATTGAATCCAATTTGAGTTCCTCAAATGCTCTTGGGTGTAGGACTACCCCCTGAATCCTGGTCAACCTACTAGTGCCCAAATCCTTAAAGAAAATTGGCTCTCCCTCTCCTGGTAGCTATCAATCACCAAATAGCTCTTCAGCTAGGGTGAAGAGGCTATAGGCTATAGCCTCTAGTGAGGCTATAGGCTCACCTCCCCTGCTCCATGCTAGGATTGTCTGCTTGGCCTTGTGCAGCTCTTGTGCATGCTGTCACAACCATTGTGAGTCCATAAGTTCAACTTCTGCATTGTGTCTGAAAAGCAGCATTTTGTTGTAGTCATTCACTCCCTTTGGCTCTAAAAAAAATCTTTCTACTCCCTCTTCTGCCAGGATCCCTGAGCCTTGGTGGGGGTGGGGAGTAAGAATTATAGAGGATAGGTCATAGACCCTGGGGGGGGCACTTACTACCATAATTATGCTGAATTAACAGTGTTAAGAATTATGGAGGATAGGTCATAGACCCTAGGGGAGACTTACTACCATAATTATGCTAAATTGACAGTGTTAAGCTGACTCTTAGGGACTTCCCATTATACCCATAAACTAGTGAATCTCTCAACCTTCATTGGTAAGCTTCTTTTGACAATGGATGATGATTAGCACACAGACCTACACCTGGTCAAAGAGAAGAGAATGAGAGACTGTGGAGTACCCAGCCCTACATGGGACATGTACTCACACCCCTCCCAGAGGTCTCTATTTTTATTGTGCTACTATGAGGTTAGGGGTGACAGTCAAACCCTGGGCACACTGGGCTGGTCACTGGGTCATCGTACATTTATGGCGAAGTCTTAATTCTCTGAGATCATCCTGAAGCACATGTCCCCTTGGCCTACTCTCTTATGTCCATAAAGCTGGAGGCACAGTGTTCTCATGATTTCCCCAGCTATGCCAGGGTCCTGACAGCCCAAGGGGCCCAACCATAATCACCCACAGAAGGCCCCCCCAGCATACTCCTCCTGGCTTCTTAGAGCACTTAGGAGATGCTGGCTCAGTGAGTCAGGAAAAGCAGCTGCAGAACAGAAGGGCCTGGCAGGCTGCAGATTTGAAATATCTATAATTCATTTGAAACATCAAGGCCTGAGCAGAAGGAAACTAAAAATTAAATTAAATCAGGAGCACAAAGCCTATCTTCCCGGCTATAAGACAGCCTCACCTTAGCCTCTGAGTGTCAGAGTAGAGAAAAACACAGTGAAAAATAATTCAAACATTCCCCAGTAACAGACAGAAACAGGTGAAGGTTCCTGTCATGGGGTGACTATTTGTGTTGCCTAAATCAGAGAAAAGAACCTCCTTGTTTTATTTCTGGGGTTTTTTTTTGTGTGTGTTTGTTTGTCAACACAACCTCCATATTTTCATGCTGGGCCTGAATTTTAAGTACTTCTAATTACTAGTGCTTTTAACTCACAATTCAAACTTATGAGGTCATCTTCTGCTTCCCCAAATCAGAGTTACAGGTATGTTCAGTAGTTTGCTCAAAAACCACATAGTTTGTACAACTGAGTTGAGACTTGAGCCTGCATTTCTTCATATAAAACTCTGCCATCCATTCAAAGTAAGATATGCTTCTGAAATCTGAGCTATAAGAACACTTAATGTGATGGCAAGCCCATGCATCTCCATCTACGACGCCCAAGAGCCTCAATCAGTTTTCTAAGAACAAGTGAATTCCCTGAATCTCTGCTGCTGAAGTGAGAAGAGAAAAGAAAGAAGAAATTATAATTTTAAAAACATGAAATTATAACTAAAAATTAGAATTTTAATTATTAAACAAAACTTCTCTTGCTTGAACGAAAATCAAAATATGAAGACAGATTAGAGATCAAAGGAGATGAAGAGCCCGTCAATCAACTCTCCGTTTGGAGGAGAGACGAACGTTTTCCACAGTTCTTCATTCAGTGACTATTTTCTGCACACTCTGTCTTCACTGAGCACTACTAGTCTTAGTTCTGAAAACATCACACCCAGCTAGCAGGCCATCCTCTGCCTCCATATGCCTCCTATTTCACTGAAAAGCAAGACACAATAGGCCAATAAAAACTAAATCTAAATGTATAGTATACTGAGTGTTGATAAAGTCAGAAGAAGGAGAGACCTCTGGGAACAAAGGTGTGGATTCACATTGCTTGATCATCAAAGAAACAAAGAAAGGATTTTTTATATTTAATTAATTAATTAATCTTGATTTTATGTGTGTGAATGTACTGCCTTCATGTAGGTTGATGCACCCATGCCCTGCAATGTCTGCAGGGGTCAAAAGAGGGTGTTGGATCCCCTGAAGCTGGATGGTTATTGCCTCCCCCTCCCGTGTGGGTGCTGGGAATTGAATACTTGTTTTCGGCAAGATCAGCCAGTGCTCTTAACCGCTGAGCCTTCCCTCGATCCTCTGAGGAAAGGTTTTTTTTTTTTTTTTTTTTTTTGAGTGAGCCATGTGGAGACAAAAGCTCCCAAGAAAAGCAAAGAGGCTTTGCAAAGGCCAGAAGTGAAGGCATTCTTGACAGGGCGAAAGAATGTGTACTGGTTCAAAGGCCAGTGAGCTGGAGCCAGCAGAGCCTGTGAAGGAGGTTAAGATGTCGAGTATCTGGGTGGGTGGAGAGATGGATCAGCTGTTTCCTGCTCTTGCAGAGGACTAGAGTTCAGTTCTCAGCACCTCCATCTGGTGTTTTACAACTACCTGTAAGTCCAACTCTGGGGACTCCACATCGTTTTCTGACCTCTGAGGACACTTGCACACATGTGCATTCACACAGAGAAACCACACACACGTACACATAAAATTTAAAAATAGAAGTCAAACTGGAAAGGCCCAAAAGGAGGACCCTGGGTCAAGCAGGGGCCTGGCAGTATTGGAGATTTTGGCCCTTGACCTTATAGGTGGAAAATCTCTCTCTCTGTCTCTGACTTCTCTATCTCTCTGCCTCTCTCTGTGTCTCTGTTTCTCTGACTCTCTCTCTCTCTCTGTCTCTCTCTCTCTCTGTCTTTCTCTCTGTTTCTCTGTCTCTTTCTATCTTCTCTGTCTCTGTCTCTGTCTCTATCTCTATTTCTGTCTCTCTCACCAGCAGGGGTAGGGGGTGAAAGAAGGGATTCTGGGAACGGAGGCTAGATGAGGGTACTGCAGGATCCTAGCAGAAGCACTTTGCCAAGATTCTGGGACCTCGGGCTCAGAAGGTCCTGGTGCTAAGCTCTGGAAGGAGAGCTGCTTACACTAGCGGCTACACTGGATGTGGCTTAGAAATGTGTGTCTAGTCAAGTATGACTGAAATGTTGGCCTGGGTTGATGGCTCCAGCCCAGATTTCAGCAGCTTAAACACACTTCTGGACTTGGGATACTAGGCTTCCTTGAGCTCCTGGATCTAGGGGTTGAGTTACTTCCTTCTTTGGTGCCTCATTGCTTGATCTTCTTGAACACAGAATAAGAATGAAAGAACAAATTACAAACAAACAAACAAAAAATGAAGCCCAAAGGTAGAGAATGTTCTGAATATTTACTTTCTGGTCTAGCATTACTGAAAGCCAGGCTTAGGTGACCTGGCTGAGCAGCACCATCCAATTTATGGACTACAGGCTTTGGTCTTAGCATCTAACAGACTTTGGGTATCAGGACAAGTGCTCAACACAACCCTTGAGATTGCTTCAGACTCGAGTCATGGGCATATATGTACAGAAGGTCTTCCAGTGTGGGACGAGGAGTCAGCTAAAATCCACATGTGGCCACTCCTTTCTCTCTGAGTAACAAAGAAGTGTCTTTCCCTTTCCTCAAGGGTCCTCCCTGGGCCTCCTTCTAGCAAGAGGCTGGAAGGTCTGTTTCTGCTCTGTCTTTCCATTCTTGCTATTTAGTTTGAAACCTTTTCAGTGGCTGAATCTTAAGGGAGCCAAAGTCACTTTGTGCCTGCTCGGGTGAATCCTTGTGATGCTCTAGCCTTGTCTGGAGTAGTCATCTCTGTTCACCAGCCCTGTGTACTGGATGCTGACCTCTGGGCTGGGTAGGTTCTCACCTGTTTTTTGTTCATTGTCATGCCCTTCAGTTGCAAGAGGAAAGCACAAATGCACGCAAGATGACCCTTGTTAGGAGGAAGACGATGGAGGAAGAACGGGAAGGAGCGACGGAGGCACGATAGGATAGACACTTTGCATCATCTATGTCAGGGGTCCTTCTCCTCCAGGGCCTTCTCACTGTGTTTGTCATTGGGATTGGCACTGGCAGAATGCTGTGGCTGCAGCAAGGGCTGGGTAGGCATACCCAGTCATCAGGGGAACTCCTGCACCCAGCCTCTGCCTGACACTTCCTATTGATCAACCTTCTCCCTTTCTTTCTGCTCTGCTTTAAAGTGGGAGGCTCCATCTGACAGATACTGGTAGAGTTACTTGGTTGCTCTTTACCACAATTTTCTGTTTCTCTTTCTAATTTTAATTTATTTTAATAGGCTGATAACAATTGCAAGCATTCATGCTATATGATATCTTTGATGCATGTAGATCTCACAGAAGGGATAGGTCAGGCTAATTAACATCTATACATTGCCGCCCATACATTTTTTTGGTGTGTGTGAAAACACTTAAAGTGTCAGTTTTCTTTTTTAAAAAATCTAGTTTTAGCTTTTTTTTTTTCCTTAAAAAAAATCATTCACAAACTCCTACTCTACATAAAGAGGTCCAGGCTGGCTGGGGCTACAGGGAGACCCTATCTCATAAAAAATCAACAAAAGACCATTTATCGGATTAGACGAGATATGTGTTTAAACAGCTTAGAAACACTCTAGACATAGGATTTATTGCCATTGTCATGTCATCTGCAGATTACAAGAGACCAGGGAAATGCAGGGACTGGGACCAAATATAGATACTATTTCCTTAGCTCCCACCATGGGACGGAAAGCAGATATTAGATCCATTTCAAAGAGGAAAGAAATAATGCTTAAATTCACCCAGGGGCTGAGTGTGTGGCCTGGGCTGTACACTAGTGTTTCTGGCCCAGAACCCTTGGATGTTCCAGTCACCTCATTTCCCAACTCTAGTTTCTATTGCAATGTTCAGGGGATTCCTGTCTAGTTCTTACTTGCAAGCTCCCTTGTTACACTTCCTGTGACCATCGTACCAGGGCATCCCAGCTGTTGAGTGGGAATTACGTATGTGGAGCAACAGAGGGTCTCTTCATAGGAGAGGAAGAGTGGCAGGCTCACAGATGGAAAAGCCTTATGGAACAGCTGAGTCACAGGAAGTGGTATGTGGCTTTAACGTCACTGGAGTATCAAGAGACAAATGGTTTCTAGGAAGAACAGCTCCAGAGAAAACTGGGGGGAGAAAGTCCTAGACTTCATGGCATAGCAGAGGGTGTTGACACAAAAGCACAACTCATACTTCTAAGGGGATAATAGATAGTTTATTCTAGAGCCAAATATGAACGACCATGGTCAGGAACATGGATTTAGGTCACCCTGAATTCCATGTTCCAACACAGAAGCAGTATCATGAAGTTTTTATAGTAACAGAACAAAGGAATTCATAAATCAAAGCACTTTTCAAATACATTGTGGAAACATTAAGTAGAGACAACAAAGTGGGGAAATCTCAACTATAGGCTACAGATGCTGTCTCATGACACTCAGCCTTTTGGTTGGTGGAAGGTAGTAGTCTGCTAAGTGGATACATTCCAAAAAGATTTTATCCTTTAGTCACAGGAAATTAGGTCAAACACAGAGGTGGCCAAGGAATGGCCCAAGATAAATGTTAAATTAGGCTCTGGACCTGCAACATTCCAAACTGTCCAGGTAGAAGACATGCCTGGAAAACTGATGTCAAGTGCCTATGGGTAGAGCTTGGCTGCAAAGCATGCCTTTATATGATCTCCAAATTACTTAATTTCTCTGGGCCCTCGTTTTCTTCTTCTTCTTTAAAACATAGATGATAGGAGATAATATCCTCTAATTGAGAGTGATTTGCAAGACTAAATTAAACAATTTATATAAAGCAGCAGGCATTCAAATAATTGCTAGTGCCCCACGCAGTGCTTCTCTCTTGTAAGGAATCAGTCAGGAGACTATTTCCTAATTTCCCATGAGGCACCCTTTACCCATGGACACATAGCCAAGGAGGGACTGTGGCTTTCAGACTTGTTGAGGTAGAAGGGAAAGATCTCTCCAAGAAGCAGCAGAAACCAGAACCACAGAGGTCCATGTTTCCTTTATTCTTCACATGGATCCCAGAACTTTGACATGTTCCAGACTCAGTGCTTTCCAGGATGTTTGGAAACCTTTTCTAAGGTTCTTTCTGATTCCGCTCAGAAGGATTCAGCCACAATGCTCCAGAGACTGCACACTGCACATCAAAGTGTGAAGAGGCATTTGTTTTACCTTTTGCTTTTATCTTTTTCCCCTCTCCTTCCTAGACTCTGGAAGAAATCAACAAAAATCCCACTGAAAATTCATTACGTGACACTGGAAAATAGAAAACTCAACCTCCGAGTTGCTGAAAATAAAAAATGGGGAAATTAGAAGTAAAAAAAATAAGAAGAATGAGAGCACAGGTAAAAAGCAAGGCAAGCTAATTCCTGAAGGAAAAGAGTCGCCAAAGTAGAACTCTGTGCTCAGAAGACGCGACTTTGTCCAAGAGATGGAAACACCACATTGCACATGATTACATTGCAGACGGGATATTATCGTTTTCAAAACAAAAGCATGGTCTCATCTTCTGAGCTTGATGAAGCTGACAAATGCAATCATAGCCTTTCTTCCTGAACTCTCAGAAGAAATTGTCAGGAGGGTTTGCAGCACTGTGCTGAGGCAAACCTGGGCATTACCCAGAGCAGAAGCACATGCCCTCTGGCACATGTACCCTTGACTTGGCCTTTGTCTGTTCTGGCCAAGGCTGCAGCATGTTCCAAGTGCACAGGCCTCCTATAGGCATCCAGAGGGGATAACGCTCAAAAGTTAACCAAAAATAGAAGTGCCTATGGTTGCTATACTGCAATTCTTAGAAATATGTATAGCCTCACATTCTTTGACTTCAAAATCAAGATGATAATAATACCTTCTTTACCTTATTCACAGAGCTTTTTGCAAATCAGTAGAAAAATATGCATAATAGTTCTTTAGAAAACATACACAGCTATACAACCGTCATCAATATGTCATAATAATTATACACAGTGCATAGAACATTCAGTAAACTAAGTGCCTTAAGTGGCTAGGATTCCACTCTCTGCTGCATGAAAAGTTTAATTTTATGTTAGAATTTCTCTAACACCTTCTCAACAAGGTATAGTGTTCTCTTCTACTAGAGTGGAGTCGAGCTTGAGGGTTTTCATGTGCCTGGGCTCCTACTAACCCCCTAACTTAAGAGTTCCACCCCACGCTATGACCCCTTTACAGCTTCCTGGCCTCTTACAGGCACTTAATACTAAACACAGAAATCTGGAAATTCAAGGCTGAGATCTATATATGAGACAGAACATGTGCTGTTTGTCTTTCTGCATCTGGGTTACCTTACTCGTATAATATTTTCCAGGTTCATCCACTGAACTACACATTTCACAATTTCATTTTTGCTTACAGCTCATTTATTCTTGAGTTGATGGGCCTCTAGTCTGATTCCATTTTTGTAGTCATTTTGAATAAAGTGACAAGGAACATGGATTGATGTGTAAGTATCTTTGTAACAGACTATAGAGCCCTTTGGGTAGAAGACCAAGAGTGGAATTACCTGGTCATAAGATAGTTATGTTTCTACTTTTTGAGAAGCCTCCATACTGATTTCCATGGTACCCCACTCTCACCAATAGTAAGTGTTCCCCTTCCCTACACTCGAGCTGACATTTGTGGGGGGCGGGCGAATGAGAAGGTGGGGAGTTAGCTGAAAGTGCAAATCCATATGAAATCCTATTATTTTGCAAGCTAATTAAAATATAATTAAAACAGCTTTAAGGGAGGTACCCTGCACAGGTGACAATGCTGATCTCAAAGCCACAGGCTATTAAACAGTGTCGGGTGTGGGATATGACTCTACAGACTCCCCAAACAATATAGGCTTCTGCCATTGCCCTTGATTGTCCACCAGAACTAGATGATAAGACCCCATTTGCAGTAGAGCCCACATATTTTGGGTGTAGGACACAAAGAAATCAAACTGGAATGAAGTTGGCAGTCTTCCCTTATAGACTAGCTCTCACAGTGCTCAAAGGTGTTATGTATGCTTCTGGGTGAGAATGGTTGACAGAGAATGGTTGACAGTCTTATCCAGCTATGAGCCTTGCAGCTATAATACCAACCTGCCAGGCAAGGTGTGGCACTAATGCAGTAACCGCATGACTATTATGGAGCAATCAACCTAATTCTGTTTGGATTGTAGGCCTGCACCCCAGAAGGAATTCATGCCTGGTGCTGTAATCCTGGTCAAAAGTCCATGGCTTAGAAGGTCCTAGGTCCTAGGAGAGACCTCTCTTTTGCTCTATAGACATGATGTCTAGCTGCTTTCTAGTTATTTCTATTTGTCTCTGTAGATAAGTACTGTTCAAAACCTTGGGCAGAAAAGCTTCAGCTTAAAGTGGGCAGTGGTTAAGGCAGAGACTCCTAACTATTGAAAGCGTGGAGTAGAAATGATTATTGAGTGCTCAACCCTAAAGAGGACACCTACATCAAACAGTGAAAGACTATGAAAGAAGGGAACTGAAAGAATATAAGAGCCAGAGGATGAGGAGTGCTTTGCATAGCTGTCTTCTGTAGGTAAGTGTTGCACCCTGAGCTCCCAACAGCAGTGGCCTCCTCCACCAGATCCACACAAGACATGGCTCATCATTTCATCGTGGAACGGGACAAGGAGCTCATGTAGCCTCACCCTATCTCTGAGGAGCCACAGTTTGCTGGAGGATTGGGGAAGTCCTGATCCTCAGTGGTAGCCACAGGCAACTGGTTCCAGCTCAAGTAAATAAGTTCCAAGCCAGGCAGACAGCTCTAATTAAATGCACTGTACCAACTGTACCAAACAAAAGACACATGAAGACAGGAGGGGGACATGTTGGGAAGAAGAAGGGGTTCAGCGATGGGGAAGTGGATTAGAGAATAATGGAGGATAATATGATCAAAGGTGTGTGTGTGTGTGTGTGTGTGTGTGTGTGTGTGTGTTGAGACTGTAAAAGAATAAATTCTTTTTTTTATTTTTCGTTTTTGAGACAGGGTCTCCCTATAGCCCCAGCTGGCCTGGAACTCACTCTGTAGACCAGGCTGACCTTGAACTCACAGAAATCCTCCTGCTTTTGCCTCCTGAGTGCTAGGATTAAAGGTGTGCACCACCATGCCCGGCTTAAAGACGGTTTTTAACCACCACGTGGGTGCTGAGAATCAAACCCTGGTCCTCTGCAAGGGCAGCCGGTGCTCTTAACCACTGAGCCAGCTCTCCAGTCCCCCAAAAAGAATAAATTCTTTAAATCCCTGGAGCCCAGTAAACCTCAGAAGATCTGGAGGTAGAGGTCAGTTCAACTTTTTGCCACTCCAGCAGGAAAATGCACTTTGTTGGGGAGGAATAGTGACATTTGAATAACCTGTATTTAGACCTCTTTCTGGAGGAGATGAGGAATACAGACCAAGTATTTGGCTAGCCTCAGTAGGAAGGAAGGAGCTGAGGATCAGAGAGAGGAAAGGATATTTTGTTCATCCTCAGTTAATGCCTTTCTGCATGGACTGTCCCCTCCTTCACGGCCACTGAAAGCATCATGAAAATCCTATGCTACCACATTCTGTTTTTCTGTCTCTCTAGAGAGTGTCGTGTTAGGCTGAATGTTTACTATTAATTGTTCCTCTGAAAACAGGTAGGAAAAGGATGTCACCTTTAACTGCTTCTGACACCCATTGAAGAATGTACTATCCAGAGAGCAAGTGGAAGCAGGAATTGATTACTCTGAAATAACAAGAGAGCTGGGGAATAGGGAAGTAGCTTCAGTTCTCACACAAGAATCAAACATGGGGCTGGGTGTCTATTACAGTGGCTGTATATCCTTCCCCTCCTGTGGAAGAAGATGTGCTTGAAGGAATCAGGTGGAGTACTAGAGACACCACTGGATCTTTTTCAGGGTGTCAGATGATGATGAGTAACAGACCAGGACAACAAATTGATGCTGTATTCCCACAAAAACCAGAGAGAGATGTGCCGGAAGTAATCAGGGCCTTTGAGAAGCCGTGAGGCCTCACAGTGCATAGCTCAGCCAGTCCTCACAGATGGCTTCTCAGGCTTCAGATAATTAGGCTTAACAGTTTTACTGTGAATAAAGTATTAATAGACTTCCATTTACAAAGGGGGAAGGAGTGGAACAAAATGAGCAAACTGGACAAGGATCAAAACAGCAATTAGAGAGTAACATTGGAAAATAAGCCAAGGAAGCAGGCATCAGATCCCAGGTCAGAGTAACCAAACCCCAGACTTTTTAAAAAATCACACCTATTTGTTACAGAATCAATTAAGTACGAGTCCCTGTAAGATCCAGGCCTGGGGGTGAAGCAAGTTCCCTTCTCAGACTTTCCTTCCATCCCTCCTACCCTCCTACCAATCAACGTACAGTTTAATTTCCCATTCTTTGTTCATCCCAGCTGCTGCTCCCTCAGCAGTGAGCCTTCATCAGCCAACATGATCCCGATTCTTTCATAATTGACCCTCCCTGCCCTTTCTAGCTTCCCTTAAATATTTCTTCTAGAACCCCCCTCACATCTAAAGCTGGATTAGATGTGCTTCAGAATACACTGCTCCTACCATAATCCTTGCCACGCCTAGTTGTAGTCATTGCCTGTAGGTGGCATCAGGACTTGGATATTGTTTGGAACACATTAAGATCTCAAGAAATGTGTGTTTAATGACTAAGTGGAGACATTATTGCCTTGCAAAAGCTTTCAACCAAAGAGGCAAAAACAATGTGTGTACACAGTCCAGTAGAATGGAATGCATTGAGAGTAAAGTAAGAATACAGCTACTGTTTCACACCAGGACACTGTGCTTAATGCCACTGAATGTTATTACTTTATACCAGAATCCTGTCCAATAGATTCTTGTGTGCTGGAGAGCTTCCCCAGGCTTCCAGGCAGGCAAGATATTGAAATGGAAGCTCCCCTATTAAATTCCATCTCAGAGATTTGTCTGTCAATTTTTGGACAAATAGATTCCAGATACATCTACTGTGTTGTCTATCAGAAAGAAAACCATGATTCTGCACCTTAGGCAGATGAATCATTGCTTGTTTTCCCCAGGGAGCCTGTTTAGTATAACAGAAAGGACTTTGTAGGCTGTAGAATGGGGTGTGTTGGAAAGAGTGTAAGTTGGGGAATTAAAATGACCTTGGCTCCAATCCCAGCTCTGAAATTTACTAGCAGTATGATTTGGACCACGTTTCGGTCTTTCTGAGTTCTATTCTGAGCTTTGCTACTGAGGTACATATATTAACATTATAATACACACTTGAGCCACAGTAATTTTTATCAATTATATATATAAATGATATTATATATAATATCATATATATATATATATACCAAGGAGGGGGCGAGTAGGTGATGGAGTTAACACCACAGACCCAGCTGTTGCATATGCACCTGTGCAGTGGCGTGCTAACCTCCTCACCTACTGAACAGACTTAACCTGTGCTCACACACACACACACATGTATATATATGTAAATCAAGGTTATAACGTAAAGACATGAAAGTAGAAGAGGGACCATTTCATAAAGGAAAGGGAGTAGCAAGAAGGGAGGGATGAGAGAGGGCAACAAGTGAATATGATCAAAATACATTATGTATAAGTAAAAATATCATAAGGAAACACATCACTCCTCTCAGCTAATGCATCAATTGAAAAGTAAACATCATTCCACATGCTGCCTCTTTCTAGCTGTGTGTCCTGAGAATGTTGGCTCATCAGTCTGAGTAACAGTTTCCTCATCTATAGCAAAAATAGAAGTCACTCCTCCTTACAGAGTGAACATGAGAGCAAAATGATGTAAGAGCTCCTAACCTGGTAACTTGAATAATAACAGGCACTTGGAAAATAAGTGGTTATCATTGATTTGTCAGGTTAAGTAAAATGAAAGTTTGCCAAATAATTGTTTTGTCCTGATCCATGGTATAATGATAGAATGGTTTTTTTTTTTTTTTAGATTTTCCCCTCTCTCTAAACAATCTAATAGATTTTGGATGAGCCTGAATCTCCTAACATCAATATGTTAATAATAGCTGGGACATTTCCCTTGATCATATTTCATCCTGCCCAGGAAAGGATTTCTAGCAACTTCCTGAGGCCAGAACATAGAGTCCTGGGTAGTCATGTTAAAGTAAAATCCTTACAGTCCCAGACTTTGCTGCTCTGAAATTAATTTAGAAATACAATAACCAAACAATTGTATAAAGCCCTTCTCTTTTCAGTCCAACGGATAGAATGCAGTCACAGTTCAGAAGCCCTTAGAAGTAGCTGAATGGGGCATTTTTCTAAACATTTAGATTTTGTTCTTAACTGTGGGAAGATATTAGGTTGTTAACATAAAATTGGTCTATTCAGGTTTTATTTCTCCTTTAAGGAGAGAGCTGATTTCCTTTTTAGATCCACATATATTAAAGTTCACAATTAATTTAGATAACACCATGTGAGCTGATAGTAAAATGTCTAGCAATTAAATAATGAATGCTGGGGAACCATAGTCATCAGAGATATCAGAATATACCTTTATTATAATGATGTAAAATCAGCATGTTTTCATATGATTTAATTATAGATTGACAGGAGAAAGTGCAGAACCATAGATTAACAATTTTAGGTAACGAATATATTAGAAACCTTGTTTCCAAAACTATGATTAATATTGAGCAAGCTCAAATCATCATTGGATAAAAGAGCATTTGTAGATTTTGAAAATAATAACTCAGTATGAATAAGATAGAGAAGCTCAGAGGGCGATGTAAGTAGATAATCTCTCCCATGACATGGAATAAAATGGAATTGCTAGGTAATGCAGCTTTCCTCCAAAGGCAGCCTTTGTTTCCAAGCTGTTTAGTTTAATAGCAGAAGATGTTAGGTTCAATGGCTAGCATCCAGTGTAAAGCACAGAACCTACTTGTACTATTTTGCACAAGTGTACAGTGTACTTCTTCAATGTGATTAGGACAACTGGTGGCCCCAAACAATGTCTCCTTCATAGACAGTAAAGTTTATAAGCTCCCAGGTGAACCTTAGGCCCAAGCAAGAATTTTGGGTTCTTTACATGAGGCTCTTTATGTCTCGCTTTGCAAGAGTAACAGCTCTGAGCTCCAAGCGTTCCCTGTACATGGCATTTCCAATCATGACACTGAACATGGACTGACTGAGTTGATCAAATCTGAACCTGGAATTCCTTGGGGATGGTAAAAATAATAAATAAGGGTAAAAATAATAATAGTGGTTAAGAGCACCGACTGCTCTTGCAAAGGACCTGGGTTCAATCCCCAGCACCCACATGGCGGCTAAGAACTGTCTGTAACTCCAATTCCAGGAGAACTCCAGTTCCAGGGGAATCTGAGACCCTCTTCTGACCTCCAAGGCATTGCACAACACGGGTGCACAAACCTACATGCAGACAGTACACTCATACACATACAAAAATAAATTTAAAAAATAATAAATAAATAAATAAATAAATAAATAAAACCTGAGCCTCTACAGAGAGGAGCTTGACTGTCCGAAGGGATGAGAGGATTCACTGGGAAAAAAAAAAAACTCAAAACAGCAAGACATTTGCTGCCACAGGAAGACTGAACAGCTGGCTTCCTATACCACTGCTGACTTACTGAGAGGTCACTTCCCATGTACGCTGGCCTTCACTGTACATTATTTACTACTTACTTTTCTAATTAAAAAGTAATGATGATCACTGAATTTCACTTAAAATCACTTGCTACCCATTGGAGGTAATGCCCACAGCTTTCATCCATGAGCAAATCCATGACCATGAAGCAAGCAGGGCTGGATTCCATGTCCCAAATGGACGATGTTATTAGCATGCACCTAGAGCAGTAGACCATCCCTCAACTAGGGAAACATTGTCTTTCAGTAAAAGCAAGAATATCCTGTCATTTAGTGATGAGGAGAGCATTGTAGAGGATCTGGGTAAAATGACACCCCTACAAGGAAAGTTTCTCATGCTAATCACAGAAATGAATGAGACAGGCACACCTCCAAGAGGTGCGATTTTATACATTTTATTTCCATAGCTAGGTAACTATGAGCTCTCACTAAAAATAATTCAGGAAAGCTTAAAGAAGAGATAGTTCCTGGGAGCTCCTGCTTGCAGACATCTAATCCAATTCTCGCCTCTCATTCTATTGTCCTTTGCCTACAGAGGGGGCAAAAATGACAGCTAAGATACCAAGAATAGATGAGTGGTTTCTCTCTTGAGTTTATATTTCATTTCCATGATTTTTGTTGGACTAATTGGTTGATTGACTAATCAGGTGAAAGAAAATAAAGCAAAAATGGTGTTCCCATTGATGTGCTGTGGAATGCACGATTCACAACTCCATTCTTAAATTTTCTGCATGTGGCTCATTTCCTGAGCTTCAGCTAGATGGGAAATTATGGCACTGGGGAGTTGAAAAGTATTACACATTTGGGGAAAAGAAAAGAACCTCTTTTGCTCTTCTAGAAAATGAGAGGGCTGTACAAATGATCCCTCTAGTCTCTTCCAGGTCTGAAATTCTATATTTCTTTGATTTCTGAAGGCACATTAGGGAGCGCTTTAGGAGAGAAACACTAAGTATAGAGATATATTTCTGGCTTTCATTTAAAATAGATGTCCCAATACCTGTTCATTCTTTCCCAGGTGTTCATTCCCAAAGTGGTTTCTTCCTTAATCCAACATGGAGTTCCATCGGCTGACAGACTGAAAACACTGTAAACAGCTCATCTTAATGGCTTACATTTCAACAGTGCAGAGACTCATAGCGTCTCAGGCAGCCAGGAAAAGGAAAGAGAAAGATTCCCTCCAATTAAGTGGAATTTGTTTGCTCTAAGTGTGGCTTGTGACCCATCCCAAGTCCAGACCCATCAGTCTGATATACATGAGGTCATGTATAGCATATTATGAATCCACCTGCTGTAGTTGCTGCTGACTTTACAAAGAACACTTTCACAATCCAGAGAGACTATAGGAATGGTAGCCCAAGTGAGGAGCTGACTAAAAATTTTAAGACATAATCAAGGTATTTTCTTCAGTTATTACAACTTGGAGTGTGTGTGTGTGTGTGTGTGTGTGTGTGTGTGTGTGGTGTATGTGTGTGTTTTGCTGGGATTAAACTAGGGGCCTCCTGCATGTTAGGTAAATATTTTACTGTTAAGCTACAACCCAGACCACAGCTTGAATCTTTGCTTGAGGTTGCTAGTGGTTGCCTAAATATAAATTGGAAACCTGAAGGTAAGTGGACCTTAAACATATTAAGGAACAAGCTAGGTATAGTGGTACACACCTGTAATCATCATAGTCCAGAGATTAGAAAGGAGGATCTCTGTACCTTTAAGGCTACTCTAAGCCCTTCAGCAAAATTCTGTCAGAAATAAAACAAAAAACAAAAACAGAAGAACCCAACCAACCGATGAGCTAAACACACAGCAAAAATGTTTAGATCAAACATTTCAGTAGAATTAAATGATAGGAAGTGAAGAAGTCCTTATAGCCTTCAATACGGATTCCACCCAGTTCCCATTTAATGAGGCCTCACTATCTGCAGGATGCTGTATGCAACACTCCCTGTGTATTGCTTCCCTGAACACGCACAACTCTAGAGGAAGTAGCGGGCTTTGCATGAGAGAAGAAACTGAAGCTTTGAACATCACTAGAGAATTGATAGTCTTATGTAGCCTATAGCAATGCACCAGAAATTACTACATATGTGAAATTGCCACCAGAATTATACTTGCACAGAATATGCATAGATTGCATTGAACTCAGACTAACTTTCTATTTATTTGTGTGCTAATTCATCCTAGAAACTGGCTGAGCATCAATAATGCACCAGTGTGCTCAGCCTAAGGGCCACAAGGACACAGCCCCTACATCTGAGATGATCAAGGGTTAACACACAAAAAGAGTAGCAAAGCAAGTAAGGACAGTAGCACCTTTATCTATGCTCCAAGAACCACACTGTATGTATGACCTGTATCAGAGGATAGTACTGAATCTTGCTTTTTAGCATGTTTTTCTTATACATATTCCTCCATGATGAAGTCAAACATAAGTAAGTCATAATAAGAGATTAACAACAATAATAAACTATTAATAATAATAAACTATATTTATATATAAATATTTGGCATAAAAGTAATGAACATGTGGGTGTTCTCTCTCTTTCTCTGGAAAGAAGCAGGTTGTGACTTTTCTGTGGTGTATATGAACTGCCATCCTCATTATTCATGCTGCCAATTTGGGGTTACTGTGAAGTAAAATACATGAAATCAAGTAATATGGTACATCAATGGTCTATTTGATAACCAGGATGGTTACTACATGATTAATGGGTAGATGATCCATACAGTGACAGTGCTGGGCAAAAGGATGGCTCATGTTGCAGGGTAGAACAGAAAAGGGAAGCCATAAGATTTCAGCATGCTATTCAGAAGGGCCTGCCATTGTAAACTTATGAATTATTTACTTCTGGAATTTTCCATTTAATATGTGCAAACTGCAGTTGACAAAACCACAGGTTTTTGCCTACCACAGGTAGGCAAAACCACAGGTAAAGGAGAATGACAAGAATGTGACACATCTGGCGTACACACTCACATAAGGACCCACCTGTCCACACTACTGCAAGCAGAAGCTCTCTGAGAACAGGGCAGTCACAGAGCACAGAGAAGGTGATTCATCATTAGTCAGCACCTTTATTCAACTGTACCAAGCTGCAGCAGGACCCCTCCCAAGAGACTTGCAGCTCTTGGCTTTTATTCTGCTTGCTGTGATAGTTAGGATTAATGACAAGTTGTGAGTTGAAGGGTCTTTATTTAAGCAGTTGTAGGACATTTGAATGGAAAAAAAGGAGTGAGATAAATGTGTTTTGCTCATAGAACAGACGCATACCACAAATGTAACAGCCCAGAACACCATGCAAATTGTAGTTATTTATTATCAGACAGTGTAGTACAGAGTTATTGACTAAATAAAATATGCCGAATAAGACCCACAAAGAATTATATTTTAGGGCATATACATCAGGTTGTTTATTTTCGATACAGAAGTCTACTTTGAAGAAGAATTCCTTGTCAGGAGGAATTATATTTGTATTTCTGAACAGCCTGTCTCCTGTAGCCAAATGAAAGGCAGAGTGATTCCCTTTCAGCCAGACCTGGCCACTGCTGATCTGGGGAGAGTTTGAGTTCAGAGAAAGAGATGGAGGAGGTGGGTGCCATGGGGTGGTTGGCCAGTGAGGGCTGAGCTCAAACTCTCCCATGCTGAGAGCACAGCCTTCTTAAGTTGCCAAACTCACAAATGCACATCAGTTCCTTTCTTCAGCTCCAGAGTTAAAGACCGTCTCTTTGGGAAGAAAGCCTTTGACAAATCTCCAAGTATAAAAGGAAAGCTGGGGACCTGGGAAGCCAACTTTCTAGGAAAGGTGAATCAGTGGGGAACGGAATAAATGTTACCACTTCTACTGCTAGGGAGATTAAGGGCCTTCCTGTAAATCAAAATTTCCTTTTCCTCTTAATGAGAAGATAGTCTAGAATGTTAGGCCTGCTGTTGAGGACGACTTCCTGCTAGGCATAGATTACTCAAGAGCTCTGCATTTAACCTCTGAAAGTTGTCAGGGGCTGTCAAGGAGAAGCCGGTGAAGAGGCAGGGATGGGCTCTGACTGGGGGTGGCCCTCACGGAGGAATCAAAGCTCCTGGAGACCCATGGCCATCTGAATGTTTTTGTTCCAGTTTGCATCAAAGAACAGACACATCCAAGTGTTGTGGCTCACGCCTTTGAGGCAGAGGCAGGTGGATCTCTGTGTGTTCCAGGGCAGCCTGGTCAACATAGCCAGTACCAGGCCAGCCCGAGCTACATAGTAGGATGTTATCTCAATAAATAAATAATAAAAGAAAAGACACAAACCAGTATTGTTCTCAGTCACATTTGTAAACAAGAGGGCTGGATGGACAGGGGTCAAAGTAACAAAAGAAGTCTAAAGACCAAGGTGCAAAAAGTGACGGGCCTCTGAGCTGTAAGGTGACAGATGTCAGCAAGCTTGCATGCCAAAGACTGGCAGAGGCTGGGGTGTCAGCTTCCACATGCCAAGCCCCACTCAGCCCCATCCCCTCAAGCCGAGTTCTCAGTCTCACAACACCTCCCAGGAAAGGCCCATGCTTCATAATGCAAGTCTCTTCTGTTACTTCTTGTATGGAAATCTGAGTTCAGGAGACAAATGATTCGTTTTTAGAAACTTTTTCTGCCCCCCTATTCAGGAAAAGCAAAAACCTTCTGGACTTTAAATAGTGACTTGTGGCAGCTGCTAAGTCAAAAGCTGAAGAGAAATTATTTTTCCTTTTCTACAGGGAAATGTACCATTTCTTAAAAGAGGAACCACTTACCTTTCTAGAGCCCTCCCAGTATATGGAACACTGATTGTTTTAGGAGAAAATGGCTCCATTATGAGCTGATTCTCATCAGCATAAGTGGTCTCTTTGAATGAGGGACAGTTTCCTGAGTGTGAGCAGTTTCAAGTTCCTAGCTAAGCTCTGCAACATGTGTGAGTTTAAGCACTGCCTCTCGGAGATTGATGTGTTGAGTCTTTCAAAAGTATACATGAACAACGCTAATGGATTTTACCTATTATATAAGCAATACGCAGCTATGTGAACTATACTGAATGCATACATATATCTATAGATGTCTATACATATATCTATATTTCTAACTATCTAATCTACTTCTGTATCTGTATTTGGCATTAAGGAAAGTATATACTTCTTTGTCTACACCTGACGTCTACACCACCAAAGCTCTAACTGGTGAGAGTCTTAAGATTCATTCACTCATGTGTTTATTACTGATTACTTGTTAGGTCCACCTGCATCCCACTCCAAAATATAAGTCGAAGATCTTATTGCCTTGCACCTCAGGCTCTGAACTTATAGGGAGATAGAGTCTTGGTAGATATAAATTGTTCAGAGTAAGTTATAAGGGTGGACCTTTATCTCATAGGCCATGTCCCCTTAGGAGAGAAAAGACACAGAGGGAAGAATGCCATGCGATAATGAAGTAAAGACTGAAATGCTGTCTAAGAGCACCTAAGATTTTCAGTGAAACCTCAGAAGTTGGGGTGTGGTTCACTGGCAGAATGCTTGCATAGTATGCATGAAACTCTGGTTCAATCCCCAGAACCATCAAAGAAACAAAACATGACAAAAGTCAGAAGTACCAGAAGACAGAAGAAAGGATTCGTCACTACAGCTTTTAGAGGTAGATTGGCATGGTCACATCCTGACCGGATGGAACTCCACATGCATGTTGTGACACTGCATGTTGTGACACATGCATGATGTGACATGGCCCAAACACCTCCAAATAAATGAATAAATGTTTTAAAAATTGTTTAAAGCTAATGAGACCAAAAGCCTAGTCTTTTAAACCTCTCAGTTGTGCATTGTCACAGCCACCATAACAAACTGACAGCAGAGGGCAGAGTCCAGGTGACTGTGCTCTCATTACCATTTTGCTGGGATCATAAAACTTTAAAAAGAATTTATTAATTATATTTTTAAAAGAATTAGTCAAGGGCTGGGGATGGCTGTATCTTGGTGGTTTGATACCTAGCATCAAACAAAAAGAAAACCAACACAAAGAATTAGTCGGTCTTAAATTTCAGCTTTGTTTTCTCTTGAAATTTCTACTTCAAATACTATCAAAGATCAACAGTCAGAACTTTTCTCTCTAGGAAATCTTGTATAGGTGTCTTAGTAAACTTGGGTCTCTTATCCATGGTCAGGTAGTAGCTGTGATTTTAGAGGCCTCAAAAACAGTTTAGAGTTAGTCTACAATTAACAATTCAACTGCTTTTTTAACTAGCGGGACATCATCCCAAGGAGTACTTTGGGAACCTTTTCAGACTTTGCAATTTTATAGATGAACAAAATGCTAACCACAGGTGAATGTTTTGCCTCTCTCTGCTGGAACTAAGAACATGTGAGCCACGGATCTGTTTGCTCACCACTGTATCTCTAGTTCCCATCCCATGGCAGTTCAATAAATAACTGTTCACCTAGAGAAGGAGCACATCATATAAATAATGGTTCATGTAATCTATCTTTCCTAGACATCACGCCATTAAACTGCTTAACCTCTTATCTCTCTTTTCCCTATGAGATATTTCCTTCTGTCACTGTCTGCTGTTCAACAGTAGTGTGTTCCTCCATGAAGAGTTCAAGTTCCTCTCAGCTCTTTCTAAAAGATGATGAAATTGAAAACAAAATAGAAGAGGGGGGAGTCAGGGAACAAACAGTGACCAATAGCTTGGGGAAAAGATGAATCTTGGGGGCTGGTGATAATGGCTCAGCAGTTAAGAGTACTGGCTGTTCTTCCAGAGTACCTGGGTTAAATTTCCAGTACCCACATGGTGGCTAATGACCATCAGTAAACTCTAGTTTCAGGGGATCCAACACTCTCCCCTGTCCTCTGCAGGCATTGCATAACACAGGTGAACTTACATATATGCACACGTAATACATGTACACAGAAACAAGAATAAATACTAAGTAAGTAAAATCATGGTGCTTAAGAAAGATAAATATTTCTGTTGCAGAAAAAAATCTTAAGTTTTATGAATGGCAATTATGATAGTTAAACTCACCAGTAGACATAAATATGATTCTGAACACATTTATAGAAGTGGCTCTTTCTACATCCCAAAGTAGATAACTGAGAAAAATTTCTGACCTTGGCAAATTCAACATGTTATATAAATAAAGGGCTGGAAAAATGAAAAAAGTGAGCTAGCCAAGAAATAGACTGGAGCGAGAATTCCCTGGGTTTCAGGCCTCAGCACAGCCCTGTTGTGTAGGTTCCCCTCCCTATGCTGTGGATCTTCCTGCTGAGTCCCTGCAGCCCATTTGCATTCCTTCTTTTCCCCTCTGCTTCCCTCAGAGACAAACCCAGGGCCTACTCCTGAGAGCAGAGCTCTACCAGTCCCCTCAGTGTCCCTCTTCCCTTTCATCTTTCTTCCTTACAGACTTCAAGTTTTTTCCAGCTGAAAAACCTTCAGTCTTTTCCACTCTGTTTTCTTTCTGTAGTTTTGGGGATAAACTCAGAGTCCCATAAACAGTCTACTATGGAGCCATACCCCAGCACACTTCTAACTATATGATGCTCAAGACTTAATTTTTATTTATAAAGGAAGTAGAAACAGAAAAATCCAGACTCAAATATTTTCCTTCATTTTAAAAATTCTCTTATTTCTAAAATGTTTTTACAAGATTACTTTCACTCCTGGTCATCCATTTCTTAATCCTTACCACACTGGCAAATTGCAGGTATTGGAAGTCCTTGATGACCCCTAATTATTGAAGCCTCATTTTTCTTAGTCTTTCAGGGTGTCTAAAACTGTTGATCATGTCCTTCTTAGAGAGTATCCTTCATCCATGAAACCAATGCCATTAGATCACTACCATTGAACTTCTCTGACAGGCCTGTTTGTTCACTCACTCAATCTGAGTCGGTAATTTTGGCAATTGCTCAAGATTTTTGTTCACTTCATTGGCTTTCTGTATTCTTTTGGGATGGAAGACTTTCATGTCTTTCATGTTTCAGGCATATGCCCAAGTTTATGTTTACAAATAGAGACACAGATATGAATAGAGATATAGATGCAGATGCGGATGTGGCTGACTACAGATAGGGATGCTAACAGCTATCCTCTAGGACTTTAAAATTCATATGCTCCTTTACTTGAGGTGCAAACGGCGCACATCTGACTTCCTTGGCTTTGTTTATTGGAAAGTGCTCTAAGCCCTCTCCTGCCCCAGGTCCAGCTATTCTGTTCCCACCCCTCCATCATCCTTTATTCCTTTCTAGTCCTGAGTCACTCTCCACTGCCAAATGATTGTCACATTGGGCCACCTCCCTTTTGTTCACTATTAGCCTCCTAACTCAGGCCTGCGAAAATGCAATTAATTTGCTCCGCTGATCAAAAGTTCTGTGTTCTTAATGTGTTTTGTCTGGACAAAAGAAAAAAAAAAAACGTGCTGCATGATCCACGTGAGAAGTCAACAGTCACGCATTTTGTACCAAATAAAACAGCATTTATTCTATCAGGTGGAAGAAGCCCAGAAAATCAAACCTTTATGTATTCTTTAGATTTTGTGTTACTTTAGGTATTGAGTCACTTCAAGATGAAGTTGCAATAACATGCAGAAAATATTCTGCCACATAAATGTGGCTGACCAGCTATGTAGCCTTAGACAATGACTTGATTTCCCTTTCCCTAGAGCAAGAGAGATAAAGAAACTGTCTAGGGTCATTTAGCACATAAGAACATTGTGGAGATGGGATTGAAGCATGCACCCTGACTTTCAGGGAAAAGTTATTTCTTTTCACATTGCCACGGTGGCTTTTTAAGATCTTTAAGTCTGTAAGTGTAATGTATGAGACTTGAATTCTATAAGGAAACCTAGAATAATTTGGCCTTTATGTCCACTTCCCAAAGAAATGTCTGCCTCTCTCAACAATGATTAGTTTTTCCTGTCTGTTTGAGAAGCAGGTTTGGATCTCTGGGCACAGAAAGCCCTGAAACACCCAGCACTGAGATACTGAAACACTGAGATCAATTTCTGTCTTCAGGGTCCTCTGATAACCAACACAAAGGGCAGGAAATGAAGGGCGCAGGTGAGGACACAAGGAGGGGAGGATTGTTGTTTCATCCTTGCCCTTAACAAAATAAAAGTGCTTTCTAAATCAATTCCTTTAGAGATGTAGAAAGATGAAAATCACTATCAAGAAAATGATAAATTTATAAATATAGAGACTGGCTATTTGACTTACTTTCTTCCTTCTCAGCCTAGATTAATCTTTCACTACATTATGTTCCCCTGAGGGACCCTGAACCCCATGTTGGACAGTGTGTGTGTGTGTGTGTGTGTGTGTGTGTATGTGTGTATGTGTGTGTGTGTGTGTGTGTGTGTGTGTGTGCGTGTATGGTGTGCACATGTGCTCTCACATATGGAAAGGGCTGGAAGAAGAGTTTTTCTTGAGTGAGGAGGCGACAATTCTGGATGTGTGAGCTTCATTTTGGTGATATTTGGAATCTCAATTTCAGCTGCAGATCCAACACTCTCTAATTTAACACCCAAAGCAATAAACTTCCAGTGTTCTGTTTCTCTCAGCAGCCTGAGTTTGCCATCTACTCTGTACTTCAACGTCAGTGGTGAGGAATGAAGAGGGCATATTGACTCTTCTGTTTGCAGTCCATTCACCTTATAGGAATTCCATGAAGTCTTATTGTTTTCATTTTTCACTTGAAAAAAAAATGAGGTTTACAGCCTTTAAGTAACTTTCCTACTTCCTCAACAGCAAAACAGGAATTAACATCCCAGTGTGTTCAACTCCAAGACTATGCAATGCATTCAACTGCTGAATTACTGCATCACTATTGCTAAAACTTGGTTGATTTCACAGTGTGGGCCTTCTTCTCCAAACCTGGACAGCGGTAGCCAGAGCTCTGCAAGAGATACTGGAGTAAGCACCTCGGTGATTTCAAATCCCAACTTCCCATCTCTTGACACCCAGCCAGTAAACAGCAGTATCTCCTTAACTACATTCACACAGAGGATGACACAGGTCCCAGTCTCTCCATCTCTCAAATGGTCATTTTGTTCTGGTTAGATACCCAGGGCACTGACCTTCTCAGAATAGGTCTTTGCTTTTTCAGGTCTAAATTTACGTTACAAAATGCCTGGTGTTGCTACAAGAGCCTGGAGGTGTGTGTGGCCAGGTCTGGGTGCTGAGCTCTCCCAAGCAACCATGGGCAGCTCAGTGCAAATGGACCTGCAAGCCAACATTAATTTCCTGTCTTCCATCTGAGGGCTCCTGATAAGCAGTTGTCTGGCTAAGCACCCAAGGCAGAATCGGCCTTGGTCTTAGCAAACTCCCCTCTGCTCCTCCCTGCCAGAGCTCTTTCCTCAAGCTGTGGTGGCCCAGAGCTCAGGACGCCCCCTGAAGACATTTTCAAACAGAAGCCCCCTCTCTCCTCAGCCCTGCACCTGGTTGCTTTGGGCATCTCTGCCAGCCTAGCCACACACCTCAGCAGAGATTCTCAATGCATTATTGAAAAATGTCTTCCCACAGCAGGCAGAGAAATGAAATTTCTCCCATTTCAATTATTTTCCTTTCTCAGGCACAGGAATGAAAACCACCTCTGCTCATAAAGAAAGAAATCTAAATTTTTTAAATTTAATTTTCGTTCCGAATTTAGTAGAGAATCTGAAGGTATTTGTGTAAATATGGGTATACAACGAGTTAATTGCTTTTGGGGAGAAAACAGTTATGGGGGAATTAACTCCTATCTGTCCACCCAGGTAAAAGCACAAAGGTACAGCTGGGGAAGCCTAGAATAAGAAGCAGTTTCTGGTAGAGAAGAATATGTATTAGTCTTAACAGCTGAATTGTGCGTGGGCACTGGGAGCACATGTTCGTAATGAGTTTATGCTCATTGGGCAAAATAGCTGTAGCCTTCTAGATTTGCATATGAAACCACTCTATATCTTTTATTCTATCTTTCCATTTACGTAAGTCTTGTAAATAAATTCAATCTTTTCACCAGCCTGTCCTTTTCCCCTCCTTAGAAATAGCATGCTCAGAGTTTTCCATAATCTTAAAGTATCCATTGCAGCTGAAGAACGCAAACATCACCCAATGGTATAGCGGGGCGGGGGGGGGCAATGTTGAGCAGGAATAGATCTGAACTATCCTTTACTCATGGGAAGCAGGAAAGTGATTTGAATGGACTCAGAGGTTTACTGCAACCTTGGCTAACACATCCTAGCTTTTTAGGGCCATTTTATTAGCAAACCCTACCCTGCCTGCCCCTCCCTTCAATCTGAAAGCAACCTCAATCCTTTTAACATTTATGTATATCTCCAGAGGAAAACACTGAACAGTTGTTTGAGATGCTCTGTTTAAATCACAGCATTTTCTGAGCTTTGTGCAGTGATTAATACACATTTTTAAAATGGGGTAAGAGTGCAATTGAGACAAGGATTCTGAAGTTCTATATGGAGCAGCTACATCAAGGAAGGGGGCAGTGGTCCAGTGAGTTCACTTGAAACTCACTTTCTATACTAACTCTTGGCAAGATTCTTATCTGCTAGAAAAGTTGACCTCAGCCTGTGAAGATATTGTACAGAAACTCTACAGCAGTTTTGTGAGCAAGAAACCTTTACTACGGGCTGAGTTGTCCTGCAGACTCTGTTCCCTTCAGAAGTTACTAACTCTAGAGAGAATGTAGAAAGTTTGGAGTAGGGGCAGCCCTACTTAGAAAGAAACCATAGGTAGATGTTATATTTTCATAATCCCAGCCAGCTTTCTCCTTGTCCTGGGAACCAAACAGCTTTGCGATTCAGCACAGAGCACAAGAGACCTGAATCCTTAAAGTAGGCTTTAACATAGGTATGTATACATACAGGATCGATGGCTCAGGGCTGGAGTCTCATTTCAGTAGATGCTGCAGTTGAGGTTGGTACTAAAAGGTGGCACATGTTGAAGTCCAGTTTGAAATCCACTTCTGACCTCGATTCAGCTCTACCCACCCATGCACCTCGGGATAGCCATTCATTCAGAGCTGCTTTCATTCATCTCTAAGGTGAAGAGTGAGGCCTGACCCTCCCACAGCGCTTCCACCAACCACCTGTTGGTGTGAATGCAGAATGTCACCCATAGGCTTGAGTATCTGAACACTTGGTATATGGTCCCAAGTTGGTGGTGCTGTTTGGGAGGTCATGGAATGTTCAGGATGTCTGGTCTTGCTAGAGGTAGCATGCTGCTGGGGGCAGGGGAGCTTTGAGACTTCATAGCCTTGTCCTATCCCACTGCTTTCTCTGCTTCCTGCAAAAGTGTACTCTCCCACAGTGGCTTCCCACACGACAAACCGGTCCCTCAGCTCGAACTCTTCTATAAGTTGCCTTGGGCAAACATACTCATACTCAACTTTTGGCTTTAGCATCCATTGGTTGGGCATAATTAAATGAAACATTTATAATTCACTAAGCTGTTGGAGACATACACAAAGCAGGCTGGAACACAGGGCAAGCAGAAATTAGGTTTTCTAGAGTAATGAGACACTTTGCCAGAGAGGGAATAAGAAGGAAGTTCCAGCCAGGGTCTAAGGAATGGAAGCATAATTGAAATTAGAAAGGCCGATCAAAGAAGGTGTATCTGCATACTTGAGAGAGCACTGATGTCTGGACATATGGTATGTAGGGAAGAAGCAAGCACACTGAACAAGAAACAGAACTAGGCATGAGGGGTCATGCATGCTAATATAAGTTATTTTTGCATTCCTTATGTAGAACATGATGCACTACCAGCATCTTTTTCAACTCTGGAGTCACCTTAAAAATACCACTCAGCTGGATGTTTGGAGGATACATTTGACTGTAGGCTGGGCTGGTACAAAAATATCTTCATCACCTAGCTACATTTTAATGGTTGTAATCTGTGAAATTCCTTCATTGAAAGAGTGTGAAAACCAAGGACAGAGGACAGTGAGGACAGGATGGTCAAGGCAAATGAGCTGACTTCAGCTGCTAAAAGGAGATGGCTGGAGGGCACATTGTGGAGCTTCTCTTAAATAGGACCCATTTAGGATATAGTCATTAATGTAGTTCCATTTGCTTAATTATTTTAAAACTATTAATAACCTCAAAGAAACTTGTCTCCAGTTAGCAAATGATTTAGTGCCTTATGAGCTTTTGCTACTTTCTGTGATCTGTCTTAATAATAAATTTAAGTGCATTGACTTGCTGGGATCCCCCTGTCTATAAAACCATGCCCATTCTGAAAGTATAAAAGAGCCTTGCCTAGTACGAGCTGACTGGCTTCATGGAGAGATATGCACATACATCACATGAACAACTCAGTTCAAAAGAAAACTGACAACTCAAAATAGTGGTGCGAATGACACGCGAGATGTATGCTTGCCAAAGAAATGTATTACAGAGTTCCTTCTGAAGTTAGCTTGAAGAAAGAAATATGAATGAGGGATCAGAAGGACAGAATGACAGGCTTCCGTGAAAAAGAGAAGGGAGCCAGGGGTTTAAGAAGGGATGTTTTGGACCAGGAGGGCAGGAGAAAACTCCTCCTGTCCTACCCAGCATCTAGCTTCAAATTCACTTCCCCAATGCACTTTAATAAGCAACACATTTGAAAACGGAGTTGTGACCAGATTCTGTGTGCATGTGACCTCCCCTGACTCATTCCTAATATTGGGTTTGTGTCCATGAGCTGACGGAGGTGGTGTGTTCAATGTGAAGACCCATGGTTGGCTCTGAACTCATTGCTCCTCTTCTCTCAGTGTGAGTCTCCTGCTCATCAATAAAATTGCAGCCTGCCCAGTTGCCCTTTTGTTAGCCTCGAGGGTGTGAGAAGATAGAGGCATTTATAAACGAAATGAACCTGAAGCTTTGTGAAAGGACAATTTTAATTTTAGAAGGTCTACATAAAGCCATCCTAGATAATGCAGAATAAATAAAAACTCCATAAATAACCCAGTCTATAATTATTTGTTAGGCTCCTATTCTGGTTTAGGCACTGTGTAGAAGAAGATTGGAAGATTCACAAAAAGTTAAATAGGTCACAGGAATGAAAAGAGAAGGGCAATATCTTATTCATCTTTTTGTCTCACAGTACCAGGAAGATGGCAGGGGGTAGGAAAAAAGGAAGATGAGCTGTGTTGTCTTTACAACAGAGGGCGCAATAGCTAACTTTTTGTTTCACACTGTAGACCAGAGCTGTCCAACACAAATACAGGATGAGCTATGTATACTTTTTAAAAAAGCCACATATACAGTTTTTAAAATCCTACCATTTTTAAAAATGAAAAATATGAACAGTAAAAGTACCTGACCTAAAAAAAAAATTATGTAGCAAAAATACTATAATTTATACCTATGTTCTAGCTTCATTTCAAGTGCTCAAAAAGTCCATTGATGCTATAGTGGCCACCAGATGGGCCAGAACAGCTACGAGCAGTAACTGGTTACTTTCACTAGTCAGTAAAATTGATTAATTAATTAAGGAAGGTTAGAGTGAGATTACCTACAGGAAGGAAGAAGAATGGGTGCTCTGCCCACCAATGGAGCCACAAGTGGATCCTGAAGCCAACCTTTCCAGTCCAGCAGGGGGAGCTATGGAGAAAAGGAAGGTTTGGGACCAGCATGTGAAAGAGCAGGGAAGAATACTCAGTATGACCAGAAATCCAGATTCCAAAAGGAAATCTCAGATCTTCAAAAGCCTGGGTCACCAGGCCTCAGAACCGAGATTACCTCCTGCATCAAGGGGTTGGGGGCGGGGGAGGGGCAAGGGTTGGGGCAGTGCCCGTCAGACCGGCCTCCTCCCTAGGTGACTGTGAAAGGCTGGGGTGAGTTCCCATCACAGTGGCTCAGACCTTCTGGGGCAGGCTCCTATCATATTGGATCTGGCTTCCTCCCTGGTGACTGTGAAAGGCTGGGGTGAGTTCCCACCACACTGGCTCAGACCTTCTGGGGCAGGCTCCTATCATATTGGATCTGGCTTCCTCCCTGGTGACTGTGAAGGGACAGGCACACCTGTATGTTGTTGCCTATCTACCCAGCAGGCTAGTATGGAAAGGAAGCAGTCTTCTCTTTTCTTGTTCAGCTCTCCCTCTGCACTTCTAGGAAAGATAACGACTGAGAAGTTCAGGTAAATACCAAGCATAATATGGTGAGTCAATGACTGAAAAGCAGTTTCTTGTGGTAAATTAAAGAGTTAATTTAATTTAACTGAATTCTTTTTAAACCTGTCATTCTAAGACCAAGGTTGGCATAGAAATCACAGCACTGAGAAGGTATTGGCAGAGGCTGCACCTATTATCTTGCTACCATTCTGTCCTTCTCAGCTCTTACTTCCTGAAGACCAGAGAGGTTATGTTTTCTTGGGACAGTCCCCATTAGATAAGCCAACATCAAGTGGCCCAGCCCAAAATCTAAGCATTAGGAAACCTCTGTAGTTCATTCTACCAAAGTGGCATCTTCTTTCGAGTAGAGTGTGAGTGCTTTGTGAAAGAGAGTCCCCTGTCTCTGTTGGGAACTGAAAGGAGACAATGAAAACTAGTCAATCAGACATGGGAAGGAAGAAGATTCTCAGAATCTGTAATAGTGCACATTAAAGTCATTGACATCTTTTTAAACACAATGACGCTGATTGAGGCTCTGCCTTAATCAATTATGTCAGAATCTTGGATAGAGTTTCAAGCACCTTTGCTTTCAATTGTTTGTACAATTTCAGATTTGCCAGGTGATTCTCATGAATAGCCAGAGTTCATAAGACAACTGTATTTGGGGTTTAAACCAAAGAGTCATGGAAATAAGTGTACATTTGCCTAACCTTGTCCTTTAAGGCATTTCCCTCCAGAATCTTGAGAGGCTGACAAAAGCAAGAAAAGAATAACTCTATAGTCTAGCCTATTGTGGTTCACTATGCTCATGTGAATTCCTAGAAAGATAACCACTGCAGACTCACGGGGCCTGCATGAGCTCAGGGCACTGTCATAAAGGCTAGAAAGCACTTTTACAATTACAAAAAAAAACTGCAGGGACCAGAATTATCCAAGAATTAGTTGACGGTGATGTTTGGTTTCATTGAAATAAATGTACAGAAACTAATGGATGAAGTTGATAACATTTGCCTGTTTGTCTCAGATGTTTTACACTAATTTATGAAACCTTTATGCGAGAGATAAGGCAGAGATGGCTCCAGACTTCTTTTTACATAGTATACTTTGGTATGAAGATAACCATGCTTATTTGGATGGCTTTACTAGTCAGAGGGTAAGTTTGATATTGCTGTTCTTTATAGATACTTAAGGAAGGTGATCCATGGACAGTGGCTGAACCAGGAGGCTGAAGTCATATGGTTCATTATTACAGAGGACCCGGGTTCGATCCCCAGCACCCACATGGCGGCCAAGAACCGTCTGAAACTCCAGTTCCAGGAGAACTCCAGTTCCAGGGGAATCCGACACCCTTTTCTGACCTCTGCGGCATTGCACGACATGGGTGCACAAACTTGCATGCAGACAGTATATTCATACACATACAGAAATAAATAAAATTAATAAAAAATTTAAAAAAAATACTTCAGGCCCGACAAGTAGCCATTCCATTCTTGTTTCTTTTCTTTTTTTTGGGGGGGGGGTGTTGGGCATTTCAAAATTCCCCTTGAGTTAGCTGGACAAGATCATTCAGTCCCTGTAAAGGAGCCTACGGGCCTTTAATAAGACCAGAGGCTAGCCACAGTGAGCCTGTTCCTAGTACTTCAGTTTTCAGAACATTCCTCCCAAATCTGCTAAGAGCATTTGCTCTCAGCAGCTCCAGTTACTCCTGTGAAAATGGTTGCCCTCAGATGCTCCACTCCCACCCTCACCCATCCCCACCTAAGGAGACTCAGGAAAACCTGCTGAAGAAACATCTCAAGGGCAGGTCTCCACAGTAGTACAGTCCCTGTCCCAGCATTCTGGTGTAGTGCCTGAGCAGCTCTGGAGACGGGCATCTAATGAGTAATGGGAAGAGTCGGCGCAGACATAGCTCAGTGAGGATGCAGAAAGTGCCGCAGTAGAGAGGAGAGCCTTGGATGCAGAGATGGGTACCTGTAATTTGGATCACAGGTGAACGTTCCTTGAGCCCCACAGTGACTTTGCCTGCAATAAATGAACAAATTTAAGAACTACTTGACTGTGCCCTGAATGGATCATAAGAAAGAAAGAGGCTAGACGGCCCCTTCAGAATGCTCTGTGATGATAGCCGTTGTCAGTGCAGGAACATTGGGTGCAATCACTGCCCTCCATGTCAGCTGGGGCAATGGTGTCAGGGTGGCCCCACACACTAGCACCATGGACACGTGGGTGTGAAGTGGGAGTGCAGCAGGCAGCATCACTACAGCCAACAGAGAGGAGTAGGAAATAATAGACATCTCAAAACCAAGACCCCAACTCTATAGGGTCCTTGGCCAGCTTGCCTTGGTTTCCTGAACTCACAGGAAGAATTTCAAAGGAGCTTCCATTCCTACTTTGTAGATAAGGCACAGCTTAAGAGACACCTGCTGGACTATGATTGGGACTACTTTCAGCCACATTCCTAAGGAGTAAGAGATAGCAGCTAACAATGTCCCCTCTACCAGGGACACTGGAGTTGTAATTAAGTTTCAGCTCCACAAACCGGAGCTGTGTCAGACAGCATTTGAGATGTTCAGTGAGTGCTGTGAACAATGGGAAATGGGGCAAGGGCATTTCCAACATGTTTAAGAGTTGTCAGCTCAGCTTGCATGTGGCACCATGGCCGGAGCCACACACAGCTCAGTGTGTGAGACAGAAATAACGGAAATGTGCTGGCTCTGCCACCGTCTAGCTGAGCCACCAAGTGGCAAGATTAGGCCTTGTTTTATGTTCTCAGTGTTGCTGTTGATCATTTGGTTTTAAAGGTCCTCTGAGGATACTTCTTAGCCTATAGAATCATAATAACTAACTTATGAGCCTTGGGCATTTGGGGTTGAGGAAGAGGATGCACAAGGAATTGTCTCCAACATCACTATGCTGGGCAGCTGTTTCCTAGGGTTGGGGATGAGCTGCACTTGGTATATATCTTAGAGCCCCCATAGCCCAGCCACAGCCACTCATTACCAGCGTGATCTGCACCCTCATCCTGCTCCCCTCACAGCGAGGATGCTGCTAGGTGTCCCTGAAGGACAGAGCAGCAACGATAGCATCAGTGTCCTGGTATCCTTTATTAGTCATCTAACAAGCCCTCCTGAGGTGCCAGCATGCTCCCTCTGCCTCTTCGTGACTGCTCCCTGCACCCTCCCTCTGGATTTTCTGGCAAATGGTGCAAGCACCCGTGGCTTGTGGCTAACGTTACTCTGGGACAGTTTTCCAAGGCCACTCTGCCAGCCCTGCCTTCCCAGCAGCCACAGTATCTGAGCACCAATTGAACAATATTAATGAAACACCTAGCCTCAGCTTGCACTCTCCACTGCTCTTCTGAAATGTTCACAGCAAAGTTCAGGTGGTTCTTTTGAAGTGAAATACACACACACCACACACACACATACAGACATACACACGCATACAAACATACAAACCTCCCACCCTGTGGCAAGACTGCATGGGAAAACCCAGCTTGGTCTGGATGTGTGATCCACAGTCTGTGAAGGCACAGTGGTAGATTACTCAAGAGAATGGCCTTACAGTTTTATAAACTATTTATTAGGCCCGTCCTGGAGAGCGACATCAATATGGCCGTTGGTGAAGCAAAGCAGAAGCTATAAAAATATCATCTATCCCAAACAAGCCTCGTAATCAAACAAAGCCCTGTGCTGGCTGGGACAGGTTGTGTTCTGACACATAAGGGCCCTTTCCATCTTTAAAACAGACCATTAAAACACCAGCGCACTTTGGCTCGCAGAAGTCTAAATCAAAAAGGAAGGGAGAACAGAGAGCTCTTTTCTCCAACAGTAATAATGCTTTTTTCAGCTCCTGGAAAAGCTTGTTGCAACAGAGATGCGATATTGCTTTTCTCATTGTGGCTTTTCAGTTTCTTTCTAACACCCTGAAAATCTCCTAGAGGTTCAAAAAGTCCCCTCCCTTCCGTCTTTCCTCCCTCCCCTCCAGAGAAACCTCTCTGTTCACTCACATATTCACAGCAACCCGATTGTGATTCCTTCAGTTATTATTTCAGGGTCCCCCACACCCTGAACAAAAAAGAAGATAGAATTTCATACATTTTCCAGAAGGGAAGTAATAATAACAATAGTAGCCTGAATTAGAATGCTATTATCCCAGAGCTGGGCTTCAGTTTCCTGAGAATAGGAAACAGGTCCACACACCACTGGTGGTCATTGTGATCAACATTTCCACCTAGTACCCCTCCACCTGGGTTCAGACATGTCTTAATAACAGGAATTCAAGACATTTGTATTTCTACCTTACTGTATCTGCTAGCACAAGATAATATGTAGACTCCTGGAAGTTGGTGACTCTGGGTGAGAGAGCTGTGGAGTTATATAAGGAAGCTAAATCTCTTTCCCAACCACCTGGCACACTGCTTGTGGCTCCCAGTCATGATTCTAGAAATCAATCTGAAGCTCACATTTGCACATGAGGATGCTCTGGTCTGCCCGATCGGCTAAGGGAGGAGGTCCCTGTAACAGAGAAAGAACAGAAGGAAACAGGCAGTAGAAAAAGGCTGCAGGGCAGGACACCCCATTCCAAGTTGTCATGCCCTAAATCTCTTCTATAAAGAAGTCTAGATGGGTGTGGTGGCACACGCCTTTAATCCTAGCACTTGGGAGGCAGAGGCAGGTGGATCTTTGTGAGTTCAAGGCCAGCCTGGTCTACAGAGTGAGTTCCAGGACAGCTGGGGCTACAGGGAGACCCTGTCTCAAAAAGACCAAAAAAAAAAAAAAAGAAGTCTAAGGCCAACTAGCTGATGCAGGCCTGTAATCCAGGCTGCTTGGGAAGCCAAAGCAAGAGGTCTGCAAGCTCAAAGGCTTGCATGAGCCATAGATTCAATTTAAGGTTAGCAAGACATGTCAAAATAAGATGTACTGGGGCTGGAGGGATGGCCTAGCGGTTAAGAGCGCCGACCGCTCTTGCAGAGGACCTGGGTTCGATCCCCAGCACCCACATGGCGGCTAAGAACCGTCTGTAACTCCAATTCCAGGAGAACTCCAGTTCCAGGGGAATCTGAGACCCTCTCTGACCTCCGCGGCATTGCACGACACGGGTGCACAGACCTACATGCAGACAATACATTCATACACATAAAAAATAAATAAATTAAAAAAAAATTAAAAAAAAAAAAGATGTAGTACAAGGGCTGAGGATAGAGTTCCATGGTGGAGTGCTTCTTTTGTAGGTGTAAGGTCCTGGGTTCAATCCCTACCACCAAGAACAAAAGGGAGGTGGGAGACCAAGGACACAGAAATATACATGTAAATAAGCCATAATTAGCTGGATCTTTTGATTGGTTTTAGGTAATACATTTAGGTGTGGCCTGGGAAGAAAAGAAAGAGAATGACTGGACCCTGGCCAACCCACAGTGAGGCAGACACCTCTCCCAAGCTCCTTCCCTGATCGTCCCCACCCTACACCCTGATTTCCTGGCCCTATTCTGAAGACACACACCCTCTGTTATGGAGGACGGGAAGAAGTTGGATCTGTGGTGGTCATTTTTGTTTACTGACACTTCCGTTTTTCAAAGATTAAAACCTGAAAGCTGATTGTTTTAGAACTTCAGTGGCCCTCAGGAAACACCAGTAGATTATTCTAAATGTAGCAGGGGAGGTCACTCTAGATGACCTGAAGCTCTGCTTGCATGTCACAGCAAAAGTCAGCTGCTAGGTGATAAATAACCAAACTCTTGAGGTCTGCCCTTCACATCTTAGCTCTGCATGCTCAATGGAGAATCAAATTGCAAAGATTAAGCAGAGCTGTGTTTTGGATTCAACCTCACTAATGTCCACTGCTAACATCCTGGTTAAATCAGCTAAACTGGCTGGTTCCTATTTACCCCAAAGTTCAAAGCTGAGACGTAATACCCATTAGCAATCATAGGTCTGATTGTAAGAAAAACCCATTCGATGCAGCCAGCAGCCTGGGTGTCCCTAAGAGTTTGGGAAAGTCAGTGGGGAGTTGGATGAAGAGACTGATCTCATTGGGAGCTGTATCCTTAAACTCTAAAAAAATCCAGATGGTTTATGAGGGAGAAAATATTAGAGCAAGTCTTTCACTTTCAAACTCCTCACAGTAGCACAGCTGGATTTTCTATGAGAAAGGAGTTAGAGAAATCTCAGTGCAAGCTGCTAACAGTGAAAATGATATGATTTTCTGGAAAGTGGTAGAGAACACCGCCCTCCCTGGAAAAGCCATCACCATGGGTCCTTGTGGTACCATAGCTCCAGCCCACCGAGAGGGATTTTCATCAGTGACAACGGCGTGAAGCATTTGTATGGAAGCAAATGGGTACACACGGACTCCCCAACACACACATCTGCTAGAAGGCAATCATGCCTGCAGCCCGAGCTGACAGAGGTTCCTGCTCATCAAGGCTCCAGGGCAGGGCGGGGAGGGCAATGTCACACCAAGGAGACCTCCTGCTACCCTGTCCAATGCCTGTCTTTTGTCTTTCAGCTTGAGCTACCTGTTTTCCCTTGGGCTGTCTCATTTTGAATGGTATCCTCAAGTAGAAAGTTAAGCCGTCCTGTTCCACATCTGCATCTGAGCAGACACATCTTATACCTCCTCAAGGCCATGGAGTATTTCCATGGACAGAAACTAGACCAGAGGCAAGAGGGATGCCATGCCAAATATGATGGAGAATTCATATTTGTTAAAACATATTTCAAGGACAGAAGTTTTACAAATTAATGTTTCAAGCTTACCTTCTCTTCCATGGGAGAGATATTTTGATAACGTCACTCAATAAATACCCAAGGAGTAATGAACATTTAGATATTATTCAAAGGTCACACTTTATTTTGGAGGCAAATATTTTTTAAGAATCTATACTTTTCCAGGGAAACATTAAAATTTGTTTCTTTGATCCTAGGATGAAATCAGGACTCCAGGGAAGTCACAGAGAGAAATTAGGTAGGCATGTTTACAAAACTTCACAGATCTGAACTTTGATAAGTAGGAACAGATACTTAGGGCCTAAATATATGGCAGATGATTACTCTTTTAACATGACCAGTGTTCAGTGTATAAAGAAATTGGAATCAAGCAGAAGAGATCACTAAGCATCTTCAGTAAAAAATAACAATGCATTGTTAAGTCACCCTACTAGGTTATTTCATCCTGGCCTTTTATGGCCTTTGAGCATTTTATAACTCTGGAAACAACAGGTAATTGATAGCAATGAGAAATAGTTCTTGTCTATAGACATGGAAAGGAATTCTGTCCAGTTTAGATTTAATCGGCTTTTCTAAAACTTTCCTATGGAAAAGGCCAGTGTGTGCCCACCCGTGAACACACATCAATATCTTCCTCTTCTGTGTACACTTGAATTTCTCTGCTTTATAGTCTGAAACATTTAACGCAAATTAAGTAATACTTGCTCATTTGTTAGGTATACGAAAATCCTGATTTTATGTTTTCTAAAAAAATTAACTGTTAGCAAGTGAACACAGTCCATTTATATAGCTCAGTAAAGAACGTAACCTCTGGGCACACCAGCACGGGATATAAAGCAAGTCAGAGAATAAATGAGAATCAGGGGATAAAGGAAGGGTGTGCCCTGTCCATATCAGGATGTTTAATTTAGCCACATCGGCCTAGCGTCCCATCAGTTTGGCAGAGAGGTGATTTCCAGTGGAAATACTCAAAACACCCTACAGTGACATCTGCATTTTATGCAGTCTGAGATCAGCAGCTAACAGTTTATTACAGTGTCACATTTTGTTCCAAGTGCAGATCCAAAGATTGTCAGCCAGTCCATGGTCAGTCTGCCCAACCACATGAGTTTAAAAAACCCCTTCAGGGGCTATAGAGTGAAGCTCAAGCTTCAGGAAACCTTCTCAACAATCCAACAAAGATTTTGATCCTAGAGCTGATGGCACAGTTCTGCAGTAACTTTTATGGGATTATGCCTCCTTATGCCAAAAGTTACAGACGCAAAGAAAATGTATCATCTTGGGTCAGAGTGGCAACATCACTGTTCCTCTGAGCTTTGCCTTCATGACGCTCTTCAGTTATAAACACTCCTAGATATATGATATATTTGTGAGGACAGTCATTAATTTGGCAATATAATATCAATTGACTTTCCTCAGTCCCAACCATGTACCCAACTGATACATTAAAAAAAAAAAATTTAGCTGGGCGTGGTGGTGCATGCCTTTAATCCTAGCACTTGGGAGGCAGAGACAGGTGGATATTTGTGAGTTCAAGGCCAGCCTGGTCTACAAAGTCAGTTCTAGGACAGCTGGGGCTACAGGGAGACTATGTCTCGAAAAGACCGGAAAAAAAAAAAAAAAACATTTATACTTGAGGCTTTTACTCTTCTTTTATAAAGAGGCAGAAATTATTTGCAATGACACTTATAAAACTTAAATTCTTACATTTCATCAAGTTCATTTTTAGCCAGTCAATAAACATAGAAAGCATGAAAATCTATACAGTGAGTTGACACATCCAGGTAAAATACCAATTATCTCTGGCATTCAGGACCACGGAGGTTTCTCCCAGCACTTGACTCCTTTCTCCAGACCCCAGGCAAACCCACAAGCCATGAGCAGCATACCTTCAAGTCCAGCCCCTACTGTGTTGCCTGAGCCCAGGGATGGGGCAGGATGAATAGCCAATGGTCAAAGCTTTTCTTCTGGTGAGACCGAGCACTGGGAGGCCTCTGGGCTCTCTCTTGAGAAGCTCAAAACAATAATCAAATATCACTTACCTAGAGAAAGAAAAGAAAAGAGAATAGAGAAAAAGGACGGTTAGGAACTCATCACAACCACATTAGGATCATGGAGATAACTTACTCTCTGAGCAGACAAAATTTGGTGAATTCGGTGTCCTCAGGAGCTCCAAGGAAGACTCAGGTTTTTAAATATTCCTGGTAAAGGTCAGTTGGGGAAATGACATATTGTTGCCATGGGCACAGGACCTGTCTGCTGCTTGCTTTCTGTCCCATTCTCATGTCCTTACAAAGGTGCATTTAACTATGTAAAAACATAGGCCTCTTAAGGAGAAACTGACTGGGAGTCAGTTATGTGCCAGGCACAGGGGAAAATGTGCAGAACCAGCTGCCTTAATGATTATGGAGGCTCTGTTGCTATGTGGTTCAGATGCTGTGAAGATTGAGCTAATAAAAAGGAAATGAGGGAACTGTCATCACAGATTACATGGTATTTATTCCAAAATCTGTTCATTATAGAAATTTGCAAGACAAATGGCTTTTCATCCAAGGACGGTGGTGCTTTTCTCCTGGTACACGCATGGCCTGTATGTATGAGGCACCAACTTTTCTAAGCATATTCTCTCTCTTCTCTCTCTCTCTCTCTTCTCTTTCTCTCTCTTTCTCTCTCTCCTTATCCCTCTCTCTCTTTCTCTCTCTCTCTCTCCTTCTCTCCCTCCTTCTTGTTTTTTATCATATATGCCTGTCTCCAAATCCCAATAAAATTCCTGAAAGTACTCATTAGGAGGTCAGAAGAAACGACTGAAATTTGTAGTACTCTCTGTGCCTTGCAAAGGACTGTGGGGGAGACTCCAAGTCTTCGGTTTCCACAGCAGCATTTTCCTGTGCATGGGGTGGGTGTTATCCCTCTCCTCTGCCTCATTCTTCTTTTTCTACACTCTTTTCTTTTTAAACAATGAAGGCTAATTGTTTAAAATTATTAATCAGCATTATTAATCAGCTTACCCAAATCACATTTTTTCTTCCTCAATTTTTTGTTCTTTGTGAATTTCCACTATGTATTTTGATCATATTCAAGCCTCCCTCTCCACGTGTCCTCCATGGTCCACCTCGCCTTCCCTGCCCACCCAACTTTGTGTCCTCTCTCTTTTTTAAACTCACTGAGTCCAATTTATGCTGCCCAGATACTCTTGGATGTGTGCTGCTTAATACAATTAATCTGCTAAACAGACTCCTAATAACTTATTACTCTACCCACAGATTAATGCACCTCTCGACCCTTAACAAAGAAGCTTCTTTGGGCAATAGATGGTGATTAACACAGAGACCCACGACTTCTGAAGGTACAGAAATAAGACTGTGAAGTGTTCGGCTCCATATTACACTCTTGAGGAATGGTAGCTCCAGGTTTGCTTTTTACATTGTTTCTCTCTCTCTCTCTCTCTCTCTCTCTCTCTCTCTCTCTCTCTCTCTCTCTCTCTCTCTCTCTCTC
>VZQC01002030.1:3307954-3334998 GCA_009823505.1 Rhizomys pruinosus | reverse complement strand
CTCCAAGACCAGAAAGTCCCTCTATTTATCCCTCTCCCGCTCCACCTTCCCAGCCCAGGTTGCGTGGCCTCAGTCTATTGGTATCATCTGGCCTGATCTTGTATACAGGGTGCACCTGTGCAGCTCGAATGGTGGACGTGGCTTTACTTTGATGTAGGAGGGAATCAGGTGTTGATCATAAGACTCAGGCATGAGTCATAAGACTCAGGTGTTAGCCATAAGACTTGGCTAAAGTCCCGGGTGTCATCTTGGGACTGTCGTCACACCTGCTCTCCACACCTTACAAAATGATGAATGGTTAATTCCTGGCCTGCTCATCTCCAGCAAAGTACGTGTCATTTTATTGTACCCCAGTAACTCTAAGGACATCTTGGCTCCCTTCCCAGGAAATTCCAAGAATCTGAAGTTTACCTGACATCAGCATTGTGTGTTAGAAGACTTGTGTGATAACAAAATCAGCCATAATAAATGGTATAAAACAAACTATGCACCAAAGCCTCTCACATATTAGAAAGAAGCTGTCAATGTTCATGCAAGTCTGCATGTTGCTCAGAGCCCCAGCCACTACCTGACTGGGAAGGAGTTCCTAGACCCACATCAGCAGAAATAAAATGAAAGGGACTTGGGGTAGTATCATGGGATCATTAGGTTTGCTGCCTTTTATTGGAAGGTAATTATAGCCTTACTCAATTTATGACACAGAATGTACCTAATCCCCTCATAAATGCTTCTTATTCACCACCCAGCACTTTCTGACTGCTGCTGGCCAAATAAATGGTGGCTGTTTCTACCTGGGTGATGGCAAGGCTGTTAATTGTAACACTCCATGAAACTTAATTATGCAAAGCAGAGAGGAAACGCTGGAGCTATTAATCAGAGGTTTGATTCAGAAGTAATTTGTTGTTGGGACCCAAAGAGCTGTTCTTCTAGTTCCTTCCACTGTGATGCACTAATGGTTAATCTTCTACTTTAATGGAAAGCTGCTGGGGTTTGGAGTTAGAGCTGGATGATGACAAAGCTGCTTATGAATGAATGTCACCTTGCTTACTAAGGGACAGATACTCGTTTTCTTCTACTTAAATCACCTTTAATTACAGCACCAGAGTCTAATATCATTCATGGAATACCAAGAAAAAGTAGCCAATCACTTATTTCCCAACTGCCTAAAGGCTGAATAAGACATATTGTGTAGGTTATAGAAAGTTAGTAAATATGAAGGAAGTAAGTTGAAACATATCTGAAATTGATAGGAAAATCATTTATATTATCTCTAAATATCTTTAGAAAGGGTGTACTATCCATAGCTTCTTAAAGGTGCTGAGCTGAATATTTGCTTCTAAATGGATAAGGGATGAAAGGATTAGAATGGTCCAGGAGACTCCTAAGGAGTCTCATGTACATGTCTGAAAGAACTAATGGGAAGAGGACTGAAAAAAAAAGCATGGCCTTTTGTTTTTCCATATGAATTTAAGGATTTTTTTCTAAGTCTGTGGAAAAGCTCATGGGGATTTTGATTGGGATTGCATTGAATCTGTATATTAATTTGGGTAGAATGGATATTTTTACTATATTAATTTTTCCAATCCATGAGAATGGGAGGTCTTTCCATCTTTTGATGTCATTTTCAATCTCCTTCTTCAAGGTTTTAAATTTTTTGTTGTAGAGGTCTTTGGTTAGGTTTATTCCTAAGTATTTTTTTTTCCGAGGCTATTGTGAGTGGGAAGGTCTCCTTATATTCTTTCTCCAGTTGCTTATTGTTGGTGTAAAGGAAGGCTACTGATTTTTCTAGGTTTATTTTGTATCCCTCCATTTTACCAAAACTTTTGATTGTTTCTAAGAGTTTTCTGGTTGAGTTTTTAGCATCCCTTAGGTGAACCCTGAGTGAAAAGTGCAATACTGGGGGGATTACATTACCAGACTTCAAGCTATATTACAGGGCTATAGTCATAAAGACAGCCTGGTACTGGCAAAAAAAAAAAAAAAAACCCAAAAACAGAACCATTGACCAATGGAACAAAATTGAAGATCCAAACTTGAGCTCATATAACTTCAGCCACCTCATATCTGACAAAGGGGCCAAAAAATCCTCCCCCTTCTCCCCCTCTTCCCCCCCCCCCCCCCCCCCCCCCCCCCCCCCCCCCGCGGCCGGGGAAGCATCGCCTACCGACTTGTTGGGACCCAAAGAGCTGTTCTTCTAGTTCCTTCCACTGTGATGCACTAATGGTTAATCTTCTACTTTAATGGAAAGCTGCTGGGGTTTGGAGTTAGAGCTGGATGATGACAAAGCTGCTTATGAATGAATGTCACCTTGCTTACTACGGGACAGATACTCGTTTTCTTCTACTTAAATCACCTTTAATTACAGCACCAGAGTCTAATATCATTCATGGAATACCAAGAAAAAGTAGCCAATCACTTATTTCCCAACTGCCTAAAGGCTGAATAAGACATATTGTGTAGGTTATAGAAAGTTAGTAAATATGAAGGAAGTAAGTTGAAACATATCTGAAATTGATAGGAAAATCATTTATATTATCTCTAAATATCTTTAGAAAGGGTGTACTATCCATAGCTTCTTAAAGGTGCTGAGCTGAATATTTGCTTCTAAATGGATAAGGGATGAAAGGATTACGGGCTGGTCCAGGAGACTCCTAAGGAGTCTCATGCTACATGTCTGAAAGAATGAACTAGGGAAGAGGACTGAAAAAAAAAAACGCATGGCCTTTTGTTTTTCCATATTGAATTTAAGGGATTTTTTCAATGTCTGTGAAAAGCTCTTGGGTGGATTTTTATTGGGATTGCGATATTAATATTGCATCTGTATCATTAATTTGTGGTTCGATAGAATGGAAATTTTTACTATATTAATTTTCCAATCCATGGAGAACTGGGAGGGTCTTCCACTTTTGATGTATTTTCAATCTCCTTCGTCAAGGTTTTAAAATTTTTGTTGTAAGTAGGTCTTTGGTTAGGGGTTTTTTATTCCTACAGTATTTTTTTTTCCGAGGCTATGGAGTGGAAGGGTTCTCCTTATATTCTTCTCCATTGTCTTATTGTTGGTACGTAAAGAAGCTAACTGATTTTTCTATAGTTTATTTGTATCCTGCCATTACCCAACACTTTTGATTGGGTTTTTTCTAGAGTTTTCTGTTGAGTTTTTGATTCCCTTAGGTGAACCCTGAGTGAAAAGTCACTATGGTGGGGATTACATTACCAGTACTTCAAAGCCATTATCCAGGGCCATAGTCCTAAAGACTAGCCCTGGTACTGCGCAAAAACAAAAAAAACACAAAAAAAACAGAAACCATTTGACCAATGGACACAAAATTGAAGATCCAACACTGAGCTCATATCAACTTCAGGCCACCCTATATCTGCAACAAAGGGGCCAAAACAAGCTCAATGGAGGAAGATAGGGATCTTCCAGCAAATGGTGTTGCAAAAACTGGATCACCCATTTGTAGAAAGAACAAAATTAAAACCCCTACCTCTCACCCTGTACAAAAACAACTCCAAGTGGATCAAAGATCTCAACTGTTAAGCCTGAAAACCCTGAAGTGATTATAAAGATAAAAGAATTGGCAGCAACTCAAGACATAGGAATAGGAAAAAAGAAGATAAACAACAACCTAGAAGTAAGGTCAACAGTTGGACAAGTGGGACCTCATAAAACCTACAAAAGCTTCTGGTACAGCGAAGGGGGGGGGGGGGGGGGGGGGGGGGGGGGGGGGTGGGGGGGGGAAGAAATAATAAGAGGTGACAGAAAAACCCAGAGTGGGAAGAAATCTTTACCAGCTGACACATATTGCCAGACGCCTTAAGTTCAAGGATATATAAACTACTCAAAAAACAAAGAAGTAAGACGACAAATGACCTACTCAACAAAGATGGAGTAGATAGTAAAGAGCTGAAACAGAGAATTCACCAGGTCTGAGGAATTAAAGATTGATGCGAGAAAACATCTTTTAAAAAAGTTGTTCATCATTCTTAATAATTAAGAAATGCAAATTAAAAACCACTCTCAGATATCATCTCACACCAGTATGGCTAAGCTAAGGATCAAAAAAACANCAAGCTCAATGGAGGAACGATAGGACTTCCGCAAATGGTGTTGCAAAAACTGGATCACCCATGTTTAGAAGAACAAAATTAAACCCCTACCTCTCACCCGGTACAAAAATCAACTCCAAGTGGATCAAAGATCTCAATGTTGAAGCCTTGAAACCCTGAAGGTGGATAAAAGAAAAAGTGGCAACAACCTTCAAGACATAGGAATAGGAAAAAAAAAAAAAAAAAAAAAAAAAAAAAAAAAAAAAAGGTCAACAGTTGACAAGTGGGACCTCATAAAACTAAAAAGCTTCTGTACAGCGACAGGGGGGGGGGGGGGGGGGGGGGGGGGGGGGGGGGGGGGGGGGGGGGGGGGGGGGGGGGGGGTGGGGGGGGGGGGGGGGGGGGGGGAAATAATAAGAAGGGACGAAAACCCACAGAGTGGGAAGAAATCTTTACCAGTGACACATATGCCAGACGCCTTAAAGTCAAGGATATATAAACTACTCAACAAACAAAGATAAAAAACAAACAGATGCTGGAGGGGTTGTGAGGAAAGGGGAACACTCATCCACTGCTGGTGGGAATGTAAACTTGTACAACCACTATGGAAAGCAGTGTGGAGAACCCTTAAAAGACTCAGAATGAGCCTACCTCCTGACCCAATCATACCACTCCTGGGTATATACCCCAAATACTCATCCTACCACAAAGATATATGCACATCCATGTTTATTGCAGCTCTCTTCACAATAGCAAAGAGCTGGAACCAACCCATATGCCCTTCAACAGATGAGTGGATGACAAAAATGTGGTACATCTACACAATGGAGTACTATTCAGTGGTAAAGAAGGATGGCATTATGAACTTTGCAGGTAAATGGATGGAGCTTGAAGCCATTATGCTAGTGAGGTGACACAGTCCCAGAAAGACAAATGGAGAATGTTTCTCTCATTTGTGGAAGCTAACACCAAATCCCCCAGATGAAAGGCAACCTGAATGACAGTATGGATTATATTTTTGGTTTATCTGAAAGCAACTAGGTTGTTATAAGGTGAATCCCTCAATGGGCTCTAGAATCCACCAACCAATTATTTTCAGACTCTGTAATTACTGTATATGGGTGGAGAGTATGTATCCATATTTTCGAATGATATGCAATTAATGGAGGAAAATGTGAATTCCTAAGCATAAAAAAAGACTGAAAGATGCAGGACAGTTATGACAGAATACATGATCTGGGATGGTTTGAGGTGGGGTTGGGGGAAGGGATAGGGGAATATGCCTGAACAGAAATGAAAAATGATGTATGAAATACATAAAACATCAATAAAAATTATTTATTCAAAAAAAAAGCATGGCCAACAGTGAACAAATATAAATTCTGCTCTCCCTTTACTACTATTACTATTGCTTCAGACTTGCAGGAGAGCCTCAGATACTTAACTAAATCGCATACTCAAAAATTCATTGTGAATGTCTTGGAAATTATGCCTTATGCCCATTAAATCCTGAACTCTCGGAGACACATATGGCATGGCCCTTTATTTCAATGAACTTGCCAGACTCATATAAGCTTCAGAGCAATACCCAAGAAAAGTAGAGGGCCGAAGAGGTCATCCAGCTGAGAAGTGAAATTTGGTAAGGATATGGAAACAGAATAATAATAATAAAAAAAAACGGGAAGAAGAAAGACACTCTGAATCCTGAAGACAGAAAGATGAACTAATTGAGAGATTGAGAGAGTTGGAGAGCAATTAAAGTCAGAGCATGTGAAAACTTGGCACAATGAAAGAGCTGCATGTGATGCCAGCCTGACTTAAATTCTTTCTGCTGTTTTTACTATTGCTGTTGTTTGAAAGGTAGTATGGTCGTCTTTTTTTTTTTTTTCCTTAATCTCTCAAGCATCTCTATTCATCCCTCATCCAACCTCTGCTCATGCAGTACCAGTCTGAAACGCACTCAAGGTCTTCTTAAATTGGACCTCTTCTGTATGGGTAAGCTTGTTTCAAGGTCAAATATTTCTATTTCCTCCATTGCACAGTAATGTAAATCTCACCTTGTATAAAGAAAAGAGGCCTTTATAGATATGATTAAATTAAGGGTCCTGAGATGGCCAGATAATCCTAATTTTCTGAGTAGGCCATATCATCATGAAAGTCCTAGTATAGAGAGGAAGAGGAAGAGGAAGAGGAAGAGGAGGAGGGGAGGCCATTAGACAGAGAGGCAGAGGCTGGAGTGATATAAGCATAAGCCAGAAATCACCAGAAAGATGGAAGAGGCAGGACATGGACCCTCCTGTGGTTCCAGAGGGCACAGCCCTGTTGGTAGGTACATTTCAGGCCAGGTGAGAGTTTTAACACAGCATGTGTATGGAGCTTGTTGGAACCTGATACAGAGCTGTGGGTGACCAGAGTCTCCCTGAACAATTCCTTTGTGCCTATCATTTGAGTATGATTACAATAGTTCCCATGCCACCCTCAAGTCTGTTCTAATCTGGTGGGAAATTAGAGTCACCCTGGGTATGGATGGCATTTTAGTCTTTGCTATGATCTGCTTGGTGCCATTAGCACAGTGTCACCCATGTCCGTAGTCAGCATGCAATGGGCTGCATAGTTTTTGAAGTAGAGGAAAAAAGCGACAGTCATTTTAGAAATGATTTTCTTACAAGCTTTCTCACAAAGGTTGGAAACAAGTAACTACTTTGGGCAGCAGAGGTAGAAGGAAAATCTGTTCCAACATATTTCTTGCTTGAAGATGAGCTTTTCAATTTGGCCTCACTCCAAAATTACTGATCTGATGTTTGTCTTAAAATGAATAAGGAATTCAATCCCGGATCGTATTTTAAAGTCTGATAACACAGAACTTTGAGTGAGTATGGAGACACATCCCACACATGTAGTTATCTGATAATGACTATAAGTACTTGAGAGATTCAGAGAAGAGAGAGTCCATTGTGAGCAAGAGTAGTTGTTAAACACTTTTTATAGAAGACTGTGAACTGCAGGTGAACTCTGCAGGATTCACATGCACACAGAGCAGCTGAGAGTGGGCAAACCTACTGCAGGGCGCAGGACATGTCAGGCACAACATCTTTGCCTTCCTCAGTACTAATTGCTAAATTCACTTGTAAGTATGTGCCATAACATTTTTTGAAATACCATGTAACTCAGAACACCTTATTCCCAATTTCTTGGGCTGATGCAAACATTTCACTCTATCAACATTATTGTGAACTGAGCTGATTAGACAAAATTCTTACATGTTAAAGGAACATGATATTGCATATTGGATTATACTGATAGCAATTCATTTAAATACATTTAAGATCACCCAATGTCTTTCTTTCTCTACTGAACAAAAGAAGCTGAGAAATACTTAGATAATTTGCTAACATACTAGAATTTCAAGTTTTGTTTTTTTTTTCTAGTGCACAACCATTGCCCTGAAAGAAGTATTATTGAGCATGGCACCTGAACACTAGATATCTGAGGCTGATTTTGGCTATAAAATATTTACAAGTTAATAAATATTAGAAATAAGGAAAAATCTGAAAAGTGGATACAATCTAAAAGTAAACACACTGGTGTATGTTTGAGGATAATAACACTGGTTGGAGCAGAAAGAGAAACTGTGAGGCCCTCCAATGCACAGAAAAGACAGTAAAGTCAGAAACAGGAGCTGGCATATGGGGAAGCATCACTTGCAGAGTATTTAAGCATGTAGAACCAATTTCCTTACCAGGAGGCAATCATGCATATGGTAGAAGAAGAGGAAACTCGAACAAAAATGTGCCTTATCACACACTCTCTACCTGCATCCGCTGACTGCATAATAGAATGCAAACGACCAGCTGATGGCCTTGTGATTGCTGATTGCTGACTCTGCTGTTCATTGCAGTCGGCCTGTTGATTCCTTTGTGTTTCACTAAATAAAAGAGCTAGAAAGTCTAGCAAGAAAACAAAGCACACCTGGATCCTATTAATAACTTGCATCACAATGAAGCCTTGAATCCTGTCTGATATTGAATGAAACCTTTGGAAACTAAGCTCCTTTCAACTAAGGTTGACCTGGACTATTATTGATTGGATGCTATTAATAGCTTATATTAGTCAAATTAATGATCAGAGAACAGCTTGAAATGTAGACAAGAAAAGTTTGAAAAGTATGCAGAAGAATATCCACATGATCGGAAAAGTGAATGCAGTATGGGAGATGACTGGATTTGTGAGGGAAGTTAAAGTCCGCAACCCACATATATAATGTAGATAAAATCATAAATATAGCCCATTGCAGTAAGAGATGCTGGTGTTCACTATCATCAAGCCCCTTGATCACAAAGATAACAAGAAGCAAAGTACCTGATTGATAATGAGCAGCATTTGTGGAGCATAGTTCCCTGGCCCCTTTCATTGGAAGAGTACCAATAACCTGACAGGTACCAAAATGAACATAAGAGCTCACTCTGTTCATGGGATCACTATCATGGCAGACACTGTGCTAAGCAGTTTATAACAATCTCCTGAACTGGACCATTTTGTACATGTGGAAACAATGCCCAGAAGAGAAGAGAGGACTAGCTCTAAATCCTGCAATTTGAAAACAGAACCATTCAGTTAGCCATGCTGTGCCAAGACAAAGGTGGAGAAAATGGATTCTCTAAGCATCTGGGCCAAGTCAAAGGCAGGTAGCCTAAAATCCCTGAATCCAACAGTAGAACTAAGGGACACGAATATTAACATGGAAAGAGAGCTAATGTCCTACATCCTGGCACACTTGCCTTAACCGCCACCTCAACCTTTCCCCTCTAAACATATAGTTGAGGAATTTTCCCTGATACAAAATGAATCTCAAAGTATGTAAACAGAACCTATAGAAAAAAACTGTTTGCTTTTAAAAAAGGCTTGTTGAAGACAGAGCACAAGTTGAGATCCACCTTCATCACTGTAAAGTACAAGCCGGACACTACTAAAGCCTGTGTGGCTCAGATGGAGGATGGAGGAAGCTGGCCCTACACACTACAAACCTGTTTGCAGAGGATGATATGAAGTCTGATCCCTAACTCTCTGCTTCGTTATTATAATAGTTCTTTTTTCCTTTCCATTCAAAAGATAGAAGTGCCCTTTCTCTTAATACTGGTTACAGAGATGTTGTATTATACAGGGTAACAGACGTGAAACAGAAAGCAGCACCACAGAGAAATTTAAGGAAAGCGTATTACAGAATGTTATCAGTACCTCCCCACTGCACCCGTCTCCAAGGACAATCACGGCAATATGAGGATGGCAACCTCGATAAAGGATGACTGACTCACAAACATTTCCAGTGTGTGGAGAAATAGGCAAAGCCCTGCAGGAGGCTGAAGTGCTTCCCCCTCAGCTAAGAACACACAGAACTCAAATAAAACTACATGAGATACAGGAATTCTGACTGGGAGGCTCATTTAAGTATCTTGCCATGGATATCCAGTTATTTTTAATTAAGTCAATAGTTGAAAGTAACTGCCCATTACAGACATGTTTATCATTCCTCTAATCTTTCCTCAAAGGCCAGATTTCACCACAGTGTATTTAGATTTCCTGATGTATAGATTTGTATCAAGGTTTTCCCTGACCCCAAAGAGGTATACAGGTGTCTGCTTCGTCTCTTCTCTGAATAATTGATGAAATATATGTTTCGTGGGCATCCTTGGAACTCCTTCTACAAGCATTCTCTCAGAGCAGCAGTCTTTTTCCATAGATTATGGGCAGCTCATCTCAGAAATACACAAGGGGAGCCAAGATCAATGGCAACCTGATTTACAGCAGCTCTTACCCACAGCTTGTGGAAATTACACATAAATACGGGGTCAAATGACTCACCAATAATTTGACATTGGTAAATCTGGCTTGTTTAGAAGCCTTAAATAATATGGACCTTCACATCATCATTTCAATTGAAAGAGCATCAGTGAATTGCCTGAAGAGCCTCTGAGGGATGAGATATAGTTGAAGGTATATCACTATTAGAAGTATGTCACTACTCTGAGGTATTTCTCTAATCTCTTAAGCATTGATGCCTATCTGAATCGGCCCTACAGTAGTGTAACCATTCAAAACTCTAACCAACCTGCCTCACTAATGCCAAAATAGTTGAACCATCCAGTTCTATTTGTCTTTGCTTCTGTTGTTGTTAATGTCTTCTAGATAGGATACTCGAGTATAGTCAAGCTGCCATTGAACCTGCAATGCTCTTTCTTCAGCTTTCTGTATGCTGAGATTACAGGCATGTGCCACTATGCCTGGTTCTAATTCCTCATGTCTGTTTGCAGGTGGTACTACATAGCAGTAAAACAGGTCTGTATTTCTAGTTGCCCTAGGAAAAGCATGAATACCACAGCACAAGAATGCAGAAGTGTGGATCTAATAGAAATAGGAACAATGCAGAATAACAAAAAACAATGACAATTCATACCTAAACATTATTTTAAGAAAAAAGATGCTGATACTTAGATTGAATGCTGGGGATGGAGAGTAGGCTCAGGGGTTAAGGACACTGGTTGCTCTTGCAGAGGACCCGGATTTGATTGCCAGGACCCAGGACCCACATGGAAGCTAACAACCATCCCTAACTCCAGTTCCAGGAGAATCTGATGCCTTCTTGTGACCGCCACAGGCATTTCACACACAGGGACAGTTTATATACAACATGCAGGCAATATACTCAATATACATTTAAAAATTTGAAAATTAAATAGATTGAATGCTGAATTGATTTTGTTAGCACAATGCTGACATTGGCCCTGATTATAAAAGAAAGTTTCTAGTCATGGAATTGTTATCAAATATGAGTTTTCAGCACATGGAATATCCTAGCAGAGGTAGTAGTATAGACATACATGCTGTAGACCTTGTTCTCAGGTAGTAGTATCGACATATGTGCTATAGACCTTGTTCTCGATGAAAGATATACCCTGATGTACAATACAAAATTCAAATTATAATAAAATGTGAGAAGAGGTTTTATAGGGTGATTCAGTCCATTTTCCTCCTCAGCTACAGGATGAAGGGGTTAAATAATTAAGAGGTAAAGAACCTGGACAGAAGGGCATCAGCAGTTTGATGCCAGTCTACAATATACCCCAAAACAATTTCTGTCCAGCCCACCGGAAGCTTTCTACATCACACTTTAATTCTTTTGGTTTTCTTCCAAATAGAGACAGATAGAACATGGTATAAAATAGGCTGTTTTATGATTGAAAATTGGTCAATTCAGAGCATTATTTGTGTGGGTAATGGATGATGCTGTATCAGCCACACGGTGAATAAGAATGTCATTGAAACCCTCAAAAACTTGGTAATAATAGAGACTGGAAGGCAGAAGACGTAACACATTTGTCCATTTGCTACAGATGAGTTTTCCTCTGCCTACCGCCATCATTTTCCATCTTCCCCACTTTTGGTTTTCATGGCCATAGCATGTCATAGACGCTTAGAAATCAATTTTGAAGGCAAAGGTACATGGACGTCAGAAGAAGCAATGCTGGGTGAACAGTGGCAGTTAAAACTAGGGAACATGAATGATCCTCTAGTGGTAAAGGCAAGGAATTGGATGGAGAGAAAAGCAAATTCAAAGCTTTATTTTAATGTGGAATCGCAGACTCAAGTATATGAGATGGTGGCAGAGCTGAGGCTACAGAGCTTGTGAGGGATGCAGCCAAGAAGAGAGGGAGGATCACAGCTTCGGTCGTCATGGCCTTTCTGCTACGTCACATCACAAGGCTTCCTTGTGGACAGTCTTCATGCACATAATGCATATATACAGGGCATATTTTAGAAGAGCTTTCAGGAAAAACTGAAGTAGTTGAGGCTCAAGCATTTCATTTATTTTCCCTGAGCATTTCTTTTGAGGAACTGTAGATCTTGGGTGGGTGCTTTGTTCTCCTGATTGCCAAGAACCATGCCCCACTGCTTTGATCTTGGAAGCCCCCACCTCTCCAACACAGAGGCCCCTAGTTACGGCTGCATCCCCAGAGTAGGACTCATGGGATGCTGCTGTACAACCTGTAAGAGAAGAGACATACTTAGAAGTCTTTGGGCTTTGGGGGGCATGGCCTAGAAGGGGATTTATGATGCCAGAATTCCTTCCTCTGCTCCTTGGTCACCTGGTGATGGGTTTTCTTCTGGTACCTGCTCATGCTGTGATCTATTTTCTCACCATGGGCACAAAGCATCAAGACCAATCAATCATAGACTAGAACCTTTAAAAGTTTGAGCCAAAATAACCTTTTTCTCTTTGTAAGCTAATTATTCACAACTTTTATGGTAGTGACAGGAAGCTAACACATGCCGTGTGTCAGTTCTGTGGACCATTTACATTAGTCCTTCACAAGCAAAAGAGGACGGTAGAAAGACAATAGCTCCAACTTGGGGTTCGTCTGGGGTTATCAGAGAGCAAACTGGGATTAGAATTCAAGTTTCTTTTTTGAGACAGGGTCTCCCTTTAGTCCCAGCTGTCCTGGAGCTTGCTATGTAGACCAGGCTGGCCTTGAACTCACAGAGATCCACCTGCCTGCTGCCTCCCACAACTGGCAGGAAAATATTTTATATTGTAAATTTGATTCAGGAAAAAAAAAAACTGGAGACCTAATAAGCATGTGATGAGAGTGACTGGGAAGGAATTTCCATACCACACTAGACATTTTAGTTTAAGTAATGGGATAAAAGGAAATACTGGAAAAATTTACACAGCATAGCAATATCATCTAATTTTTATTTTAGATGAATCAACCCTGACTAGATTGGGATGGCAAAATTGTGAGAACATAGATTTCATTGATCTGGCCAGCAGAGAAAAGAAGAAGGCTCAGTTTTGACAAAGGTTAAGGAAAAAAAGGAAAAGAACTATAAACAAAAGTAATTTAGTTGATTTTGTTTCATAGAAAAATACACTAGCAATTCTGAGACAACTTTATTCAAATATTGGGGTTAAAAATAAGCACATACATTATAGATAATGAAAGAAAATCTCCTCTCTGTTGGAGAAAAGCTTCAAATAAGAAAGGAGGGGTGAGCAAGATAAATTGTGGAGTGCTAAGCAGGGTTATATATCAGTATGAACTTGCAAGACTTTAAAAATATACATGAGGATGATAGATGATAGATGATAGATAAATAGGTAGATAGATGGTATCACACTGTAAAGAGATAGGTGATAGATAGATTATATATATATATATATACAGACAGATAAACGATAAATAGATGATAGAGTTAGATGAGAGATTGATAGATGATATAGGTGATAGATGATAGAGATAGATGGATGGATGGATAGATAGATGATAGATAGATAGATAGACAGACAGACAGACAGACAGATAGATAGATAGATAGATAGATAGATAGGTGATAGATCTGTGATTTATATGTGAGCTACTGGGTAGTCATATTTCCCAGTCACTCATGTTCAGGGCTAGATGCTCATTCCATAGTGACAGTGACATCACCCATTCGGAGAACCTGCTTCTCACCCCCATTCTTCAAAAGGACCTTACAGGACAGAAGTAGAGCTCAGTGGTAAAAACTTGTTTGGTCTATGGGGCTCTGGACATGGTCCCTAGCACCTGAAAAAAGAAACTTTATAGAACTGATAGATTCCAGTGTCAGGGATATAAAAATATGAGTTTGCCATATTTTCAGGTGTTAAAAGAGAGAAAATGCTTTTAAAAAGATGGAGATGTATACATATTAAAAATGGCACATTCAGGATAGTATGGGCGTAGACATAGATAACCAGAGTATGAAATGCACTCCTAATGACTTATTGCTAAACCCGTAGATTAATCTATCTCTCAACTCTTACCAGAGAAGCTTCCTTATGCAGCAAATGGTGATTAACACAGAGACCCACAACTGGCCAAAGTGCAGAGAACAAGAGGCTGCAGAGTGCTTATGCCTCCCAAGTCATCGTGAAGATGGGACAGAAGGTCTATAAGAGCCAGAGGAGGTGGATGACCACAAGGAAACAGTTTACCAGACAGCTATCCAGTTACTCATATGAACTCACAGCAACAGTGACAACATACATAAGTCCCATGTAAACTCAAACCAGACAAAATCCCAGCATAGACCTGGGGAAGTTGGTAAGAAACCTCAACCCTTTCTGAGGAAGTATTGGTAACTGCTGGATGCTGGGAGGGGAAGAGACAATCTCTTTCAAGGTTGGGACTTTTGGCAGGTTAACCAGACTCCAGTGGATTGACCCATACTTATGTACTTTGGGGACACAAATTAGACTCTATAGGCCTTATTTTATATATAATAGAGTGCATTAAATTCAGCTGTGGGGAATAAGGGGAAGGGACCTAAATGTCATCATATTGTACAGTATAAAAATCACAAAAATTCAATAGAAATAATAATAATAATAATAACATAGCACAGGAGCAGACACTCAAGAGTTCACAAAGATATAAGTTGGATTAACATAATAAACAACAAAACATTGAAATAAATAGGTATGAGTCTACACTGCTGTCCATAAACAGCTGAACACATAAATAGAAGAATGACTCTTCCTAAAAGGATTCCAGGGGTGAGCCAGACAGAATAATTGGAGGGAAAACAAGAAAGACACTTGCTATAGGTTCTCTTTTACACTCAAGTCCTAGATTTATATATTCGGTCACACATATACACACCCCACACCACACAAGTGATATGGAAGTAAAAGGCGGTGGGGGGGGCTATAGCTATAGGTGTAAAAGAGATTAGTCAGGGCCAGGGAAGACAAAGGAGGGTGATGGGTGGGTGTACTAGTTACTTTTCTATTGTGATGAAACACCATGATTGAGGCGACTCATAGAAGGAAAAGATTCTTGGACTTAGAGTTCCAGTGGGTAAGAGTCCATCGTGGAGGGGAGGCATGGCAGGAGGCAGCAGAGGCTGAAAACCAAGAGCTCACGTCTTCAACATGCACAGGAAGCAGAGGGGTGAACTGGAAGTGGGATGAGCCTGTGAGCTCTCAAAGCCTGCCCCAGCGACATGCCCTTTCCAGTAAGGACACATCTTTTAATTTCTGCAAACAGCACTACCAGCCACAACCAAATGTTCAAATACTTTGAACCTAGAAGGGCCACTTCTGCTCAAACCACCACAGAGAACAAGCAAAAACAAGGAACAAGAATGTACAATTTAAAAATGTCATAAAGAAATGCATTACTTCATTTGTTTGCTAAAAATGTTAATAAAACAAAGAACTCCTATTGACATGTATAGAAAGAATGAGAGAACCCAAAAATCATGCCTTGAACCTGCAGTAATAACTGCTTGAGGTGCAAACCACTGATCAATGCCAAAAATAATGGCATTACTTTCAACAGAAACAGGAAATGTTTTGTCCCTAAATATTTACAAAGCCAAAAAGTAAGTTGACAGTGGAGAATTCTGGCAGATACTGCATTCACCAAGAGATCAGGGACAGTATCTCCAGTGAGTGACACATGTCACTGTCATGAAGTGACACAGGTCATTGTCATGTACCATATGCTGCCCTAACAAAAGTGTGAAAGGCAGAGTCTCTGTGGTAGTTTCCATTAACTCACAATCTCATAGAGATCCCGAGAAAACATCCCTTAAAACCACATGGTGAGAAATTGACTGAAGCAGTGAACAAATGTTCTTTGGAAGTGTCAAGAGCACAAAAGACAAGGAAAGACAAAACCTATCTCTGATAGTAGAAGACTAAGGAAAAGTGACAACTAAATGTGGTGAAGAGCCATTCTGCTTTGGATCTGGGGACAGAAAAAGAACAGAAGAATGACTTCAGTACAAAATTGGATAAATCTGAATATGTTCTGAAAATGCCATTAACAGGATTAGATCATAGTGATTTCTTAGGCTTGATAATTCTCCAGTGATGGATGTGAAACGTAGAGATCTAAGGGGCATCTAAATTTACCCAACATAAAATTAAAATGAAATCATTTGCGGTGGAAATGCAGCTGGATAGAGGAAAGGGGGTGTGTCCAGTGTGGGTTAGTGAGGTACACAAGTGTTCACCGACATGAGGAAACGTGTGGCTACAGCCCTGGACAGCACTATGGACACTGATCGTGGACATACTGAGTCTGAGGTGCCACTGGGACATCCAGATGGACATGCGAAGTAGACCATTTGATCAATGTGTGGAGAGTTGGGAGAGATATGGAAATTGTGAAAGCAGTCAGCATAGAGACATCTGCCAGACGCTGGGAGATGGTAAAATCAGAGACAAAGAACATCAGCCTTCTGAAGATGAGCCAGAATGAAGCACAACGCAGACTGAGCTCTTGTTCACATTGTTCCTATTGTTGAGACTTCTGTGCAGCTGGGGCTAAGGATCCTCGTTTCAATGTTCTTGACACTTCATAGCCTACCTAGAAACAAACGTACACACACAAATGCTCATTCAACACATTTGCATGGACAGCTCAATGACGAGATGGCACCATCACATTGGGTATCAGAAATACATGGAATTTAAATCTCTATGTATGTTTCATTCTGTCTGTTCATCGCGTCTGAGTCATAAGTTTTATTTAAAAGGCATTTTAAACTCTAATTGAGCAGAATGGCTACCTCACAGCAAGTAATACATTATAAAGTCTGGCAGTATCTGATTCATTTCCTCTCCTCGCTTCTTCTAAGAGAATAGAGAAAGCATCACCAAACAGCCAAACCCCAAAAAACAGGGGAAAAAAAGAAAGGAGAGTGTAGGAAGTGCTTCTCTTGGTCCTCCGTCACTGTCTAGAAGAAAGAGCAGGCTACTTCATTCCTTCACCCCTGCCGTCTTGACTGGACACTCAAGGATGCTTCTTCCATGAAAGAGCTGGGCTGTCCCAGCCTGATAGAATACAGCAGTAGCTGTTTGAAGTCTGGGCTCAAACAGAATATGGAACCCTCCACTGGCACATCGGCATCATCCCAGTGAAGAAGCCCTGCCTCTGTAACCAGGCACCTCCAAGGGACCCTGTGTGCTGTGCAAACACCTCGCTAACTTAGTTTGCTTTGTTCTGGAAAACAGTGAAATGTAATGATCTTTAAAAAAGACGGGTGGTTCATGGAATCTCCATAATATCACACTATTTGAGAAGATAGAGCTTACCTGAATATTTCAGGCTTAACAATTGCCAAACAGATGGCAGACAGCAATATAAAAGGTATTACAAAGCTCCAACCCCTTATGTGTGTCGTTTAGTATGATATTGCACTCTGAAGCCAGTTCTGCCACCGACGGGTTGGGTACTCCCCTCCTCCTCTCGGAATTTTTTTCCAGCTAACACTTCAAAGAAAAACATCGTTTTAAAGCTTTGCTGGGGATTATTAATTTATAATCTTTGCACTTACTAATATTTTCGTTGAAGTGCTCCCAAAGGTAGACATGGGGAGGAGAGATGGTTAACTGGGAGAAGGCATGGCTCAAACACAGAAGGAAAGAGGCAGGCCTCACACTTATCCTTCCTCTTACATAACACACTTCTTTTCCTACAGTTTGTTGGAAGCAGTATAAGAGTTTGGCTGAGACTTTCTAGAGGTTTCAGGCAAGCAAAACGATATCATTAGTGATGGAGTCTTAGGATTCTGAAAGCAAAAACTCCAGCTGGCATTCAAACAGAGACTCGGGGACAATGGAACAGGCTATTTGAGTCAAACCAGCTCCAGGAGATGAAATAAACTCTATGTACGAAGAAAGAACAACACAGTGTTCCAAGAAATGTGTAATTCAGAGGAGTGAAACAAGAGAGGAGGTTAGGATGGGATTGGCAGGCTAATCACCTGCAGGAGCGAACATGACGTAGTCATAGATAGAAGGGCCCAGGTCACCGGCTGGAGGTTAGGGTCTGGGGAGAAGTCGAAGCAAAAGCCAAGCTTTGGAGAAAGTGAAGATTAAGAAGAATCATGGCAGGCACAGGAGCATAGAAAAAAGACAGTGCCAGTATCTGAGAGTGAGCGTAACTGGACAGCTGTGACAGCATTATCACGGAGCCACTCTATGAAGGGCTGGGGCAGCAGTGAGAAGAGGCCCACAGAGCAGAAATAGAACAGCTAACCAGTAGAGGGCTCCATAACTCCCACTGATAAACACCAAAAGATAATATTCACACATGTACACAATCAAATTATGGGATGGATATTAAAGAAGGTAGTCAACTGAGGGTTCATTTCCTAAACACTTTTCCTCTCTAAAGGTTGAAATTCTGGGGGTTAAAGAGATGGCTCAGTGGTTAAGAGCACACACCTAGTTAGAGGGGATCGGATGCCTTCTGACCCCCTCTGGCATTGCACGACATGGGTGGACTCACACACATGCAGGCATAACACTCATACACATAAAATAAAAATAATAAATAAAAATGAAAACTGGTTGAAAATTCATGTGTATCCAAATTTTCTCTCTAACATTTTATGGCTAATGCATTCAAGTAGTAAATCTATACAAATAATCAGATGTAACATATTAGCTAATGTATTGCCTCTTCAAAAAAATAAAGCAAACCTAGAATCCCCATCTACATGAGGACATGCCTCGGACAGTGGTCCTCCTCTGCTTCCTCCCACCCAGCCTGTGTATCCCAACACTCTGCATCAAGGCAGAGAATGAAATAATAGATAATGCACTCAGCCTCGAATGTGGCATTGAAATTAGTTCCGAGGCATGGGTAATTGTCCGACTGGTCCATCTGCTAAGCCTCTCTAAACACGGATTTAAGTGATTGATCAAAGATAGCATAGTCCCATAATGATCAAAAGAAAATGAGTGGAAGCTCAAAGAAATCACATTATCTCAGGACTGAAGGAAAACAGATTTCAAACCCTAGCCCAGAGCTTTATTCTCTCTTCTACAATGCATTGGGTGGGGGGGGGGGAGAGTAAGGGGACTACCCACTCAGGTAAATAAATAATGAAGAGAATATTCTAAAGTTCATTGTTAATGGCACCCTAGGACCTACATTCATTTACTTGCTCTACCACATGGTAAAGAGTCATATAGGAAATGACTCAACTTCTTGGAGTCCTGGGTGTCTCATCTTTAAAGTAAGACAGTGCTGAGTCTCTCACAGGTTTGTATTGATGACCACAGGAGAAGTAATCCTCTATTAAAACTCTAATGCCTCATTCCTTCTAAGTGTTCCAAGGCAAGTTTTATAAGACACAAATGAATGAATAAATGAATGCATGAATGGACACATGGCTACAGTGTGCAACCTATACATGCCAAAAACTTGCAACATTATCTACTCATGTGGCATTATCACTGCACGATATTACATGACATATTTCCATATTTTTATATGGTCTGTCTCTCCTAAGACAATATAATGTTTCATAGCAAGCAAATGTGTCTTATTCAAAGAAAATAGATCAAGGCATACCACTTAGTAGGTGTCTGTAATGATGTGGAACACAAATGAATAGATGAATAAATGCATGAAGTTGTCAGATTTTTGAATACAGGCCCCCCTGACTCCAAAGCTCAAAATTATGGAGGAAGAGCTCGGTCAACACTGTTGGAGTCTTATGTAGTTTTTGGAAGACAGATTAATGCTCCTCAAACATATCCACATTGTCCTTCTACAATGTCCACAGTGGTATGACTGCTACTTTACATGGGAAATGGCAATTTACATGGTGTCATTGGTCAAATAAAGACCGGAAGTAGGCAGGCCATTATCCACAGGTCCTTTGCTCCTCCGAGTCCTCAGAAACATGCCCCAAGCTTTTCCAGACAGTTGTCAAAGAGATGTGGCAATGGAAGCCAGGTCAGATATGATAGTAGTGTGGAGTGTGAAGAAGGGACCAGGAGCCGAAGAGCACGGGGGGGGGGGGGGGCTTGGAAAAGCCAGAAGAGATTTGGAAACTGATCTTCTCTTACAATAGCAGAGAGGAATGCAACCCAATTGGCACTCTGATATAAACCCAGGGGTCCCCAAGTCAGACTCCTGGAATACAACATTGTAAAATAACAAATTCATAGTTTGATGATAATTTGGTATGACTGTGAGGAATAACTCTCATAATCCTGCAAAGGATTGTATCAGTTCAAAATGCTCATAACCTACCTGTTACCAGAATAAAATTTAAGACATCATAAAATTCTAAAATTTTCAAAATAAATTCATTGGAATGAATAAGCTATCTTTTATACAAAATGCTTAACTTTGTAACAAAACTACACACTTCCAAACCTGGAGTCAACTATAGATTGGAGGCTCTCTCTCTCTCTCTCTCTCTCTCTCTCTCTCTCTCTCTCTCTCCCCACTTACATGGGCCTAAAAGGAAAGACTGAGGATCTCTGTGAGTTCAAGGCCAGCCTGGTCTACAGAGTGAGCTCCAGGCCAGCTGGGACTAAAGAGAGACCCTGTCTCAAAAAAAGACCAAAAAAAAAAAAAAAAAAAAAACTGAAACCTCAGTAGAATCTCTATGCTCTGGAATGTGGGGGATGGGGATGAGGGTTGGGTCCATACTGTTCATTAAGCAGTGGGTAGCTCAGGACATCTGTAGCCAAAACCTTCCTCTGTCACTGGTTTGCATCCTCCTCTCCATAAGCAGGGGACAGAAAGCTCATGTGTCATATTACACCATAGCTGCAGCCCCATTCTCCTAAGCACACAGTTGTTGCAACCCTTACAGGTCGCAGGCTGCTGGCCCTGATACTGTGACTTCTCCACAGCCCACTGGTTCTCTGTGTCCAGCACAGAGCCATCCACATTCTGTGCATCACTCCAGGTAGCGAAGAGAGTGGACTACAGCTTTAGTCTCTATCCCCAAACACTGTTCATTGTTGTGCTGTAATCTTGGCAATCAGAGTAACAGATGAACATATTATTTCATTTGAAATATTCACTAAACATGATAGGACCTTGAAAACCATACCTCAGCATACATGGCATTGTGATGTATGTGTGTATATATATATGTGTTGTATGTGTTTGTGTGCCTGTGTGTGTATAAATGTATGTGTGGTATGTGTGTTTACCTGTAAATGTGTCATATACATCTGTGTGCTTATGTGTGTGGTGGCTGTGTGTATGTGTGTGTGTGGTTTATGTGTGTTGTGCATGCCTGTGTGTGGTAAATGTGTATGTAGCACTATATGTGATGTATGTGTGTGTAGTCTGTGTGTGTTGTGTGTAATGTGCCTGTATATATGTGTGCTTGAATGTGTGCTGTAACTATATATGTGTGTGCCTGTGTGTGTCTATGTGTGTGTTGTGTGTGAATGGGTCTGTTTGTTTGTGCCAATGTGTGTGTGGTATGTGTTTGTACCAATATGTAGAATATGTGGGTACCTGTGTGCCTGTGTGTTGGATATGTATGTTATGTGTTTATGTGCCTGGGCATGCAGTATATGTGAGCGTGACTTTATGCATTAGTATGAGATATATGTTTTTATCTGTATATGCATGTCTTTGTATGTGTACATTTGTATGGTGGTATTTATGGTGTGTGTGGTGCACTATGTGTATGCACATGTGCACGTGTTTAAATTCTGTGTCTGTGTGTCTATAGGTGCATGGAATATATTTTGTATGTTGAGTGTCTATGCATGAAAATATGCATACTGTGTGATATATGTATATGCCTGTGTGTATTCATGTATATTATACATATGTGAGTGGTATGTGATGATATATGTTATGTATAATTTATATATGTATATGTGTATGTGAATGTATATGCACATTCACATGTGTGGTGTGTGCTTGTGTATGTAGTGTATACGTGTGATATATATGGTGTGTCTGTGTAAGTGTGTGTGTGTGATGTATGTATATGTGGTATATGTGGTGCTATGTGTGTGTGTGGAGTGTGTACATATAATGTGTATTTTGTATGTGGTACATCTATGTGTGTTGTGCATGTATGTGCATGTGTTGCATGGGTTAGAAGGAAGACAATGAGGGATAAGTAAACTGTAGAATTAAAAACTGAAACAAGGTAAACCTAGCTGAATAAGGTAGAGAGCCTGGCATGTTCATTAAAATAAGTTACATGCGTGCATGTTTCCGCAACCTTTCCACAGCAGTATTTCACCTAACGTTTTCTTAACCTTAAAAAATGAAGGCTTCAAATTGGTCCAGGAAAGCCATGCATCCACATTTCATGTTTTAAAATACAGAACTTATTGCACGTGCAGTTTCTAAAGTGGAATCTAATGGTAATAAAAGTCAATTGGCCCCGTCAGCATCGGACATATTACTCCTGTGACATTAAATTAACTTGAGTGCTGTGAAACTCATTAGCTTATGAAATAGTTTCAACCACTGAAAGGATTCTTCATTTGGAGAGTGGACACACTAGTGGATATGTCGGCTTGAGATTTGGGCAAGCCCCCTCTCCCCGGACACACACGCCACATTGAACCAGGAGATCTTTTTCTTGCTAAAGTCATCTCAAAATGTTCACATTGGAGCTGTAAATTCATCACAAGCTTTTCTTCACCTTCTTTGTTAGAAATAGCCAAGAATGACTTCTTTGATGGAGGATGAACTAATTCATAGCTGTTTGATGAGCTTTTACTAAGAGGCAGGTACTACTGTTTAGAGCTGAAGGATAAAGAAAGGAAGACATATTCAAGACTCTTTGTGTTTACTGAGCCTCTTCTTAGAAGTGACAGATGAGTAAGAGAGCAAAGTCTAGATACAGCAATAAACGATAAAGTAAAAAATCTAAAGGAGGATGAGGAGGTGGGAAGAAAAGGAACTGGGAGGGAGTCGGAAAACCTGAGGGCTGAGAAGAGCATCCTGGGAGGAGGAGGCAGGTGTGACGTGGGTTGAGACAGAGCTATATTCCCTGAGCAAGGAGGCCAGTGTGGAGAAAGAAGAGTAAAAGAACCCAGAAAGACTACCCAAATATTCTTACATGGACAAAAGCCAAGCCCTCCAGCCTGAAGAAGACAGGCATTCACAGAAAGGGAAACCATTAGCCCCTCACACACTGTTCCATGGATAATGGAGCAGGGATTAGAAATGGTATTTTGTGACTCTTAACCTTTGGTCTTAGACACCAGGATTTGTTTTATTCATAGTAGTATGAATTGGAGTACAAAATGGCATAAATTCACATATGCATGTTATACATATAAGGATACTTGGCACTTGAAAAATATAAGCTATTAAAGAAATTATGACTTTGTATTATACATACCTATAGGGTGGAATCAAGGCACAGATTTCATCAAATTCACCCATGCTGTTTTGGGTGACTATATGTGATTAACTTGGGAAGCAAACTTAATTTTTACATTAAATCATCTTATAGGTGAAAGAGAATGCTACAAGGTGATACTGTACAACAGAGAAATTATAGAGAACATTTGTGTGTGCCAATCCCAAAGTTATTGTTATACATATTTTATGTAGAACAAATGTGGACAACAATGATTTATATCTCCATTTAACTCAGATGCATTGGAAACAGCCAGAATTGACCAGAGTCCAAGACAACAGCTCCAGAGAAAGTAGACTGTTTTGTGTCTCATCCTCCTGTGCCCCTTTTCTAAGCCTAGGGAACAATCTGCGGAAGAGGGGGCATGGTAGAATATAAGGGCTGCGATTGGGGTGAATGGCAAAACTACAGCAATATAGTCTGGACACTCATTTGATCAACTTGATTGAACATACAAGCCCCCCCTGCTGGATGGTGAGACCCATGGGCTGTGGGGGTTTGGGCACAACAGCCTGCAAATTGGTTTTACATGAAGGATGCTTGTACTCATAAATTATCACTTATTGCTAAAAAATGAAAAAAAAAAAACAGAGAAAGATGCAGGACAGTTATGGCAGAATGCATGATCTGGGATGGGGTAGGGTGGGGTGGGGGGAAGGGAAGGGGAAATATGCCTGAACTGAATTGTAAAATGATGTATGAAATACACAAAGCATCAATAAAAAATAATAAATAAATAAATAAATAAAAAATAAGAACAAACAAAAAAAGAAATTATGACTTTGTACCAAGCCTCATACAAATGCTCTTTTCAATATCTGATGGTTATTTTCTTGAACTCAGTTCAATTACTGTATTTCATTAAACCTTAAGTTTCTTTAGATTTTTTATAAACAATCATAGTTTATAAAATATAAATCACTAGTTTATGAGTATCTAAGGAAAAAATCTTCTAATTAATCTACCACATGCTACCAAGGACATTTCACAACTTCAGGGGTGTTTTTTAAACCTCAAAAACTCATCTATTATAGAATAAATGAAATATAGTGCAATTTTTCTCCTACTTGATTTAAAACCCATAAACTTTGACTAATCTTGCTGTACTGTTTCTACAAACTTTGTTTGATAACTCTGACTAAGAGCAAGAAATTGCCTTTTCTTTTCCTGGACCTACTTGCTGAAATACGAGAATTGGACTCTAGAGAAATGAGCATTTGTGTTAGTCTTTGGGATTTATGGTGGAATCAGGAAGAGCAGGACTAAAGGATGGTTGCCGTGGTAGTGGTGCTGGATAGTTATTAAGTATCTTTTGACATTGTTCTGATTACAGGCCATTGGCTCTGCCTGACCTCACTCAGCGTATCCATTTAGAATGGGGTTAATGCCACACATGGTGGCTGCATCTAGCATCCTAGGGCGTGAAAGCAGGAATATCATGAGCTCAAGGCCAGCCTGAACTACATAGGGAGACTCTGTCTCGAGAAAATCCCGTAACTGTGGGGGTGGGGATTCCGTACAGTGGTAGAGCCTTTGCCTAGCATGTTTAAGGCCCTTGGTGCCAATCATAGCAACAGAGAGAGAGAGAGAGAGAGAGAGAGAGAGAGAGAGAGAGAGAGAGAGAGAGAGGTGAACACACACCAAATAAAACAAAATAAACAATGTAAAAGTTTCACAATAATCAACATGTTAAGCGAATGATGGAGCCTTTTGTATTATTTTATGTCCACATCAGCAGCTTCCAGTCACAAGCTGAACAGCCAGCTCTGCTCCATGTCAGTGCTAGCCTGATAGCCCTGCACTGTAAAATCATGATGCTTTCCGATAGTGATAGAAAACCTGTCACTCCAACAGCCAGTGTTCATTACACTCCTGATACGAGGCTTCCTAAGGATGTAAGTGGCTCTAACCTCAGGGCTACCCTCAAGGAAGATGCTGTTATCACGAGTCCCATTCACAGATGGGATTGTGGAAGCTCAGAGACAGGGTAGCTCATTACAGCAGGCTAATGCCCAGGGAAGCTTCTTCATGTCAGGTGCCACACATGGCGTGGTGGTCAGCAGTTCTGTACTTCCAAATTCACAATTCATTCTAGTGTTTTACAAGAAGAAAACTGGTGCTCCTGGACGTACATACCTGGGTGCTGACAAAGATTTTTTGCTTATCAAAACATCAAGGTCTGCATTGCCCTCCTACACTTCCTTATGTAATGCAGTTTTAACAAAGGTCCCTGTTCAGATGATTTAGTCAGAATTCCCACCCTCTGTATCAAGACCATCTTCAGTATCTGACTGCATTCCTTGCCCTCCACCATATTGGTGGTGAAGTCTGATCATCTGGCATCCCTTAAGCAAGATCCTGCTGGTCCGATTTGGCCACAGGCCCCCTTAACCACAGCTATCCCTTTGGATAATCTTTCATATCTAGTGACATCCACCTTCTCTTTAACTTTAAATTCCTACTTGCCCAGGATCTATTTGTGATTCATCCCAATTATATAATTATATAACTGATACTTTTCTCTTGCTTCATCATCCTAGCTGATTTTTTCCTTATTTTTAAAATTGCATTTATCTATCTATCATCTGTCTATCTATCATCTATCTATCTCTTATACACACAGGCATATGTATACACACACACACACACACACACACACACAGACACACACACACATGCACACAGGCCCTTACACTATGGAGAGCATGTGGAGGCCAGAAGACAATCTGTGGGAGTTAGCTCTCTCCTTCAACCATGTGTCCTGGGGATTGAATTCAAGATACAGGCTTGATGGCAAGTACCTTTACCCACTGAGACATCATGTCGACCCCATCAGAACTACTTTAGAAGAATCAAATTGTTGCTCCTGAACCCTGCAATAGTCGTGCTTGAAAACTGCCTGTATCCTTTCAGCCACTGTCCAGCTTTGATTTGTCTTTGACAATATCTATAAGAAAATACTATCTTAAAAAAAGAAAATACTATTTTACTTAGCACCATACCAATACAACTACATTTATGAAATGAGCTCTAATCAAGACACTGTAGAACTCACATGCCTGGACAGCTTGTTCAAGTACATAATAGATATTCAAGCTTCCTTTGCTCAAAGTCTCACGATTTCACTGGTTTAAGATGCTAAAGCTATTAGTTTTCTTCCAACCTGATCATTTTAATCCAGGACATTAATCAGTGCTTTCTCTTCAAAATTCATGGCACATCCTGTTGACAAGCCAAGACATTCAAACAGCCCAGTCTAATTATTCACCCAGGTGAGATGCCTGTGAATGGAAAATCAGAACATCTTTTATCACCAGAGCTGCCTCTGAATTGGTTGGGTACAGTTCACAGCCCACCCAGCTGTTGGCCAATCATCCCTTTAAATGCAAGAGACTTCCTTAGAGCTCCAAATAGGGTACAAATATTTTTGATTAAGTTATTTTCCCAGGATTGTCTGAAATGTGTTGTTCTTAGTGCTAATCCTACCGTGATTCTCCCAAAGGGAATATTACTCATGAGTTAAAGCACTACCATCATTGATGGGTCTTCTAATCATGTGAACCAATAAGCACTCCCCCAAATAATACCTTTGCTTTATGTTCACTCCCTAATGCTCTTCTTAGCCATACTTTCTCTTTCTCTAAGTCTGAGCTGACTGAGCTTCACTTGCCAGTGAGTTCAAAAAGGTTCACAGCAAGAAACAGAGTCGCCAATGCTATAATGGTCCCCAGCTTGGGAGCACTGATCTTACAGCTGGCAGCTCCCGGAGGCAGTGCTGGAAGAAGGATGTGGTAAAAAAAAAAAAA
>VZQC01002030.1:3062249-3307948 GCA_009823505.1 Rhizomys pruinosus | reverse complement strand
AAAAAAAAAAAAAAAAAAAAAAAAAAAAAAAAAAAAAAAAGACACTTGGACTCCACAGGACTGACAAGAGTATTTGGCTTAATTTACATGCGTTGTTAGAGAAAACATCATTTTTTTGGAATTTCCAACACATTTGGATTGGTTGATATAGACTCATGTTCTTTCACCTTCAAAGCTTCCCTGCAAATGCCTTGAAGAAGCTGGCTTTGAATCAGCTTCGTCCTCTACACAAAATGAATACGAGTACTAAAGAAGCTTAAGTCCTATGAAAGTACCCTGGAGCATCCTGTGCTCCTTAGGAGACATTTTCTAACTTCAGTTGACTATTTGGAAATGTACCAAATTTATTTTCACTTAATATGTACCCAAACTCCTTGTGTGACATACTCATTTTTTATGAGCCCACTATTTATTTGGTAAATTTAATTAAGAGAAAATCTATTTAGAAACAGAACCCAGGTTGTTTCTGCTCCGTCTCCTCCCTCTCTCCCATTCTCTCCCTCCTCCTTTCTAACAGCCACTTTCTGGATCCTGGGGAGATAGTCTAGGGAGCTGGTTTTGCACTTTGGTCTTCTACTCAACTTATGTGAAGCCTTTGATAAGCTGTCTTCTCTGATTATCTATTCCTTACACACAAACAGAACAGTAACCCCATCTAACATAGAGTTTCCTGTTGTAATTAAATGAGATGATTTGCATGGGGTGAGTACCAGAGTGCCTGTCATAAACAAGATATCATGCAGCAAATATCAGAGTCCAAATCATAAACATCTAACACATGTAAGCTCCTATCACTACCTTCCTCCTTCATAAATTAAAAGGAATATTCCAGATGTTAACAGCCTAATAAAACATGGATTTTATAATTAAAAAAATTCTTGAAATTATGTTCTCCTCTGCAAACTCCCCTAAACAGCACACTTTGCCAAGGGCCAAATAAACAAGAGGAATTACCCCACAATTTAGAATTGACTGATTCTCCTGGACTTGTGCTATATCTTCTTTCTCCCATACCACTGGCTCTGCTGGACACACTGTCCAAAAGTGTTTTATGAGGCTCATATATTCATCCGTATTCCCTGAATGGAAAAGGAGCAGGCCAGGGTGGCTTAGGGCAAAACTTATGTAGAGTCCAAGCCCAGGGTTGGTCAAGCCAAAGGAGAGAGAGTTATTCTCTGTCAAAGAATAGAAGACAGCAGGGAACTCCAGAAGTTGCTCTCCCAAAGGTTTAAATCACCAAGCTTAGGTCACAGCGAGTGATGTCACTTGGACCAGAATGCAAAGTGTCTGAATGCAAACACAGGTGTGGCACTGGAGTTTTAGAGGAGGAAACATTTCTAAAAAAGAAAGCCTGTAAAATGTTCATCTGCCTGATCCCTAATTATTTTCCAGCTTCTGGAAAGATGGTATTGTGCAGGACCAGGACGGGGAAAGAGCTACAGGCTCCTGCTGCCATCAAAAGCTCCCCTAGTGTCTTGTTTAGCCAGGGAAAACAGCTTCAAAGCCTTCACTTCCATTTAGAGTTTAAGCAGTGCTAGAAAAGAGCACTGATTTTGGTTAAATTGATTTTATTCATAGTTCATTTCAATGATATATTCTAAAGATAGATAATATCAGACAGTCAGCACAGGAGACTGGGCAGTCATACTGTGTGTGTGTATGTATACTTGTATTTTAATGAGAAAGTATCTGTGTGTCTGTGCCTATGTGTGGGAAGAGTTGTGAGTGTAAATGTGTGTATATACATGTGTTTGTTCTTAAGTATTTCCTCTACCCCTTGTGATGGCATTTGTCCTCCAAGAGGACTGAAAAATATACAGAGCACAGATTTCCCTCCAAAAGGTTTAAATGATAGTTTATTCTGGACCAAATGTAAACCCCCATAGCCTAGGAACATAGATTAAAGTTTCCCTGAATATCATGATCCAACCATGGAATTGGTTACATGAATTTTTTATCATCACAGAACAAAAAGAAAGCCATAAATCAATGCATTCACCAAATACGATGGTGGGGAACTTCAGGTTATGGTAAAGTGAGGAAAAGGTTGTAGGTCCCAGATGCTGTCCGATGGCATTCTTAGCAATGGGTTGTTGGACGTTAAGGGTCTGTTCAATTAATACATTCCAAAGGTTTAACCTAGTTGAAAGAATATTAGTTCAGGCTCTCAGCTGGATAACAAATAGCTATTAAGAAGACTAAAGGCAGTCAAAGACAACTTGGGCTCTCAATATGCAACATTTTAATTCTCCGCAGTCATGGAAGTTTTCATCTCTCTGTAGAGTGTTCAACACAGATGTGGCTTTTGTCCAGAGTGTGGCTGCTCTGGGCAGGAATACTATGCTGCACTTTGGCCTAAAACTGTCTTCGCCATGTTTTTGAGATTCTGTGCAACGAATACCCACATGTCTCATCATCGTATATCAACGCATATTAGTTATTGACTCCAGTTTAGTTAAGTATATAATACTGTACTAAACACATGTACCAAGGGCTAATTAGCCAATAGAGGATGAAATCCAAGGTGTATGGTGGTCGTCCTTATGGAAATAACAGACACCTGTGTTGACTCCTTCATATCTGATTGAAAACATGACCATGCACGATGACTACATGCAACTGTAGACTCCAGGTAGATGAATATGAAAACCAGAAGTCTCAGAATTTCTAGTGTCAGATAAAAGTCCACAAAACACATGAAATTATGTGGTACACACCATAACATATGTGATTGTATATTGAAACATCATGGCTACTTTTTTTTAGTCTTTTTGAGACAGGGTCTCCCTGTAGCCCCAGCTGTTCTGGAACTGGATATGTAGGCCAGGCTGGCCTTAAACTCACAGAGATCCACCTGCCTCTGCCTCCTGAGTGCTGTGATTAAAGGCACATGCCACAAAGCCTGGCTATTGTGGCTGTTTTCAATTGATTACTTGAATAAAATCTGCTGTTTAAAAATAAGAGAATTGAAAATATTTCAAAACTACTTAACAAAAGCTAATAGTCAAGGATAAATCACATATGTGTCTACTTATTTATGCTCTGTTCAGATAAATATTAAAATAAGTTCTATATTCTATGCATGTCTCTCTCTCATGTACATGCAATAGTCATACACCTATTGGGATGATTTTCAGCAACATTTTCTAATGTTGGATGTTCAAAATATCAGCTGAGAATCCTTTTTAGACAGAAATGTTTAAGCTCTGTCTTCCAGATACACCAATTTAATAAGACTAAGGTAGTCTTCAAGTAACTGAATTTTTAAAAATCTATGATAGTTGATGTCGTTTTGTTCTGATTAAGCAATTGCATTAAAGATCAGATAACAAACTTCCTAAGAGCTCGTGACAGGCATCCTTCATCTCCCTGGGTCATGTCTAGGAGCCATGCTTGACCTCATTTTGTAAGCTAACAATGCAAGAAGGATTATTACCAACTTCTTCCATCCATCCATCCACCCATCCACCCATCCACCCATCCATCCATCCATCCATCCATCCATCCATCCATCCATCCATCCATCATCTAGGTCTATCTTCCAAACCAGCTACATTCTGCATAGCTATTGTGTTGTCCAAGCTGTCATGTCCCTGTCTATCCTACTGTTTTACTCCTGGAGATTAGCACAAGGCCAGATACATAGCATCTGCTCAATAAATATTTCTTGAAAGAATGAACAAACAGCTGAGCAATTGCAAACATTGTACTTTGCAGCAACTTCTTGTACAAGATTTGCTATATACAAAAGGAAGTTAATATTATTAAAAGACAAAATTTAAATAAATATGCTGATATTTACTGGACACATAAATAGCAGGGAAGAGATGCATTCACACAATGCTGTGGCCATCACTATCCAGGGACATGAAACCTGTGGTCCAAGCCTATGATCTCCTTTCTCTACCATTCACACAAACAAGCTGGGGAAATGGACCCCGCAAGAGCCCAGAGCCATACCATCTTCACACTCCCCACAAGGGTATCTGGTGGCAAAACATCAATTATCACCTTCTCCTCTGAGAAACAGAAGATTGGATTCTGAAGGGTCCTGGGGGTCCACTGTGGTCTGTTCAATTCTAATGCTTACATGAGACACCCCATCTCTCAGCAAAGGACAAAGGCAATGAAATCACTGCTTGCAATGAAACAGAATGCAAATGGAAAGATAGCATGCACTGAAGAGGTAGCACTGTGCAGATTTCATAAACAAGCACCTCAAAGTCATCCCTCCAAAGCCGCCACTGAGTAATGACTAAGAACAGAGGACAATTGTTTTGAGCTAAGCTACGAGTACTGATCCATCAGTACCCAGAGTTTGGGACAAGGAGGCTGACCTAGCTCCATCCCCAAATGTACTGAGGCATTAACCAAGCAGAAGAAAGCCATCGATGACACACAGGTATGTGGATAGAACCACCACCCCCCTTTCAATGTCCCAAGGTTGCAGATCTGGGAGAACCTAGAGGGGACAAAATAACCAGAACTGTGGGGCTGCTGAAAGGAGGCACTAGAAAGTAGAGCCAGCTTCCACTGAACTTCACCGGGGCCCCCACCTAGCAGAGGCAGGGATGCAAATTGAGGCACACTGGCTGGGTCTCTCAATTTTTGTTTATTGCTTGTCATCCAGGACTCTAAGTCACTCAGAGGAGATCTTATTTGCTCTCTCAAGTTCACTATTACCCCTGTGGAGGCTTGGGAGAGAGCTTTGAACTGAAAAAAAAAAATCCCTGGCAGTAATTAAATACAAAGGCCTCCCTGTGCCTGCCTGCGCCTTCATTCTGGCAGCCTGTGCTAGCCGAGCAGAAGGAGGAAGATTTGATTTTAATCACACAGATTTCATATTTTATTTTGCTCATTAAAATTCCTGATAAGGATTTGCTTCAACATTTTGTGTCTCTCCTTGAAAATTTGAAGAGGGTCTGCTTTGTGTGTGTGTGTGTGTGTGTGTGTGTGTGTGTGTGTGTGCTTTTTTCTGAAAATGTCCTCAGTTCCAGCCGATTCCATCCATGGTCTAAAGAGACTGCCTCTACATTGCTCAATTCTAAAACATAAAGCATTTCTGCAAGAGAAAAAGAAAGGGATTGCATGCCCCACTCTGTAACGATGGCTGTGCTCAGCCAACAAGAAAGAATAGAGCATAAAATAAATGCAGGACTCAGAGTCAAGATGAAAGAAAACTTTGTTGTCTGTAGTTTTCTAGACTTTCTAATAAAATGAGAAATTTGCCTAGCAAGGGCAGAAATTCTTTTCAGAAAGCTACGGGCTCTGACTCTGCCCTAGTCAGCTGATCTTTCTAGGACTGTCAGAAGCTCTGTGAAGTCAGCTCTGCACCACAGCCCCTACTCTCTGCTTATGTTACTGTCAAATTGGCACCAGGCACTCCTATACTAGAAAGAAGCTGGGATTATTTCCCACCTCAATAGGGTATCAAATGCTAACTTTCATAACCATGGAAAATAAAATTTTGATTATGTGGATAAAAACATATTCATGCAGGCATATGTATTTTATAGATATTGAAGTCAGCAGTATTACATATATATAAAATATACATAGAATAATATATGACATTTTATAGAACAGGAAAATTATCTATTATATGTTTAGAGATTACATAGATTAATCTATAATATTCTATATAGGTAAAATAGTATTTAGTATTGTATTCTGTATATTAGTGATATTAAGAACGAACAGGGAACAATATATACTATTACACATATAGTATATAGTATTTTAGAGAAAGAATGTATAGTATGTAAACTATATTAGATATATAGACAAAGTATATAGTAGTCTAGATATAGTTCTGTATATATATTCTACATGTATATATATATATATATTCTACATATAGTACCATATACCTTCCATAGAACCTACATCTTTTCTTGTACCTACAATTCAAATTTTCAAGTATTAAATTCACATTTGAGCTTCATGAAGCTTTGCCTGTCCTATGAAAGAGGCTTGCTGTCTTGGAGGTAGGGCAGGAGTCTAGATGGAGAGAAAAGGCAGTTGTCTAGCCTAGTCTCCACAGTGGTTAGGGACCATCCAAAGTACAGAGGCAAATTAACAGACCTCCTTCCCGGGAGAAGCTTTTGAGCTTCCAGCACATACCAAAGTATCGCAGGTCAGCAGCCATATCCACACAAGTCTAGATGGAGGGATCTCATCACCTGGGGGCCATTCTCACCCTGTCAGTGATTTAATAAGCTAGTTCTGCACACACACACACACACACACACACACACACACACGCTTCAGTGTTGTTAACTTGTTAACTCCAACTTTCAAATGGAGACAATTTACCATTGTTTTTTACTCCAACAAAATTCTGTACCCACTGAAGTAATTTCAACCCCTGCTTAAATATAGAAAGAACCAAAAAGACATACAGGTGGGTGTATATTTATACGTGCATGCATATACATCCTGCTTTTAGTATATTAGACCACATAATTGGTAATTCTTTACAAAGGAGCAAACACTAAAGAGGCTTTAAGATGTCACAGGAACTCATTGGGAAATGTAATCATATTGCTCAGGCAGGAGGGACAGCTCCTTGCCAAGATAAGCAGCAACTTTTCCATGTTCCAAGTGTTCATATGGAAGAGAAGCAGAATTACTGAGCCAGAAAGACATGTCCTCAACCGACCTCCACAGAGCTTATCTGTGAAGAACGTGGGTTCTCCGTCCCTGCACTGCAGGCCTCTGCTCTGTGCATTACGTTGAGTTTTCTGCCTCTCAGTCGTTTATGTGCTGATGCTGTGTCTTATAGAACAAAATCTTGTCCATCACAATGGAATGTGAGGCTCTGCTCTTGTTTGAATCCCAAGCACTCCCACTTCCTGCAATTTCTTTACTTAGCTGCAAATTTCCCTTCATTAAAATTAAGCCTCATTTCTCGCTCATCTTTTCCTGTTTTCTTCAGCAAAACTGAGTGCAATTCTAAAAGCTGTTTTTCTCACTGCTGTATTTTCTTGTCACTTCATCATTAAAATTTTCTTTCTACTCCCTAAAAACAATTAAGAGATTTATTCTACCCAAGCTTGCCCTTCTTTTGTGTTAGAAACAATAGGGAGAATAAGGAGTGTGTGTGTGTGTGTGTGTGTGTGTGTCTGTCTGTCTGTCTGTCTGTCTGTCAGTCATGTTTTACTGAGTGCCTATAAGGTACTAGAAAGACCCACTTGCTATGCTTTGGCAGGATGGTTTTGTCCAGACTCTGGGATTACTGGTTATGCTCCAGTATATTATGTTAATTGCAGGGATAGCATGGCCTTAGATGTCCATCTGGAGTGGCAGCTGCTCCAAGAATCTCTCCAGGACCAGCCTTCTAGACTTGGAAGTAGAAGGAAATGAAGAATCAGCAATAGATTTTTCAGCTCTCAGAGTGATGCATCTGTGCCTTTGTACAGCTATCTTCCCACCCTGTTAGTAACCCTGAGTTTTTCTTCTAAATCTCTGAAATCAGGTCTCTACCTAAGTTCTCCCTTAGAATCTACTAAATATCAAGAGTTAAATCAACATAATCTTTTGAGGGAACCAAGTGTTCTAAGCAGCACTGAGGCCCCACAGAAGAAAATGTCTGTTTAGTATTCTGCAGCAGATCCCAGGACTTCTGGGTGTGGTTCCTACTTGGATGCCAAAGAAAGCAGAGACTGTGGATGACTGGGAATCATGAGCAACAGGACGCTGAACAAACTGGCCTAGGCTTCATATGACTTCCAGGGTCTTTAGCTATAAGTACTAAGGGGATGCTTTCAAGTATTTAGAGAGTATTCAAGTATTTTCAGAGTTCTAGAGATTCCTGTATGGGTCCATATGTTTTGGCTCCTCTTCAGTTCATACCTAGTCTATTTTGATTTCTGTGCTTGCTGAAATACCTGGGCATTCATTAAATGATGCTGAAAAACTGAAAATTAGCTAGGCCTTGAGCAAGTTACTCCTAAGCCTATTCTGTAAAATGGATAATGATATGACAAAGCTAGTGGGCATGTTTTACATATTAACAGATACAACCAATGTAAAATGTATAGCATAATTCCCGACATACTGCATAATGCTCAAAGCTTGGCTTTTATTATTTTTATCACCAGAGACACTCAAAATTTAACATAGTCCTGGAAACTTACCAAATATTGAGGACAGAAAGGCAAATAAGAAATGGTTTATGCCCTCAATTGGTTCACAATCCAGAAAATGTTTTCATTTGTATAATTAAGAGGGGTAGACTTTTAAAAATTCTCCTTTTTTGTATCAGGCAATTGAAATCAAAGGAATGAAACTGCTAAAAATTGCACAGCTAGTCATGGGCAGTTAGCATTGATAAACTAAGAATGAAGGCATAAAAACAAAGGACAAAGATTTGTTATTCATGGGGCTGTATAGTGCCTTAACGATTACAGAAAGTTCGAGAATGAGCAGCAGAGATGAGAAGAGCAGTAGCTCTACCCTCCACCTCAGGGTCCTCACGTCTCGTATCCGTCTAGTCAGTGCTGGCAAGTTCAGTTGAAGCGGGTCATGATGTTGCCGGATCCCAGTGGATGTACCAGGCCTGAGGCATACCACAGGGCCCCATAGAGGACGGGAAACCCCAGGCCTCAGTTTCAGCCTTTGTTTCTTGTCTGTTACTAGCTTGCGTTCTTTTATTTTATTTCACCTTCTTTGAAATTCCTAGGTATTAGCCTGTGTCCTTGAAAGAGTAAGAAAAACCTCGATATTTAAAAAGTATTATACATTTTTTTTTACTTTTCTTTAGTCACTTCCCCTCATTAATCTTATGCATCATGCCATTTATTTGTCTTTTTCATTCTTTTTCTTATGCTAGCAATTGAACATGCTAAGCACACACTCTACCACTGAGCTATATCCCTAGGAACTTTTGTTATATTGAAATTATATTATAGGTTTAACCTTTTGTCTAATCTTTTACTCTTATACTCAGTGGCCTCCAAAAGCCTTTTAAATTATACCTTTAAATCTCCTATGTTATAGGCTGTCTTGTTACTTTTAACCTCTTATCTTTAGGGTGGCTTCTGCTCTGTTATTTTAAAGTTCTCTCTTATTTTTTCTGCAAGCTTTTCAGCTGTAAAAATTAACACCATCATTCCTTTTCACCTCCCATCATTATGTATGGAGCATCATAGCTTTACATGACTTTTAAATTTTTTCTTGCATTTTATTTTTTTTTAAGATTTTTTTTAATTTTTATTTATTTTTGTATGTGTACAAATGTACTGTCTGCATGCAAGTCTGTGCACCCGTGTCGTGCAATGCCGCGGAGGTCAGAAGTGGGTGTCCGACACCCACTTCTTGCATTTTATTATATAGATAGATAGATAGATAGATATCCAACCAAAAGTATGGCCATGGTGGTAAATTTTTCTTTTAAAACTTTTCATCTGTCAGGCAAAAAGATATCAGGGTCTCTTGTGAATAGATTGAAGCCTGATCTCTTGGAGCCTCTCAAGAGGTAAGAACAGAGAGTTGCCTGATCATTAACCTCGGCAGGTATGAACTTGTAGGCTCTAGTCTCTGTGAGAGGGTTTGCAGGGGCTGTGCTTGGCCAGTCCAGGTGGTCTTTGGGTAGAGATGGCAAGGGGCCCACAGGAATCTGATGATGTGATTCTTTCTGCTGGTATCTACTATGGACAGCATAAAGGCCTTGGCTCAATCTGCCTGGTACTGCCCCTAACATCAGAAAAAAAAAATGGATTAATGGAATCCATGTTGCAACTTGAACTTGCCCATTGGGCTGGACACTGTTGTTTGGTCTATTCTGTGCCCATGTCTAGCAGTCACCCAAGCCTTATTGGGTCTAAAATATGATTCCATTGCTTTTAAGATGGAAGTCAATATACAATCTCTTTTTGTGGGGTTTAGAAGTTTAAATGAAATAATTATAAAAGTATCGATGCCTGAAATATATTGATATCTCAGTCAGCAGTAGCTTTAAGGAAAACAAATTTTCCCCTCCTCAACTCAGCAAGTTACCCTGAATGAGAAGGGCAAGCTGAAAGGGAGCGCAAGGGAAAGCTTCTGTCAGAGGGTTTGATCTTGGTGACTGTAAGTTCTCTTAACTTCTCTGTTTCTTACTTCCTACTTCCATATGTTCACAAAAGACATGAAGACAATCTCTCCCTTTTGTGACCTCTGAGGATTCTCTGTACCCTGTGGCATTTTAACATTCTCTTGATGTCCAAGGCCAGGCTTAAAGTTAGCATGGGTACACCTAGGTTTGGATCTGGAGACAAATTGCAACTTCATTATAGAACCAGTGAAAAGCATCCAATTTTTAAAGTTGTTAAATTCACAAGGGTAACAGAGAACCAAACTAATACATAATGAAGAACTTCCTCATATGACATAGCATCTTATTTTAGAGGGAAAGACAGATAGACAGACACACACACACCCCACAGATGCATGCAGACACATGTTCATGCACAAGTCGCTCATTTTAGGCCGTGGGAAGATATTTTATGAAGGTAGACCTTGTTGAAGTAAGACTAACCTATTTAGATATGATATGTAAGATATGAAATGTCAATACCCTTTTTATTTTATAAAGCATCTGCCACCATTTTAAGAGCTTTTCAGAACACCTGTCACCTGTACAGCCCTCTCCATCAGTCTTGGAAATACAAAGACTCCCTTGTTTTCTAAGTGCAGCCACCTGCAGGTCCGTTCACTATCCATGTTGCTACTGATAAACATGCACTCAGAAGGTGTCAGTCTTCAAGGCTCAAGAAATCATCCCTTTGTTGCCTGGGGAACCGTGAATTCCTACAGGTTTGTCACGTTACCCTCTAGGGCCGTGAGGACAAGAGGGACAGTAAGTTCAGTTGCATTCAGCTTGTGACACTTGCTACAGATTCTGAGCTATTTGAGGAAATCAGCAACCATTTTAGCGCCTTTATCTGCAGCTACAGGAAAAAGCTTTTACATATTCTACAATCACTTGACTTCAGAGCCAAGGAATCCTGCCCTCATTTCTATCAATTCTTATTTCTTACCTCACCAGTCTGCTTTTGTAGTAATCTGTGTACAACAGTGACCTCCAAATAGAATTCAAAGGGAGAATTCCAGGGATAAGTTTCCACCCAGGGTAAAATTTGCTACATAGAAACCTTGAAAGTCACTACAGAATTATGTAAATACTGATCTTAAAGTGGAAAAGGTCACAGCTCTGATCTGAAACCGCAACCCTCTTCTCCCTCAACCACTTTCAAGCATCCTCTGGTTCTTGTTTGGTAGAGTTTGGTCTATCTTGCTGGGCCAAGGCTAAAGCATCCACAGCCCACCCTGAGCAGACAGCAGTCCACAGATGTGGCGGAGCAGTCTCTGACTAACCCATTGTAAGGGAAGAATTTCTGCTGTTTTCTTCTCTTTCCATCAGCTTAGGTTCTGTTTCTTCAGTATCAGAAGATGAATTTCAGTGGTAAGGGAGTTAGTTTGCTTCTCTTGAACATAATTGTTTCAATGACAGCCTGTGAGCACTGGAATCTCTTGGATCTAAGACCCTAAACTCATCCCAGTCATGATATTTAAAACTGCACAGCAGCAGACTCTCTCCCGTCACTGGCTCTTTCTAAAGAAGCCCTTATCTCCACCACCCTGGCTTCTGCTGACCAACCCGACTATGGGTGCCATGTGACCTGAACATGGACCACAACTGCCTACGATGTTCAGCTGTAATGAAAGGGAAGTGGGACTGAGCAGCCATGGAGCTCAATGCCTGGCTCTCTGGCTTCCCAGTTTCTAAACACAAACAAATAACAGTAGTCAAATAAGTATCGAGCCAGCCAATATGCTGCATAGCTGTTCTGAGCAGAATTTCCTAGAAAAGGGGGCTCAGGACCATTGTTGGTCCCTTTTATCAGAGCTGAAGGCACTGTGATGGCGTAGAATATAAAAGGACCTCATTTCCGGTATGGCAGTTGGAAACCACCAACATCATCCCTTCCTTATAGCCTCTGGCAAAGGAGTGTTGCTCCAAGAAAGTGGTCAGCACACATCAGCAGACTGGCCACAGTGTGAGCAATTTGGTGGATCTGTAGCATGGGAGAAGCTGCTTTCTCAACATTAGTATTTGTTGGTTCCTTTCTCAAATCAGTCTGAGGCTCTCACCACCATCCCTGTTCCATCATCCACACACATCTATGGAGTCTGAGCTTGGCCAGGGGCACCAGAACACATTTTAATCACTCTTTATGACTTTCTAGTATGCCCTCTACCCTCATGCAAACTATCATATTATTGTCTGTGGAAATGTTGTTTATGCAGTGCTTAATATGTGCTAGGCATTTTCTTTAAGCTTCACGCGTATTGTTTAATGCCTGCAGCATCCCTCTGAATTAGGCTCTTTATTTGAAAGATGAAAAACACTAAGAATTAGAGAGGTTGCAGAATTTGCCAAGATCACACAGCTAAATAGGCATTGGGAACACAAGTTGAATCCAGCCACTTTTTCCCTAGCCCAAATTCTGAAACCAAGTTTTCCACTTGGCATGGAGGCCTGCCAACATATTCTGCCCACACCTGACCTTTTCGCCTGCATTTTCCTGTGTACTAAGGAGTACCCCCTTTCCCTCAGTCCAGCCTCCTCACTGTCTGCCGTAAGCATGTTCACCCGTTTCCATCTGGCTGCTTTGCTTACCCCCACTTTATTTAAGCCTTAGCCATTCCCTCAGGGCTGACATAGGTCCAGCTTGCTCTACTGGGATCTCACAGGAAACCACCCTCATCTCCTTGCACCTCCTAGTATGTGATCACAGGTCAGGTAGACCTGAGCCCTTAATGTTTTATGTCTTATGAGACTCTAAGTTATTTAAGAGAAAGGAAAGTGCCTTGTATTTTTGTTTTGTTTTGCCTTTTTTTTTTTATTTTTTATTTTTGTATGTGTATGAATGTATTGTTTGCATGCAGGTCTGTGCACCCGTGTCGTGCAATGCCGCGGAGGTCAGAAGAGGGTCTCAGATTCCCCTGGAACTGGAGTTCTCCTGGAATTGGAGTTACAGACGGTTCTTAACCGCCATGTGGGTGCTGGGGATCGAACCCGGGTCCTCTGCAAGAGCGTCGGCGCTCCCAACCGCTAGGCTATCTCTCCAGCCCCCCTTGTTTTGCCTTTTGTGACAGGGTCTCCCTATAGCTCCAGCTCACTTGGGACTCTCATAGAAATAAGACTAGCCTCAATCTAGGTCTGCCTGCCTCTGCCTCCCCAGTGCTGGGATTGAAGGCATGTGCTTTCACCCACCTAAAAGTGTCTTGTTTTTAGAGCCACATCTATACTAGGAATGCAACGAGGGCTCGACTGTATTAGACGAGCATAGAATGTGGCTCATGAGAGCATTCCAGCACCCAAGTTAAAAAAAACTAACATGTGGTTGCTGTCTCTGGGCCTTTAGTGCTACATGTAGCTAATTGAACCTCCTATGTCGTTGCTGTTCCCTGAGACCTTTAGTGTTCTACTTCAGTCTAGAATCAAATGCTTTCCTTTCCATTGTTGCCTACCCCAAAACAACCCAGGGATGAGGGTTAACTAGTAGACACTAGCAAATGTGCCATCTTGAATTCATTGCAGTCTCAAGATCTTGAACTCAATGCCCTCCCGTGTGCTCAAACAGCTGACCTCTGAAAAATTATTCTGCTCCATTAATTGACACTGAGGAGAAAGAGAGAAGTTTGTATAAGGAAATATGTAACTTTTAAAGTATTTATTTTTAACTTATGTGTATGTGTGAGAGCCTCCCCGAAGCCAAAAGGCGGCCTTGGATATCTGGAACTGGAGTTATATGTAGTTGTGTGCTTCCATGTGGGTGCTAGAAATCAAATCTAGGTATTCTGTAAGAGCAGCAAGCACTCTTAGCCACCGAGCCATTTCTACAACCCCAGGAAATATAGAGTTCTAAGTGCCTGTTTCTATGGTGAAGGAAAAAAAAAAAAAAAACAAAAACAGCTTCTTCCATCTGAAGGGCAGTCCTCCCAAAGAGCCACCTGGCTCACTCCTTTACTCCATGCCCCTTTACAATGTCACCAGTATTCCCCTAGTGACTCCTATAAATTAACCACTTCATCTCCCCATCCACTCTTCCTCACAGTACTGACCGACACTGCAGGCACTGTGTATGCGTTCACTTGGGTCTCACACACACACAGAATGTCACTTCTGCATAGGTTTCTGCCTGTGTGACTGACTTGTAGATTCTAGGTACCTAAGATTCCACCTTCCCAGGACATAACAAGCACTGAAAAATAAGCAATCAAAAATTATCCGACACCATTGTTGCAAGTTCCCATGCTTCTAGTGCCCCAAATGGTGATGTGGTACACATGACCTATGCCAACTCAATCAGACAAGGACCCAATGTAGAGTAAGGGAAATAGGTGGCAGGCCCCAGCCTTAGCCTGGAAACTGTTGGCAACTTATTACTGCTGGGTGAGGGAAAGCAGATCATCTTTAAGATCTTTAGATAGGCTGACAAGAATTCAGTGGATAAACTTGCACCAACGGACATCTGGAAACAAATGCTTGACTGAATAGGACTTAACATATGTGACAGAATGCATGAGGTCTGGTGGGGGAGGGGGTGGGAGCATAAATAAGAGAGGGATCTAAATTTGATTAAGACCTATTGTATGAAAAGTACAAAAATTTAATAAAAATATTTAAAGAAAGAGAAAATAGATATCAGTGAATTTATTATCTTAAAAATTTTACTAAGTACATGGTATTTCCTCAAATGTTATCACAATTTAAGTAAATTTTATTGCTTAATAATGGAAAAATTCTCTGACAAGTGAGAAAATACCAATTAATTAAAATTGGTCTTAAAGAGGATTCTAATTTAATACCAATAAAGTATAAAGTCTGTGCCTTTCAAAAGAGATACCTTGGTAAGATAAGCCACTTACCTATACCCTTCTAGGTCCACTCAGGTCTCCTGGACCTGAGTGGGTTACTCTCAGGTGACCTTGCTCCATACTATTTCTCCTGTTAGGTATCACAAAGAAAAAACATAAGACCCAGCTGAACACTGTACTGTAAGGCTTGTCTGTCTACCTGCTTGCTAGAGGATCTCAAATGGTTTTCTTTTGTTTTATGGAAGAAGAAGAATTGGCATCCCTTAGAAGGCCTTTCCTATGAATGGGAGTCACAGGAGTTCCTGTCACCCAGCCTAAAAAAGCAGGGCTCTTTCTGAGGCCCACGGAGGAAGACTCACCAGCAGGGGTCCAGACTCTGTAAGGAGCCAGCAAAAACACTCTTTTCCAAGGGCAGCAAGAAGATGCTTTGAGGAATGCTATTCCCTGAGTAGGCCTTAGCTTCCCCAGGCATCAGAACTAAACAGCAGTTTTGCAGTTTTCCTTTCAACCGTCCCTAGAGGCCTCCCTTTATCAGAGACCCCCGGAGGGAAGAAGGGAAAGAACACACTAGAAATAGCTGTGCTTTTGACGTGCAACATATCTCCAAACAGGGCTGAGATGGATCACACAGCCAAACATCCCCATCACTCCGTGTGCTCTTGAAACACCATGCCCCACACTTATGGTTATGCAGCTCAACGACTTGATAGAGTGCCACTGTCGCGGCACTAGAGAATGAAAGTGATCTGCCCCTACCTGTACATACAGCAGGGAAAATCACTTCCAACTCATTGAGAGGTTTCAGCAGCAAAAAGATTGATCAAACTGATGAGGAGCAAATCTTCCTGCCGCCTACTGGTGCCAGGCACATAAACAAGGCTGGCTGAGTGTCATCTCCCGGAGGGAGAGCTGCCGGGAAGCCTAGGGGACACGCATGGAACCTGTGGAGGGTGAGAAGAGAGGACAAACCAGGGCCTGCAACACAGTCTCTTCTGGTTCAGTGAGCGGGGGGCTTCAGAGAAGGTCATGTGGTGTAAGGTGGGGTGAGAACCTGGTACTCAGATAGGCTCTTGTGTTGTCGTAGGCCTTCATGGACTTGTGCTGAAATTCATTGATCTTGGAGACACGGGTGGAAGAAGTGATGAGTCCGATTCATTTCCAACAAGGCTTGAGTCTCAAGAGAAGTGACATCTTCCCTGTTGGGGTCACCTATCCCTCATGACTCTGATTCAAAGTCATTTGTATGCCTCTATCCTTTAGGGCTGCTGAGGGTCGACGTTGCTCTTTAACTATAGGACTAGCACCTCCTGTCTTTGCACATCAACCCAAATCTTCCTCATTAGATATAAAATGAAATGTCGTTAATTAAAGCAATGGAAATCAATTAACCTTATCTGGAAACATGGCCTTTTGAAACAGAGCCAAGCCTGATACTGCAATTTCCTTCTGCCTGACAGCAAAGATGGAGTCAGGCGGTCCTGACTCTCAGGCAGTTTCCTGAAGGGAGTGTGAATTTTCTCCCCTGTGGTAGGGCAGGAGCTAGACTATTAAAAACCAAGATATTTACTTCAAAACCATGAGCATCTAGGTTACTTTTCTTACCAGAATTAAAGGTTTGATAGCTTCTTTTCAGCTGTCTACTTGGTGTTCTAGTGGATTTCATACAAATCTTGAGCAGTTAAAATGAAACTCAACCTCAGACAAGAAATAGAGAAGGGTTGTTAGAGGGTGTTGGTGGGTTCTCTCTGTTCTCCTTTCCTGGACCACATCTCTTCAGAACAGCTCGAACGTTTGGCACTTTTATAAATATCTCTGCACAATTTAAACACAGTCATTATTTTACTTTAAAAAAAAAAATGTTATAATGTGCACGCTGGCGTCCCTGAGCAAAGTCCCCAGGTCTGCTCAGTTTATTCTGAACTAATTGCCACAGCAGCATGTGATGAAATCCTAACAGCCTTCCAAGAACAGATGAAACCCAGAAAGGAAATGCTTTTAAAAGGTGAGCTGCAGAGATGGCCTAGCGGTTAAGAGCACCAACGCTCTTGCAGAGGACCCGGGTTCGATCCCCAGCACCCACATGGCGGCTAAGAACCGTCTGTAACTCCAATTCCAGGAGAACTCCAGTTCCAGGGGAATCCGAGACCCTCTTCTGACCTCCGCGGCATTGCACGACATGGGTGCACAGACCTGCATGCAGACAGTACATTCATACACATACAAAGATAAATAATAATAAAAAAAATAAAAAAAAAAATAGGTGAGCTGCAGACTCTGAAATCCCCGCCCTTTTTCTCAGTCAGCTTTTGTGCAGCAGGAAGCATCCTGTTGCCCAAACCCAGGCTCAGTCACAACTACAGGACAGCAGCCCCATGCTCATGTCTAGAACCAGTGCTGAGTCTCTCAGTCCCAGGTAACACTCCTCCTGCTGAATCACTGTGGACAAGGACGTGCCCACTGACCATTTCTCTGAGCTGAGCCCACTGGAACTAAGTGCTTCTATTTGCAGGAGCAGGACAACATTACCCTGGCTCCCCTTCCCCTCATGTCCGTAATCACCTTCCTTCACTGGACTATGAATGTTTTACTCACCACACTACCAATACTACAGAAAACAACACAGCACAAACCCTGCCGTATTTCACGCCTATTTCCCAGACTCCTCTACTCTATCAGTTACATGTCAGACCCTCATTTCCTGCAGTTCAGCAAAACCTGCTGCTTAAATGGAGCTTGCTCCTTCTCTTGTCCCTCACAGGCAGCATGCTGGCCTTCATCCTTGTCCCCAAACAGCTCAGAAGTCCTGACTCTTTTTCTCATTCAGAAACTCCTTCTTATTCTCCATCTCAAGGAAGCACTCTGCATATGTGAATTCACAGTAAAAGTTTTCTTGTTATTTGTTTTAGCGAAAGTATTGAAGATAAACTCTAGCTCAAACTACCCAGTGGATGCTTCCTATGTTCAGGACAGAGGCTTGGAAGGTTCCATGAAAGTCTTTAGTCCCAAACCTCTGTACCTGGAAACAATCTGCATCCTGATTGAGAGCAATATACTTTCCTGGAACATGGGGCACCTATTGGGAAGCTATTTAAATCAACAGGGAGAAGAAGTGAGGGAAATTGCCAAGATGAAATCCTTGTTCTTAGTATGGAATCCTGTTCACTTCCTTGTCAGCACAGCCCACGTACTTAAATGATCACATTCGTCTCAGTATACATAGGGAAGTCGACCCAATCTCAAGCCTAAGACCCAGGGAAAAGTGCCTATTTCATATAACAGTGTGGTGTCTAGATAACCCTCCATCACATCAAGTCACATCTATTTTGTGGCCTGGAATAGTTTTGACAAAATTACTACAAAAATGGGCCAATGGCAATAGAATTTGGAAAAACATGGGTTTAACTAAATAAAATGAGTTTATCTTATGTTCTTAATGTAAAGCACGCACCTCCAGAAATAAAGGTACTACATTTATAACCCAAATGTGATTACCTTGCGATCCACTCTTTGTAAGAAACATCATATAATGGTTTGGATCCACAGCCACATAGATGGATCCTTAATTAAAGGCTGGATCCCTCCACAGTGTCACTTGTGGGTTAAAGCTTTGCTTCCCTCCTTAATCTCTATTGTTAGGAACTCTCTGCTTCTGTGCTGTTCCCTGCTATAACCTTTCTTTTTTGCACTAAACTGAGATGTGCTTCTTTTGTACCTGTCTTCTTATACTTTTAGATTTGTCCTCTAGGGCCATGGAGAACAAGCCTAATCAATCTTCAGAAAGCAGTTGTTGTTCCTCTAATACTGTCCTTTAAGCTAAAATCTACCCAAGACTTCAGTGATTACCCTGGTGACATTCCCCTTCTACCATCAGTCTGGGCCTCTGCTTAATGCTCTTTTAGTGATCAATACACCTCATGAGGTGATGGCTGTGTGAGCACAGGGTCTCTAGATCTGGCCCAACTATATAACTCAAAGCAAAACTAGTATTTTTCTTATCCCTGGGAACTGTCATACCAGTCAGAAGCCTGGAGATTTGAGTTGAATAAGTTAGAATTTTGTTTACTCTAAGATACCTCTTGACTCAAAATTGAGTTTATTTAGGCACATCCACATAGATGAAATTTGGTTATTGCTTTGACAATGATGGCCTGAGTGTTAATTTGATACAGACTCTTACAGAGCACTAAACTGAATTAGACCCCCCAGGGCCATAACAGACTTCAGATGTCATCACTGCTAGCTATCACTTTGGGAAGAAGCCCAAGTCCCTGATGGGTGTTAGTGGGTTTGGTATAGGTTTAAGTCCTCTGTGCACAGCAGACACAGCACCTTCAGATGCTGGAGAGACACCCAAATCCCCACTGTCAAGTAAGCTTGAGCATGTGAGAGAATTTCCATGGTTTTGCTGAGTAATTCTTGCTTCCTAAAGTGGGAGAAGAAACAAAGGCCAATCAATATCTGGAGATCCAAGTGGTACTAGTGGAAAGCTGAAGAACAGAAATACAGGTGAGATGTTTCACAGGCACCCTACTGAACAGTTCACTGAAAATGTGAAGGCAATGCAGCCATCAGAGTCGTGTCTCTGCAGGACCCAGTAGGCTGTTAGCATGCCAGCATGCAGTGGACAAGTATTTTAGGTGTATGCATTTCCAAGCAGTCTTTAAAGAAAATAGTAGCTATGGGTGGAGCATGGAAATCTTCATCGGGATACCAGAGTTCCAAGCCTTGTTTAATCGATCTTGGATCTAGTTGGACTGGATGTTAGCTGTTTGTTGTTGTTGCTTTTGATTTCTCTTTGTTTTTATAATTTATTTTTGAGAATTTCAGATATGTATACAATGAAATGTGATTATCTCTACCCTCATTCCCCCTTCCATCTCCCTGTGGATCCCTCCCCAACTCTCACCTCCCAACCTCATGCCCACTTGCTCCTTCTCTTCTTAAAAAAAATAATCCACTAAGTTCATTTCACGTGGGCCATATGTGGATGATTGTGGGGGCCACTCACTGAAGCAGGGGCAACCTTCCTATAGCCACACCCACAGAGAATAATGCTCCCTCCTCCAGCAACTATCAACTGCCAATGAGTCCTTAATTAGGGGTGGGACCTCATGAGTTCCTGCTTTCTCAAAGCTGGAATTTTGGCTGGCTTGATCTTGTGCAAGTCTTGTACAGGTAAATGGTCTTATCCCGTGGTGAGGCCTGTAGGCTAAAATTCTGATCTGCCAGGCAAGATATGGCCGTTGGTGAAAGAATGGCATGCCTGCAGTAGGGTAAGCAATGGCTTTCTGATTGGATGTGAAGTCTATTTTATAAGAGAGAATTCATGCCTGGTACTGTAAACTTCATTAAAAATCCTAGCACTTGGGAGGCAGAGGCAGGCGGATCTTTGTGAGTTCAAGGCCAGCCTGGTCTACAGAGTGAGTTCCAGGACAGCTGGGGCTATAGGGAGACCCTGTCTCGAAAACACCAAAAATAATAATAATAATAATAATAATAATAATAATAAACATGACTGAGGAGGTCATAGGTCCTAAGGTGGAACCTACTTCTATTATTTTGCTAACTGGACATGTTGGTGTTGTCAAGCTGCCTTCTAAATATTTATGTTTATACCTATAGAACTGGGCTGCCCTCAACCTTGCTCAGAGAAAGTTTTTATCTAGTGAACAGGAATTAATGCAGATATTAATAAGTGGTCAAAGTGCTAAAAATGAGTGACTGTGAGTCCTCACCTCTAAAAGGGACATCTTTATCAACACTGCCTCCCTAAGACTCAGAAAAATCAAGAAAGAGAATGTAGAAAGAATGCAAGTGCTGGAGGATGGGAGAGTAGTGCAGTCCTGCACTACTGAAATGCAGTCCTGCGCTACCGCACTTAGGAACTCGCAGCAGCTGTTTATTTTAGTGCAAATCTTCAGTTTCATTATGATAATGCCTACTTGAGGACCATGTTCCCAGACTTCTAGTGACCTTCCATAAGAAGTGGATTCATGTTATTTTGAAAGGGTAATGGAGTACATAATAAATATAGTTGAAGTAACTATAAACTTAAATTCTTGCTTTAGGATAAGTACACAGTTGTTTTTATTTACTTTTTGTTGTATTTGCCAGGGAATGTATTGATTATACCATTGGGTTTGTTTGCTCTTCAGGACATAGTCTTTAGATTTGTGCCTTTGTTTCAGATGTAAGTTTTTTGGGAAGGGTCAGAGAGTCATATGTCTATTCTACAATTCTCCAGGGTGGCTCATTGTTCTCCCACACTTAGGCACATGTGGAAGAGTTACAATATTTCTCTTGGGATCTGCACCTGTTTGGCTTTGATATTCCACCATTATAAAGATAGTTCTTGTGGAAATGACCAATATGGGAATATTTCCTTAGTCACATTCTAGGAAGAATATAGGGCCAAGTGCATTCTACACTGTGATTGTGATCACTGACACCCCAAAGTGGACTTGTTTCTAAAGCAGAAACCCAACATGAGACATTTAAAGCTCATATGAGAATTTCACCCTATGTTCACTGAGCCTGCAATGAATTTATGGATGTAGGTGGCCTTGGAAACCAAGAAACACATGCAATACAGGGTCTTCCAGTACCTGAAGTTCTTGTCTGCATTTAGACACAAAGGGAGTTCTTCATTTCCTTTCTAAATAAGCAGAGAGATTGTTTTGACTTGGAAAGTCAGGGTCTTGCTGTTCAAGGTCTCCATCATCTGATGGAATGGAAGTTATAGATCAGAATCTTCTGTATAAAGTCCTGGGGGAAGTGATTGAGATAAGACAAAAAAAGAAGATAAAGCAAGAGAGAATGATCCTCATAGCACCTGGATTATCATAATCCAGTGTATATAGCTACCCATAAAGGATGATGACGAAGCAAAGGGAAAGGCAAAAAGACAATGCAGAAGAAGAGTGTGGCAGATGGGCTGGTTTGTATTAAATCCAGACACATGAAACTTAACAATAAATAGAGGCACACCCCTCACATGTGATGCCTTCTATTAATGTTGAAAAAGCAGTTCTTTCTCAGGGAGAGAAAAAGACTCAAGTCAGGAAGAGCCATAGAATTTTTCTTCTTTGATTAGTCACTGTGACTAAAGTCTCTGTTATGGAATGTGTGAGCTCGCTCAGTGACCATTCACTAACTGTTCCATGACTGTGATGAATAAGATTGACTGCAAATGAGAGCCATTGATTCACCATTGCTCAGATATCAATTGAATCTTGTCTAGTACATCTCATCTGTGAGCTGCTTGTGGGCAAGGACCATGCCTAATTCAACGCTCAATCCTCCCAGTGCCTAGTACAAGGTCTTCCCTGAAGCAGGTGCTGGCTAAATGTTGATAGGAGACTGCTTTCACAAATACAGAAGGGTTTTGGTAATATAACAAATGCAGTAACCATAGGCAAACATTTAGAAAGCATTACCTTCTGGCACTTAGTCCACTGGAGAGTGATGTGCTCCCCCAGTCTCTCTGGGCTACTGTTGAGATAGTCATAAACATACAAGAATGCAACTTCGTCGTGAAGTTCTAACACCTCACAACTGAAGCAGCATTTAATGGGAATAGCAATGGAAACAAAACACCATGTTGGGGCTAGAGCAATGACTCAAAGAATTAACAGCACTTGCTGCTCTTGTAGAAGACCCAGGTTTGGTTTATAGCACCTGCATGATAGCTCATATCTGTCACTTCACTTCAGAGAATCTAACACCATCTTCTGGCCTCCACAGGTGCCAAGCACACACTTGGTACTTACACATATATGAAAGAAAACACTCATATGCATAAAATAGAATAAATAAATCTTTTAAAAAGAAAATGTTGTGTTGGAGTTTGATCTGTGGGTACTCCCAGACATCCTGATAGACCTAGTTGTTGGATAAAACTGTGTCGAGTTGTTGATCATGTAGGGAAGATTCAATTAATATTTAGCTCATAGTTGTTAATACATATGTTTGGATAGAAAGAGGCACAAGCATGACTTAGTGGGACAGACTCAGAGCTGAGACACAGGTGAACAGACATCTCAACATGCCTTCCTGGGTGTGTAGGTTTGTGTCTAAGCCACATGCCTTCTGGGATTGTTGTAGAAGTTTCCTGAGCCAGGTGAGTCCATTGGAAAAAATATACATGGTGGTCCTTCCTGAGGGTTAGCAGAACTCATTAAGGCTAGAGCTACCCTGGATGACATTGCACTTCTCACCAAGGGACAGCTATGCCTGGCCAAGAAACAACAGATGTCCTTTGCTTCTCAGGGACACCAACCCATATCTCCATATTTTTACAAACTGTTCACTAAGAACACCAGGGTGCTACCTTTCTTCCCTATAGATACTGTGCAGCCTGCAGCCACCTACCCCACTGGGCAGATTTTTTTTGTCCAGGTAAGTGAGATGGGAAGAACACTACTGTGTGCTCGGGTTCCAGAAGGAAACAATGGGGCCTGCTTTATGGTCAGAAAAGTCATAGTTTCACTAATGGACAAAGAACATTTTCTCTAGAAACTATCAGACAGAAAGAGAAAATTCCCCTCTTGCTAGAAATGGCATTTCTTATACACAGGCTTCATTTGCAGAAGCAACTTCTTACCAAAGCATCATGGTCCTGGAATTGGGGGGGGGGTAGACAAATGAAATCTGCCTGGTCTGCCCCACATTGGAGCATATGGGAAGCAGTTAACACCATCACAGAACACCATAGTCCATGGAGACTTGCCTTCCCTTTCATTCCATGGGCTTGGGGTAGGAGAGCCAGCACTGCTGTCCCAATGGCTTCGTTTCTTTTTCTCAGTCACTACAGCCATGGCTCTTCTGAAAAGACAGCCCCCTCTTCTGTGGTACCAACTGCACAGGAATTCTGCTAAATGGCACGAAATGCCTTCAAAATCAAAGAGAGAATGTAATTTAAGTGCCACTTGGATCTTCCCACAGTCTCTCTGTACCCACATGTTAGAATACTGCCTGGTGACAGGTCTATAGTTTAGGGTAACACACAGTGGGGAAAAATGATGGTTTTTCAACCATGTATTTCAAGAAATTGACAATTTTAATAGCACACTTCTAATGAAGAATCACCCAGACATTTTCCCCCTTTAGGTTGGAAACATCAGTAGGCTGTGAGAAAACAAGGTATTTGTAAAGAAATTAGCATTTATCTTCCTTGCTGAAATGGAGCATCACAATGTGAAGGTGGAACAAATAATAGCATGGGACTATTACCCTACCAAAATAAGAGCTGAGTTAAGACATGGCTGCTGGGGATAAGGAGAATATCAAACCTTCCAAACTACTGTTTAGACATAAAACAGCACACATTCCATTTAAATATATGACCTAGAGTGTCATAGAGTGTCATAATTCAAACCCATGAGCCAAAAATTACCGGTAAGGAATGGCTTATTTCACGGTTTGGATGTGGTTTGCATCCTGTGCTGGCTAGAAGCTCGATTCCTCAGTATGTTAGTATTGAGGTGGCGAGAGTTTGATTGAAGTGGTGTCTAGTGGAGGGATGTTAGGTCATAGGAGCACCATTCCTGAAAAATTCTCATGGTACCAGGAAGTTCTCACATGTGCATGTTGTCATAGGGTGGAAGCCACACACTTAGCCTGATTTGAGCTTTGCTGCTTCCCCTGTTCTGTTCTACCACGTGGCTAGGCATGGTGGGGGTGGGGGTGGGGGCACTCAGCTGAGGCTGCTACCATGCTTTTCTTTTTCACCTTTCCAGCCACCAGAATGAGCCAAACCAATCTCTGTTCTTTATACATTCCCAGCATCAAGTATTAGACCAACTCAATCTCCAACCTATAAACAAATATACAGAGCTGTCTGAGAACTATGGGGTGGCTCACAGGGAGTATTAGTCAAAAAAAGAGCAGGTGTAGACCAGCCAGAAAGCAGGAGGGACTGTATAAAGCCATACAAGTAAGGACTGGTGTACTAATGCAACTTAGCATACGTCTGGCTCCCTAAAATGAAAGCAGGTTTACATCTCTCAGGTCAATACAAGAAATAACTTCCTGATAATGAAAGCTGTTTAAAAGTGGACTGAGTTACAAAGCTGGACCACAAAATTGGCTTTCTCCCATTTGCCATGGTTATTTTGGGAACAGCAAATGGCCTTTCAATGTCTTGTCAATATCTAGCTTTTGTGGTATAGGACTAAGTGTAATTAGGAGTAGACTGAGAAAAGTGTCTCTATTCTCCATCTCTCCCCTTTCTCACCTCCCATTCCCTTCTCAACCCACTGCAATTGAGCTTTCAACTCCTTCAATCCCAACAAAACATCTCTTATCGGGGTCATCGGCTACTCCATCTCACCAAATTGCCAAAAGTCATTTCATCTTCCCATTGTGTCCTCCACCTCAGCAGCGTTTACAAGATTCCAGGACCTGCTGCGGGCCCCAAATCTGCAGTCACTCAAGTCCCTTACATAAAATAGTGTAATATTTGCATGTGGCCTACACATTTTCACTGAATACTGTAGCTCAGTTCTGCCTGTAGTCCCTCATATAAGGTGAATGCTGTATACATAGCTAATAGGCTATATTGTTTATGGGGTAATGACAAGAAAAGGAAGTCTGTGCCTGTTTAGTACACTTCCACTGTTTTCCAAAGGTTTTGAATATGCAGTTGGTTGGATATGTGGCTGCAGGGGTCATGGATGCACAGATCTGACTGCTTTCCTCTGCAGGCTTCCATAACATCGCAGCACTCTGTCCCTTTGCTTGTTACAGAGTTGGGCCTTCCTGGTCACCTGTACCCCTTATTTATCTTTCTGACCTGAAGAGAAAGAGTACCCCAGGTTTCCATCCATTATATTCTTTTCTAGGGATAGGGGTCTCATGCAGTCTCATGCAATTTATATCTTTGTTATCCTCAAATTTATATTCTCAGTTCAATCCCTTTTCTTTTTTAAAAAAAATTTTATTTATTTTTGTATGTGTATGAATGTACTGTCTGCATGTAGGTTTGTCCACACGTGTCATGCAATGCCGCAGAGGTCAGAAGAAGGTCTCGGATTCCCCTGGAACTGGATTGGAGTTACAAATGGTTCTTAGCCACCATGTGGGTGCTGGGGATCGAACCCGGGTCCTCTGCAAGAGTAGTCGGTGCTCTTAACCACTAGGCCATCTCTCCATGCCTCAGTCCCTTTCCTTGAGCACAAAATTCATAGCACAAATGCCCACCTGAATCAGGTTTCAAAAATCTAACACATGGGGCTGCAAAGATGGCTCACTGGACAGGAACACTTGCTGTTTTAGCACAGGACCTGGGTCCGATTCCCAGCACCCACATGGCAGCTAACAACCATCCATAACTCCAGTTCCAGGGGACCGGAGACCCTCTTCTTGCCTCTGCAGGCTTTGCATGACAAGGGTACACTAACATACACACAAGCAAAACGCTCATACACATAAAAATTTTTATTTATTGAATTTTTCATGTGTTTCATATGTAATTTATCAATCAGTCTTAATCACCTTTATACCCACTTCTACCATAGTGTCCCACCCCCCAGAGTTCACATCTTCTGTCATTTGTGCTAGGGTCTATTGTACCAAACTACTCTACGTGCCCACTCCTCAGTGCCAGCTCATCCCCTGAGCTCTCGTCAGCATATCTATCTGGAGTCCCTCTCCTAAAGAAGGCCAGGTCTTCCTCACCCTACCTCCATCAGCTGCAAAACACACATACACATAATTTTTTAAAATATCAACAAGTGCAGTCACACACAGAATTACATGCCATGCCACACATGCCCCACCACACAACCTTCTTCCATGTTATACTTTCATGTTCGTTCTTTTACTGCCTATATATACATATATATGATATTTAAATGTTTTAAATGAGCATACATTATGCTATGTATCCTATACTTTGGTTCTCTTCACCTCATACCTTTCCATGTTCCCCTTCCCCTTCTCACTGGTACCCTTACTCCCTGGAACAGTCTTCAGTACACTTACATGCCCTGCATTTTCTCATTGCTGTCTTTCTACCTTACACAAACATCTTCCCTGGTTTATTGCAGTCACCCTCTGGTTTCCTTCTCTCTTTCTTCTCTCTCTCCTCTCTCTCTCTCTCTCTCTCTCTTTCTCTCTCTCTCTTTCACAACCCATTCTACATCTAAGAGTCAGGGCTATTTTTTGTTTTAGGGTTTTTTCTTTTTTTTTGTCATGAAACAGGTTCTCCCTGTAGCCTCAACTGTCCTAGAACATGCTATGTACATCAGGCTGGGCTCAGTTTTACAGAGATCTGCCAGTTGTTTGCCTCCTAAATGTTGGGGTTAATGACATGCACCACCACACCTGGCTAAGTAGGGTTATCTTAACAATTAAGTCGGACTATTTCGCTTTGGTGGTTAAAATGGTCAACATCTGGGACTGGAGAGTTGGCTCAACAGTGAAGAGCACTGACTGGTCTTACAGAAGACCCAGATTTGATTCCAAGCACCCACATATAAGCTTACAATCATCTGTAACTCCAGTTCCAGGGTGTATGATGCCCCCTTCTGACCTCTTTGGGCATTGCACAACATATCACACACACATACAAGTAATGGACACACACAAAATAAAAGAAAAATTATTTTTTTAAAAAACGGTCAGCATCTTACTATCGTATTTAGGAAAAACTTCAAATTTCTTGCCATGTTTATAAAGTCTCAGGTGATCGGGGCTGGAGAGATGGCCTAGCAGTTGGGAGCGCCAACTGCTCTTGCAGAGGACCTGGGTTCAATCCCCAGCACCCACATGGAGGCTGAGAACCATCTGTAACTCCAATTCCAGGAGAACTCCAGTTCCAGATGACTTCCGAGGAATTGCACGACACGGGTGCACAGACCTGCACGCAGACAGTGCATTCATACACAAAAATAAATGAATAAATGAATAAATAAAATAAAAAATAAAGTCTCAGGTGATCTGACCATATGAATAATAAGGTGGCCAAGCAGGCAGTGCTTTTGTAATCCCTGCCTTTCATCCCCGGCTCTCATCACCAGTAGTGTGCCCCTTTTAGAACATGAGGTTGCCTTTGTCCCTTCATATTAGCTTTCTCTGAGTGATTGAGCTGAAACAACCCAGACCCATCATCAACAATATTCCCAGTACTGCCTTATCTCGCAAAAGATATCTATATTTGTATTTTTATGTTTATTATTTATTTTATATCAACATAAATGGGGACTCTTTGGGGTAGAGACTCTGTCTTCTGTGTTATTTCATTTTGCTTACTATACTGTTTGAAATAAGAGATGCTTAGAAACGAATGAATGAATGAATGAATGAATGAGGTTTTTCTGAACACAAGAGGAACGAAAGGTAAAGGATTAAGGAAGGTAACCATTTACATTTCTATACTCAAATGAATCATCTTCAAAAAAGCATAAATAGATTATCAGAATTGTCTTAGACTATGTGGGTCTGCATTCCAGACTCACAGTATGACCCGAACAGCTCTAGATGATCTGGTCTTCAGCTTCCTTATCTGTTAAATGACAATAGCAGTTCATTTCATTAACATGGAGATTAAATGAGAAACTTATAAAGTCTCTAAGGTATGGCAGGTGCTTAGCAAGTACTATTTCTTTCATTGCCTATATTATCTAAATATCTATTCCCACATATAAAAATTCCAAAGATCGGGGCGCTGTCTTCATTCAGTCTATCTGAGAATCGCCTCTACCCAAATGACTCCATTGTCCTGCCAACCCCTATTTTAACCAATTCTCTTAAGGATGGAAGGGAGCTGCTGGTTTGCTTCACTCAGTATTTTAAGTGCTCAGTCTCCACCCTGCTGGGAGTTGCAAAAACAGATGATAGGAAGGAATCAGTCTGGACAAATCCTCTGGTCCCTGCTCTCCCAGGAAATCAGTGAGCAAACTGTCATCTGTTCTTCCTCCATCCTTTCATTGTGAGACCCTCACTTGGCAGGCAGGAACTCGCTCTTTGCTTCCAGTCATTCTGCTCCCATGCTAGAGACAGAATTTATCTCCTTCGGAATTATGAGGATAAAAATCTTAGATGATGTAGAACAAACAAAATTTGAAGTGGCATGCCTACTCTTCTTTTACTTTCAAGGAGGGACTTTGCCCTTGTCATGGACATGGTAACTGAGATGACACTTCCATAAGTCCCTCTCTAAGGAATAAAAATCTAGATTTAATCTTATTCTTGACCACTTAGTTTAGACTGTGGAAGCAGACTGTCTCCCTCTCCTTTACTCTTTTCCCTCATTACTTTAACTTAAACTGCTTTCAAAGCTTAAGTCTCCCACAACTTTCCTCTGTTCTAGTTTTAGGCCTGTGGACCAAGACCATTTGTCCAAAATGTAAGTAATAGTATATTTCTTTTTTGTGTTGCTGTTTACTAGCTGGATGATGGCTCTGCTGGAGATAGTGGTGCTGATGGTGATAATAGTGATTGACTGGTGGTGGAGATGGGGATAGTGGTGCTGATGGAGGTGGAGATTGATAATGGTGACAATAGTGAAGGTATGGTCTCGGCAGCTGTATTAGTCACTTTTCTGTTGCTGTGATAAAACACCATGATCAAAGGAACTTATAAAAGGAAGAGTTTATTTGAGCTTACAATTGATGCTTCCAGGGAATCAGAGTCTATTGGGTGGGAAGCATGGTGGCTGGAGCTGGAGCAGCAGGCCGAGGGTCTCATCTCGCAATGAGCACAGGAAGCAGAGAGAGCAACTGGAGACCACAAGGCTTGTTAAACTCACTAAGCCTGCCCCCAGTGACATACTTCCTCTAGCACGGCCACACCTTCTAAGACCTCCAAGAACAGTGCAACCAACTGGAGACAAAATGTCTGAATACTTAAAGCCTATGGGGGACACTCATTCAAACAACCACATTCCACTCCCTGGCCCCCATAGGCTCCTGTCCATATAAAATGCAAAATACATTTAGTCCAACCTTAAAAGTCCCTATAGTCTTTACCAATTTCAATGCCATTCAAAAGTCTATATTCCAAAGTCTCTTCTGAGACTCAGGCCAATTTTCTAACTGTAAGCTCCTGTAAAATCAAAAGGCAAATTACAAACTCCCAACATACGGTGGAACTGAATACACACTCCCATTCCAAAAGGGAGGAATAGAGGCATAGTGAAGAAATACTGGACCAAAACAAGACCGAAAAGCAGCAGGGCAAGCACCAAGTCCAGTAGCTCCATGTGCTACTTCTGGGACTTGACTTCCAAAGGGCTTAGATGGCTCAGCTCTTCCAGCTTTGCATGCAACATACATCTCTTTCTTAGGCTGGTACCACTCCCTGTATGCAGCTCTGCTTGGCAAATATCTCACAGGTCTGGCATCTCGAATGTCTTCTTGGGGTCTCCACTGCCAATCAGACTTCACATTCACAGTTTCATGCAATGGCCTATCAGGGCCTTCTTTATGCAGGGACACCCCTGCTGCACTCTGCCTGGCCTCTGTGGCTCTCTGAAACTATGGAGGAAGAACTGATAACCCCTTCACTCTTGCAGACTTCATGCCTCTAAAGCCAGCACCATGTGAATGAAATTGCCGAATCTGGCTGCAAGTTTGGGATGGACCCTGGCCTATTTCAACCACATGTGCAACTTTTCTCTGCCCAGAACTTGGAGCAGAAAACCCTTTCAGTATTTTCCTTTCAAAAGTTTGAGGATTAGCTGGGCGTGGTCTTGCCCTGAAGATACTATTTCTGTTGTTTACTTGTAAATCTTGAGGCCCTTCCTTAATCACTTTAATCTCACTTTTTCCATTGTTTACTTGTAAATAGCTAGGCCTCTCCTTAATCACTTTAATCTCCTTATCAAAAGGAAACTCTCCTTCACATGCCTTGGCACCACCTTTAATCTTCCTAGTGGGGTTTTCAGATCCAAACTGTACATTCTGCTTTTCTTTTGCCCTCATCTGCTCTTCTTCCACTGTAGATCTACAATATCTCACCATTCAACAGCCACACCACCAATTCTACATTAGACTGTCTTGAAAATTCCCTCGCAAAGAATATTAGTCCATTGCTTTCAACTTAGCATCAGGCAAAAATTTGGGCTGTTGGGCAAACTGCTGCCAGACTATCAAAATATCCCCGTTCTGCCTAGTCTTTATTTCCTCTGGAACTACATTTTTGCAGCAAGCTTTCTCCAGGCTTCTACTAAAGGGCCTTAGCTCTCTTACATACAACAGCTTTTCTAGCCCAAAGTTCCAAAGTCTTCCACATTTCTCCAAACATCCACATGGTCAGTTCTTCACAGCCAACAGCCCACTCTTGGTACAAATAACTGTATTAATCACTTTTCTGTTGCTGTGATAAAACACCATGTCAAAGGAACTGTGAAAAAAAGAGTTTATTTGGCTTACAATTGACGGTTCCAGAATCAGAGTCCATTGTGGCGGGAAGCATGGTGGCCCGGCTGGACAGCAAGCTGAGGGTCACATCTCGCAATGAGCCCAGGAAGCAGAGAGAGCAACTGAGATGGCAAGGCTGTTAAACTCACTAAGCCTGCCCCTAGTGACATACTCTCTATCATGGCCACACCTTCTAAGACCTCCAAGAACAGTGCCACCAACTGGAGACAAAATTTCCAATACCTAGCCTATGGGACACTCATTCAAACTACAACAGCACCCTCCCAGAAGCAATGGTGATAAAAAAAAAAAAAAGAAAAGAAAAACTAATACATACTGAGGGATTTTTTGAGAAATATTTTGTAAATATCTTACTGAAATTTTGTGTATTTCAAACAGAACATCTCAATGAACCTAATCATCATTATGCCCCCTTCCCCACTGGCCCCTCCTACAACCCCCCCCCAGGAATCCATACACTCTGTCATTTGTGCCAAGGTCTATCCTGCCAAGTTAGCATCTCCAGACATTCCTTAGTGCAAGTCTCCACAGAGAACCCCCTGCCATGGGGGTCTACTCAGCCTATGTAGAGTTCTTTCCTTTTAAGACAATCAGCTCTTCCTCACCCAGTGGTAATCAGCTGCAAAATTTTTGGACTAATATTGGGGTTTCTGCCCATTCCATTTCTGTCGTTTGTTCAGCTTGAGTTTGCATATGTCTTTTGCATGCTGAGCTATTGCTGTAGGTTCCTTGACGCAAGATCTCAGAGCCTTAGACTCGTTTTCATATGTCAATGCCACTCTCCCTGCTCTTACCATCTCTCCTCCCCCTTTTCTACAATGGCTCCTTGAGCCCTGGGTGGGTAGTCATAACATAGGAATCCTGTTCAAGACATACCATCTGCAGACTCTTACTTCTCTCTGTTCTTTGGCCGTTTATGACTTTAGTGTCTGTATTGAACTTTTCCAAATCATACATCTACGATGGCTCCATTTTCATTGGCCCCCACCCACCTGATCCCATCTTCATAATATCCTGCATTTTTCTAGTCTTTCCAGAGTTTTTTCCAGTCTCTTTTGCTTGTTCTCTCCAACTTGTATGCTACAGATATATACATTATATAGCATTTATTATATATATAATATATATATATATAGTAATATATAATCTTCAACATACAACATATCACTTGAATTGGAGGACTTTTTCTAAATGTCTTGTTTTTTTTTTTTTCCTTAAGAAGCTGGAAATTTCCTCCTTGGATACCCAAACAACCATCAGTCCTGCATTTATGCCCCACATTGGGGTCTTTCCCTACCATGGTCCCCCAAATGAAGTCCAGTAAGCACACATCCTGTCTTGATACCCCTGTACTGGCCTCCATGATACAGCCCAGGTAAAATGTTACCCTTGCAATGCTGCGAAAATGGAGGTACTCTTACATTTAAAGACACAATAGAGACAGAGATAGATTATTACAGATTGCTTGGATAGGATTCTAATCTAGGCAGTTTAGCTCCAGAAGACTAACGTAATCAAAAGACTCCAGACTAATATTTCCTCCTGCTCCATCTCTTCCTCCTCCTCTTCCTCCTCCTCCTCCTTCTTTCTTCTTCTCCTTCTTCTTTCTTCCTTCTTCTTCTTCTTCTTCTTCTTCTTCTTCTTCTTCTTCTTCTTGTGCAACATGGTCTTACTATGTAGCCTAGGTTTGCCTTGAATGCACAGCAATCCTCTGACTCAGCCTCCTGAGTCCTGGGATTGGGATTATAAATGATTCTGCCATGCTCAGATCAATGTTCTCTTCTAAATAAGACTCCATTTTTGTAGAGCCATAACTTGCATTCTCAGAGAAGGAGAGTCAATCAGTTTAGTATATTAGCTTGGTAAATGCCTTAGCAATAAAAATGACTTTTTATGCATTAAAGAATGTAAAATTATAAAAATGCTAAATTCTCAAACAGGTGGAAAAATTAAATAAACTTCCAAGAATTTTGTTCCTTTACTTGTTTGAGTCAGTTTCTTGTTTCGTAGCCCAAGGTGACCTACAACTTGAAACAATCCTTCTCTCTTACCCTCACATGTGCTGAGATTATAGGTGTGAGCCATTGATGGGCCCTATAGGAATTCTTGAAGAAATGGGAAAAGAATCCAAAGTGGAGTTAGAGAGGAAGAAGGATGGGATGGAGCCAAAAGGAAATGACTAGCTACTAAGTAGTGCAAATAGCTTACCAATCTCTTGATTCCATTTTTCTACAAGGAAAAGGTCATAAGGTTCACCCTGCTGAACAAAGATAATAAGTACTTAATACAAGGTTAAGAGCTTAGAGTTAAGTGACTGAGAGGAGTTCCACAAATTTGAAGTCAATGCCAATGACTTTTCAAATTAAGTCTAATAGCAGCTGCCCACATGGAATAGATTTGGAAGCCTCAGTCCATTTTCTAATTGACCAGACAATATTAGGTCTCTGTTGCACCTCATCCTTCCAGCATTTCCTGTTTCTCAGTTCCACAGTAGCTGTTAATAGAGTTAACCAATTTTCACAACATGCATGGAGGCCCAATACCAGCTCGTCTGGAAGAAAGCAGAGAGCACTGAGTTAGCAATCAGAGATAGAGAATTCTAGACTTAAGTCATCCCTGAACAAAATCTGTCACCACAAGTAAGTTACAGAAACACAGAATCAGAAAGAAACTTCTAGCTTATTTAGAGCACAGCTAGCACTTAGAACAGTGGTACTACTGTCCATCTACTGAGCCCTGGACTGCTGCTGTGCAGGTGCAGGCTGGCCTGGAGGTCAGTTGTGACCTGCCAATCACCACTCTCCCTGCTGCACACATGCCAAAAGGCACTGTCAGCTGTAGGAGTCTAAGAAAACTTGAAGCGATTTAATTTGCCATGCTTAAAACATAGTGACAACTGAGAAAGGGTCTTACCTGGGTACCTCCTTACTCCTTTAGAATAAATTTCAGCTAAACTCAGTATAGCCCTCTAAAGGTCAAAGAAATATGCAGCCACAGCAAATGGGATCTATACTTTATGGAGTCTCTAGTTGTTCCTGGTGGCCACAGTAACAAGCTTTCTGTCTGACAGTATTAGAAAGACCAGAGGGACATAAATTGAGGTAATAACATTTAGTTAACTTTGTTAATTTTTGTCCTTAATTAATGAAAATCTCTGATATCTTCAAAAAGTTGGTAGGGAGAGGAGTTGAGATATAGAATAAGAAAAAAAAAAAGAAAAAATATAAGACAAATATATACATATACGTGTGTGTGTGTGTGTGTGTGTGTGTGTGTCTTTGTCTTTTTGGGACAGGGTCTCCCTGTAGCCCCAGCTGTCCTGGAACTCACTCTGTAGACCAGGCTAGCCTTGAACTCACAAAGATCCGCCTACCTCTGCCTCCCAAGTGCTCCCAAGGAGCGCACCACCAGAAGAACTAAACAATTAGAAATAATATGAGATAATCTGGGACAAGTTGAAATTCCTTACACTCTTTTAAACAATCTATTACTATTATCACCACCCCTATGTTTATTTATTAATAAATCTAATTGGGCAGTTACAAAGAGACAAGTTTTGGACAGAGCACTGATCTCCCACTTTGTGCAGGGGAAGGGGCGTCCTGTTTGTGATTTTCTGTCACAGTCTATGCTCTGAACAGTCACATTTCTGAGTTTAGACATTGCATTGCAACAAGTTTCCATTGCAAATTCATCAGAAATGGATTGAACTCATTCCTCACAATTACTCATCCCCACAGGGTTTGGACCTCTCCCTCTGTCCTTCTTTCACCAGGACAGAAGGACCCATCAGCTTGTGTTCTTCCTTGTTTAACTGGATCTAATTAAGCCCTGTACTATCATTAATTGTGAAACTAGCACTTTCGGACTTGAGATAACCCATCTGGCAATCACCTTTAAATTAGCCTTCAGCCCCTCTAAATAGCTTTAATTAAAGTCAGGGCTGGCATGGAATCTGTCCAGGTTTTATTTGTGGTTACACATTTCAGTGTCACAGGTGTGGCTGGGACAGGACATACATTAACTCTGGATCCTCAGAGCTTCATCCAGGTCACACTCGGAGTTTCTGTAAACATATGTCCATACACACCATCCACAGGATGGGCATATCAGACAGCTCATTTCCAAAGCCTTCTTGCAGAAGGGATCAAGCCATGTCTCTTTGTAAGCTTTCAAGCTGATTTTGTGCAAAGTAGACCCCCCCAGCTTCTCCCCATTGAGACAGAAGGTGCTTATGGTCATTCTCAGAGGTACTGAGCATGGTTGCACACTTCAGTTATCATTAAATGGTCTGCTAGGTGGGGGAGTGAAAAAGATAATTTTTTTATACTTTTATTGATGTTTTGTATATTTCATACATCATTTTTGCATTAGACATATTCACTTTTCTCTTTTCCCTTCCCCCCCACCCCACCCCATTTTGTGCATTCTGCCATGCATGTCCTGCATCTTTCTCTGTCTTTTTAAAGATTTTTCTCTGCAGAGATTTATTATTTTGGGCAGAATTTAACTGTATCAATCAGTTCTTTGACCCAGTCCTTATGTTGTTGTTCTCTCCCATTTGTAGTGCTCCAAAATATGTCTATATATGGGCCACATATGTACCGGAATTATGTCCTTTGGAAATAAACTGTATGTTAATTCTGAAATATGTTTAGGAATTCATATTTTTTCTCTTTAATTTTATATTACTCTAAGATATGAATACATACCCTCCACCCATATACAGTAATTACAATGACTGAAAATAAGTGGTAAGTTAATTCTAGGGCCCAGGCGATCCAGTGGGCATGGTATTGAAAGATAATTTTAATTTAAATTTTTAAAATTCTTTTGAGAATTTCATACATGAGTACAGTCATCAGATCGTGTCTACTCCTCTCCTCACATTCCAACATCTCCCACATTCTCCCTACTCCCTCTCAATATCCTGACTTCATATTTAATTTATTCCATTACACACACACACACACACACACACACACACACACACACACACACACACTTTAGTGGTACCAGTTTATACATGTGTTTAGGGCTGACCATTTGGGACTGGATGACATAACAGGAAGCTCATCCTTGGAGCAAAGTGATTCTCCTTCTCAGCAGCCATTGATTGCCCGTAGCTCTTCTTCTAGAACAACCTTGTAAAATTTTTCCCATCCAAGCTGACACATCAGCTGGTGTTCTGATTATGCAGGTTGTGTTCAGGCAGCCATACTGATAAGATTTCATGGGTGCAGCTTTCCTGCCGTGTCTGGAAGACACTACCTAGCAGCAAGTGTCCGTCCTGGTCCTCTGACTCTTATAATCTTTCTGCCCCAGATTCTGTGATGTCCCTAGCTTTTAGTTGTAGAGGTTGTATTTTAGATGTATCGGCTGGGGCTAGGCACCTCATGAACCCTTGTACTCCACATTTGACCAGTAGTGGCTCTCTGTAATCTTTTCCATCTGTTGGAAAAAAAATCTTCTTTGATGAAGGGTAACATCTACACTTAATTGTGAGTTTAAGCATAAGTTTTTAGAAAACAGTTAGAAATTATATTGGCTTAGGGCGATGGTAGTAGTAGATCCTTCTGTAAGATCTTTGACCCTTTCAGTCATAGATATTTGACTAGGCTTACAGTACCAGGCAGGAATTACCTCCTACTGAGTGGGACTTAAGACTAATGAAATAGCTTTTGGTTATTTCTAAGATAAAAGTGCCACTATTGCGCCATTAGCAATACCCTGCAGACTGGTCGTGGTTGTGGTTCACAGGCCTTAGAGCTGGGTAGGACTATTGATTGCTTTTTTCCTCTGGCAGCCTGCTTTGCACCTTCCAATACTATGACAGTTGGTCCTCAAGAAGGAAGTTTCCAAGTCAGTAACAGCTCAATTCCTCCATTCCTGTGTCTTCAACAACAGGGTGCTACCTTCAAGTTCCTGGAGGTAACCGAGGGCAACAGCAATCACCTATATTGCTTTGGGAGACTCTGATTACCCTGTAGCTACTCCCTGAGGATGATAGAGCCACCTCAAACTTGAAGACCTAATAACTTGAGGCTGGAGAGATGGCTCAGCGGTTAAGAGCACTGACTGCTCTTGCAGAGGACCTGGGTTTGAATCCCAGCACCCACATGGAGGCTAAGAACTATCTTTAAGCTGGGCCTGGTAACGCACGCCTTTAATCCTAGCACTTGGGAGGCAGAGGCAGGTGGATCTCTGTGAGTTTAGGGCCAGCCTGGTCTACATAGCAAGCTCCAGGCCACCTGGGACTAAAAGGAGACCCTGTCTTAAAAAAAAAAAAAAAAAAAGACCTAATAACTTTCCAGCTGGCATGGAACTCACTATACAGACCAAGCTCGCTTCAATCTCATAGAGACCTAACTGCTTGTGCCTCCTGAATGCTGGGATTAAAGGTGTGTACCACCACACCCAGCTACTAACCATGTCTTAAGGGAACCACTGTACCACTGAACTTGTTTTCCAGTCCCCACAGTACCATTTTCAAATTGATTTTCAGTCTTATCTTCTCTGATTCATTGCCTAAGAATCTCAAGATCTGACGAGACCACACAACTCTCCTCCAAAGCAAAGTGAGTCCACATCTAGGATGATTCTAAGGAATGATTCCAAGGAAGATTGTTTCTTTTCAAAGGATCAATACTAAATTCTTGATCCCACATCTTCCTGTCTCCTCTGGGATCTTCTATCAAATCAAGAGAGAGTTGGGCATCTACTTTTCATGCAACTCTTTCTCCTAGACTAGATGCATGCTATCCCATCTTCCCATATAAGAATCAAAGTTAGAATTAAACTAAAAGTCACTTTAAAGCCACATGTCCTCTCTCTAGCCCTTCACTACCTACCTTGGAGGAGACATCCACACCCTCTACATCCATCATCCCCTGTTTAGCTTATCACACACCATGATTCTAAGATGAAGCACCCTTCCCCTCTTCCTCACTTCTACTTGCAACATTCTCAACTGAGAGCCATAATCTTAGTTTCTAGTGGCTAGAATGGAAAGAGATTGTACTTTTCCTTCTTCACTTCTCTATTGGTTTAACAAATGTTAAATTGATGAAAATGCTCACTGGAGTCATCCACACATCTGCCACAATGGACTGCAGTCTCCAGATTGCTCATACTTTCTGTAATCACATCCCCAGTGGTCTGATCCTCATGCTAGGTCTTCTTGGAGGATCCTGCCTATCTTCTATTCTCAATACTCATTACAGGGCTTGATGAGGTGCTCCATGTTCTAAATGTGATGTCTCAGGAACTGTAGCACTGGGCACTCTCCATTTCTACTTTGCCTTGGCTGAGGGCCTAGCTGTCTCTCACCTCACTGAAAAAAAACAGCCCATTGTTATTATTTAGATGATTCCTTTACTCAGCAATGTCTATTCCGTCTTTTATGCTAGCCATGCTCTGGATACTGGATAACTTGAAGTTGTCTCTTCTCATGTAGCTAACAGTCTAGTTAGGTGAGTAAAGCAAACACTATTTCATTGTGCAGGAAACGAGGGGAGTGTACCAGGATGAGCAACATGGGTTAGGGGACAGCACTATGCTGGCAAGATCTGCTGGCATTTGGATAGAGTCTTGAGTAAGGGGTTGGAGAAGCATGACTAGGAACCTGCTGGAAGTGCTCCACCTGCAGAAAACTGAAAAGTGAAGCCAGGACGGGCTTAAGGAAAGTGAGAAGTCAGCAGACTGCAGTGAGGTACAGACTGGCTGGTGGAGGAGGGTTGGTAGGCCATAAGAAGAACTTAGTAGTTTATTGTAAATTCTACAGGAGCCATCAGAATTTGAAAAGGGATGGTAATTTAAGGTCCCCAGGTACATCTTCGATCACATTCTTCCTACATGAAAATTTTTATTTGCTTACTTGTTCTTAAAATGATAATGCTACATGCTTTACTTGACCTTTAAAGTCCTATGTGCTCCAGGCTCTTACACATCTCAGCTGTACTTTCTCAGCCCCCTTGCTTCTCCTCTAGCCATACTCATGGACATGATGTCAGTGTGTCCCGGACTGAGGCACAGGAACCGACATTCCTCCCTCAGGAGTATCTTCTCACTCTCTTGCATGGTCACTCCCATTCGTTAGGACTCTACATAGGAATTGAGCCATGACTTTTTCTTTTTTTTAATTTTTTTTATTATTAATTTTATTTATTTATGTATGTGTATGAATGTACTGCCTGCATGCAAGTTTGTGCACCAGTGTCGTGCAATGCCGCGGAGGTCAGAAGAGGGTATCGGATTCCCCTGGAACTGGAGTTCTCCTGGAATTGAAGTTTCAGACGGTTCTCGGCTGCCATGTGGGTGCTGGGGATCGACCCCAGGTCCTCTGTAAGAGCGGTCGGTGCTCTTAACCACTAGGCCATCTCTCCAGCCCGAGCCATGACTATTTCAAAGCTGAAACCCTCTAGCATGGTACTGCTGACAGTGTCTGACTAGTCATGATATCAGCTAATGGTTTTTATTTTTTAGTTATAATCTTTATCTTTTTAAATTTATTTTTTATTGTTATCAAACTTTTTCCATACATCATAAATCATTTTTCAATCGAATTTAGAGTCAGTTCCCTTTCCCTGCCCCCCATCCAACTTGAGTCCCTGCACTCTGCCATACATGTCTTGCATCTTTTTCTGAGTCTTTCCAGAGTTCTTTTCCAGTTCTTTTGTTGTTGTTGTTGTTCTCTCTAACTTGTATTGCTTCAAAAAGTATATATATAGTTATATATACATAATTATATACATACATACATGCACATATCACCTGAATTGGAGGATTTTTTTTTTTTTTTTGCTAAAAGATGTCATATTTTCCTTAAGGACATATTCAGAGGTTTCTCCTTGGCAAGCCCAAACAACCATCAATCTTGCCCTTGTACTCCACACTGGGGTCTTTCCTTCCCAAGGTCCCCCAAATGAAGTCCATTAAGCACATGTCCTGTCTTGATCACCCTGTACTGGCCTCCATGATACAGCCCGGGTAGTCCAACAGTGGCAGTCTATACTCTGACAAGGCTGAAATCCCCTTAGCTGCTTAGTCCACAAGCTGGGTATCTCAGCAGTCCCCATCTGGCATTGAAGGTTTGGAGGACTCTTGGAGAGACATGAGTCTTCAGTTCATATTGGAGGGTTAAAAAAGCTGTGTCTCATGTCTTTGAAGAATGGCAAAAGCAGTGGCAGCCACAGAGTAAATGCACTTGCCAGTAAGAATTGAAGACAGGCCAAACAACAGTGCTCTCTCTTTTTCCTTTTTGTCTTTTTACTTAGCTAATGTTAATTTAGTATCTACCACTGACACAGACATGATATCAGCTAATGTTAATTTAGCATCTACCATGTGACTGGCACTGTTGACTTACTTTCATTTAATATTTGCAGTGCTTCTGGCAGACAGAGATACTTAAGTCTTCATGTCTATTTCACATAGTGGAATACAGAAGATCAGATACATAAGTAAGTTCCCAAGACTGCACTGACAGTAACCAAAGCAACAAAAAGTAGACCACAGTCCTTTGGGTATCAATAATTCCATAGTAGTTGTGTTACAGATTGTTGTTTTGACTCTGTCCCCACTGGACTGTAAGCTTCCTCACAGCACGGATGAAATTTAATTCACCTTATAATCCTCAATATTTAGTAGGGTAGTACTCAATAATTACTTCCCATTCTGAACAAAATTCTGAAAGTGATAAGCAGAGAAAAAAAAACTAAGAAATTTCTTCCAAGATAAGCTTTTCATGTTCTCATTTTATTTATTCATACCATTCCAATCTGTATCCATTTGTTCCATAAAACTATGTGAACCCAGCCTGTAAAGGTATATTCTCAGTACCATGAAAACTTAGGGAGAAACACAACAAGCACTGACCTCAGGTAGTCTAAAGTCCAATTAGAGAAAGAGAATGGAAACTGAAGTTTGTGGAAAGTTCACAATGTGCCAAATGCTGTGCTGGAAATGGAGTGTCAATTTATTTAATTAGACGTTAGAATAGATTATTGCCTCTAGGAAACTTAGTCCTGAATATATTTCTTTTCTTTTCTGTATTTAAATTTGGTCTTTCTGAGGCAGGTCAGGTTCTCCTTGTAGCACTAGCTATCCTGGAACTCACTGTGTAGACGATTCTGACCAAGATTTCACAAAATCCACCTACCTCTGCCTCCCAGCTAAATTCTGCAACTAAAGGCATGGGCCACCATGCCCAGCTGTGAATATATTTCTTAAAGGCACATATAATAAGCAGCATTAGTGAAATATATGTTACAGATATTCAACTCCATCACCTCTTATCTTTCTGTCAAGCTATTGTGGGGCCAAAATTTAAAACTATGTCCCCGAAGGCACAGTGAAACTTGAGCATGAGGTTCCAGGCAATTTCTTCAACCATAATGACTGAAAAGGTCCCCAATGCCCACAGTTAAAAAAACTTAAGGATGGAAATCTTAGTATTGAGCATCAGAATGGAAAGGAGGCTCAGGCAACTTTTACCTGCAATAGAGAGCTTAACAGAAGTTGTGGGGAAAACTTGGTATGAGTAAGGCTTGATGATCTGAGCAAGACCAAGGAGTTCGTGGCATTCCTCCTGACCAAGTGGCCTGGCTGCTGAAAGAATTCTCTACAAGGACTGCGAAGCTGGCCAAGAGGTAGGGGTACGGGGCATCGCAGCAGAACCTTCAGAATAGGATTTGTAACCTGGGTAGAGGGGTGGAGCTTCTGCCTGTGTCTGGAATTTACAGAGCACTTTTCGCAGCAAAGACCAGGAAACGGGATAAGGTTCTGAAGAAGAAATGCACAGGGGTTGGAGTCCAGCTTAGCTACCACATGCCTATGAAGTTTTTGGTTTTGTTTTTTTCCTTCCAGTGACCCACAGACCCCTCCCTTACCAATAGAGCCTGAATGATAGGCTTAATGGAAGAAGATAATGGATCTTGGGATTCTGACAAAGAAATGTTGGAGATAAAATCATGTAGCATGAAGAATTAACCAGAAATTCGTTGGTCTCTGGCAGTTGATTAACCATCTCAGGTGAAGATTCTAGATCTCCAAAGGGGCAGCCTTAAAGTCCTGTGTGCCTGGACATGTGCTTTCTCTCTGGGCCTGTCTCAACCTTTCTCCTGTAGGTTATGCCATCAGACAGGGCCAGAGCTGAGGAGTCATGCAGACGGATGATGTCCATGATATGCATTTAGGCCTGCAGGATATGAACTACTTCAGTGATGTCCCATAAACTGGACTATTCACACAGATGACCAGAAGCTTGGTAAACCACAGCAATGACAAGGGAAGAGTGATTGGGACCATCATTACTAGAGATGGGGGGCTATCACACACAGGTGGGCTAAGAGTAAGAAATGTTCTTCACACATATTAATTATCCTGATGGCTGGAAGACAAGAAGGAGAAATAAACTAGACCAGTGGCACATACAGGCCCATAAGACCAGTTACTGGGTGGAATGCCCCCTGAGGAAGCAGAGGCAAGTGCATCACAAATTCAAGGCCTCCCTGGGCTATAGAGTGAATTCAAGGCCAGACTTGGCAATTTTGAAAGATTCTGCCTCAAAGTTAAATAAATAAATAAATAAATAAATAAATAAATAAATAAATAAATAAAATATTAGTGTTGTATCTCAGGAAGAGCAGTCGCCCAGCATGTGTGAGGCCCTAGGTTCTATCCCCAGTAATGAGACAGGAAATGAGATGAGTGAGAGAGTAAGAGAGCCAGAGAAAGGTAGGAGGAGAGACAGGGAGAGAGTGCACAGGACCCAATGACACCAACACAGAGGTCCCTAGGTTATGAGCTGCATGAACCATCCCAGTCCCTCATCCCTTCACTACCTCCTGCCCTGCCTGGAATGGTCCACAAGGCAAAGAGATTCTCCTAACAAGAACAGAGTGAGGGATACCACGGCAACAGTTTTTATCCCTGGGTTGTAGAGGAGAGAAGGCCAGCATGCTCTCCCACACCTGTTGTTGATGTACGGTGTTGGTACCTTAGATATATCAAAATTGTTTCGAACATAACAGTTTTTCAGCTTATAAAGGGTTTATTAAGACAGGAGCCATGGTAAATTGAGGAAAATCTGCACATATAAATGATTCAATTTTTAAATTTTTTTTATTTATTATTTTTATGTGTATGATGAATGTACTCTGCATGTAGGTTGGTGCACCCATGTCATGCAATGCTGCTGAGGTCAGAAGAGGGCATTGGATTCCTCTGGAACTGGAGTTAAAGATGGTTCTTAGCCACCATGTGGGTGCTGGGAATCGAACCTGGGTCCGCTGCAAGAGCAGTCGGTTCTCTTAACCACTGAGCCATCTCTCCAGCCCCAAATGATTCAATTTTTATTTTGATTTTTTTTTTGGTCTTTTCAAGACAGGGTCTCCCTGTAGCCCCAGCTATCCTGGAACTCACTCTGTAGACCAGGCTGGCCTTGAACTCACAAAGAATCTCCTGCCTCTGCCTCCCAAGTGCTAGGATTAAAGGTGTGCACCACCACACCCAGCATGATTCAGTTTTTAAATGGCAACTTAGTTGCTTATGGGAGATTGTGAGGAACATTTAGGGCCATTTATATATCACAGAAAGAGACAAATCCCACCCTGTAGAAGGACCACACAAAGAAAATGGATACGTTCAATTGCTTTGTGGGGAAATCTGTAAGTTATGATTTCTGCAGGACCAAGGAATGGCCTCAAGCCCATGGGAAGCCCTGTCATGTCATGGGGCCTGGTGTTGCCCCTCTGCTTCACAGAGACAGGGAAAACACTATTTCAGACACCTGTTTGTTAGGAGGCTTCCCGGGCTGATCAGAATATGATAATGGAAAAAAAAAAAATACTAGCCAGGCACACCTTTAATCCTAGCACTTGGGAGGCAGAGGCAGGCGGATCTCTGTGAGCTCAAGGCCACCCTGGTCTACAGAGTGAGTTCCAGGATAGCTGGGGCCACAGAGAGACACTGTCTCTAAAAGACAAAAAAATCCTTCACAGAAAACAGCAGGAAAGGTCAAGAGTTGGGGAAGAATAGGACTGGAGATGAGTGCACTCACTGAGAGGCCAGGTATGTTTAGGCTTATATGGCTGAGGATGAATCTTCTGATTGTAAGACAACGAGCCCCCCCCTCAAAAAAAAGTAAAAAGACTTGAATTATTGGCTGACTCCTCTATGATTCCTAATACTGCTTGAAAGCAATGCCTTTGGCTATTACTGTAATAGAGATGCCCATTAGGATTATTTCCACCTTAAGAGATGCTTTTGTGATAGGGAGATGCAATGGAACAAGCTTGCTCTTGTCGGGAAGTCTCCCACATGCATGGAAAGCAGCGCATCAAGCATGAGTGAGCCATGGCAAGTGGACAGGCACTGCCGAGAAAGGAGTCACCATTCCCATCCTGAGCAACAGCATCCCCATGAAGGTCAGTCTGTCCCCCCTGCCAGGATGCTGACTCGTGAGAGCTGAGTTCTGAGCCAAATGGATGATTCTTCCAGGTTGCATTATTCCCTTGGTTTGCCATAAAACCCAAGAACTGTCCCACATCCTGTGGCCATACTTTGAGTCTCACTACCTCACTTCCCTTTCATCTAGTTTTGTGTGATTTCAGCTCCCAGGGATGCACAGATTCTCACACACAAGCTACTCTGTACAGCTGTCTCCATCTACTCCGATTCCTACTTTGATTCCTCTGCCTACTGATTATTATCATCTTTTAAGTTCCAGCTCGAATGTCCCCTTCTCTGTGACATTGTTATCAATTTTGCTGATTCAGAAAGAATTCTTGGTAAACAGCAGTCCTCTATAAACAGCAAACAGGATGATCACTTTATATTTTTGATGTTTAAAGGACATTCTCAACACAGGCGCATGCTCACATATGTATGTATGGACTACCTATCCTGCCAGCTGATATGTTGAGTATCCACTAAATTCCAGCTCATCAGTAGATATCAATGCTTCCATTTCTCAAATGAAAACACTAAGACTACACTCTGCACATATTAAATAGGCAGTAATATACAGGGAATCCAGGTCTGCTCTCTTTGGTTCTAGATATTTCTCACTGCTCCCATCCAACTGGGAGTGCCCCCTAAAGCAAAAGTTAATAATTTAGTGTGGAAAGCAAAGAGACTCTGGTCACAGATTTGTCAAAAAATATTAGCTTTATCAGCTTTACATGTAGGATCTTGGAGAAAATACTGAACTTCAAACTAAGCCTCCATTTCCCTTCTAGAAAATGATAAAATATATAATCAAAACTACTCATTTTACAATAGTACTTTAAACAGCACATATAATTCTGTATATTACATACTATAATAGTCCTTGTTTTTATATTTATTACCCTAATTCTTAAGAGGCCTGGCACTTAGAAAGGACTCTGAAATTTTGTGGACTGTATAAAATATTTAGACTGGAGCTCTCAGAAGGTGAAGTGCCTGGCAGGCAGAGGAGCCTGTGAACCTTACTTATAGTAAGAAGGATTGGTGGAATTGAGATAAAGATATTGTAATATCTAATTTTAAGACTACATTTTCCTGGGTTTTTTTCCTTGTATTTTTGAGACAGGGTCTCCCTTTAAGTCCCAGCTGGCCTGGAGCTCACTCTATAGACCAGGATGGCCTTGAACTCACAGAGATTCACCTGCCTCTGCCTCCCGAGTGCTAGGATTAAAGTCGTACGCCACCAGGCCCAGCTATACATTTTCCAGTTTTTTTTTTTTTTTTTTTTTTTGTATGTGTATGAATGTACTGTCTGCATGCAGGTCTGTGCACCCGTGTCGTGCAATGCCACGGAGGTCAGAAGAGGGTCTCGGATTCCCCTGGAACTGGAGTTCTCCTGGAATTGGAGTTACAGACGGTTCTTAGCCGCCATGTGGGTGCTGGGGATCGAACCCGGGTCCTCTGCAAGAGCGTCGGTGCTCTTAACCGCTAGGCTATCTCTCCAGTCCCTCCAGTTTTTATTTTGGTAGATTTTTCCAGGATCTGATGTCACCTTTCTCTTTATCACCATGTCTCCCCCTCACATCCACATCCACTTACGCACCCACCCTCAGCCCCTGTGATCTACTCTAAGTACCTGATCCATATATTTAGATGCCAAGCCAGCAAGACCACAATAGTATCACACCAAGTTCATGACAGAACTACATCAAGATCGCATCAAGGTCACAGCTGGATCACCCAAAGATGACACAGGTCTGTGCACCCTCCTCTCACTGCGCCTCAGCATACTCTTGTCAAGAGAAAGACCCTCTGGTCTTATTTGAGGCCACTATAGCAAAATACCAAAACATTCATCCCTCACAGTTCTGGAGTCTGGGAAGTTCAAGATCAAGACACCGGCACATCTGAGCTCCATCCCATGAGAGCCTGCTCGTCATTTTATCCCTACACAGGCAAGGAATGCCACCGCTTGTCTTGATTCTCCTCTCATGAAGGTCTTGATCCCATTCATGAGACTCCCATCTTCATGGCCTGATTGCTTCTCTCGAAGACTCCACCTTGACCCTGTAACATTGGTATTGGGATTTCAACATGCAATGGGGTACCCAGGTTAGAGGGCCTTTATCACTAACAAGGTGAATTAAACAAACAGGAATTTTCTCTCCCCAGCAGGAATATTCAGGAAAGTGCAGTCTGGGCTCAACCTTCTTGCTTTCTACCTCAGCCTAATAGCATGCTAGTCATCCTGTTTCCAAAGGTAGCTGCTGACATCCAAACAAAGAAGGGGAAGAATAATGCAAGCCGTACATAAGCAAAGCCCTTACCAAATTCCTTTACATCTCATAGGCTACTTGGCCGTTCATAGCCACAATGGGGGTTAGGAAATCAGGGACCATGGTCAAACCTTAGAAGAGGAACACATGCTGCTCCAAACAAGGGGTCCTGTCAGCATAGAATGAAGAGAGCACTGTAAGTCACCTGTAATGTCTTCTTTGCAGTGCACATTTTCTTCCTTTTTGGCTTTTACTTAGAAAAATAAATGGCCAGGGAAATATGTTATCATCTTCTCCTTTCCCTTCTCAACAAATGTTTCAGCACACACATTATTGGCAGGAGGGAAAAAAAAAAATACACAAAAAATGAGGTCACAAATACAGACCCTGCTCAATGGTTTGGTGATGCTAAACCACCAGCTTGAGACTGCTGCTGAAGGCGTGGGAGGTGAGCCTGTGGGAGTGCGAGGCCCATGACCTAGTGCTGCCTAGCAGGTGAGTGTCAGTGCTTCTTTTCAGGGGATCAGAGAAAAGAAGGGCAGTGTGGCTGGAGGGAAAGCTGAGCTCTTCACCTCCTCCCTATGGGGAAGAAAGAGCTCAAGGTGTCTGAGGAGCATGTTAAAACTGTCAAAACAGGAGACTAAAAAGAATGGAGAAAGAGGATCGGAGGGAAGGCAGATGGAAAGCAGTAGTTAGGACAGGAAGTGTCGAGGCAGAGGGGGCAGCTGGTGGGGGGGGCAGAACATACGCAGGGTTACACAGAAGGTAGGGGTGGGAGATAGAATCTCCCCTCACTCAGACGCCTGTCCGGCCCACCACCCGCGAGGCGACTTAGGAAATCTTACCATGAGGGCCACATGTATAAACCCCATGCTCGGTCATGACCAGCCCCATTAGAGGATGTACGCTTCCACGCCGCCTCCCATTAGAGGACTCATCCTCTACACCTTCCCCTTTCTTCTGAGGCTAAAAAACTTTACTTCATTCCTACAGCTCTCTCCTCTCCCCAGTCTGCCGCACAGCTGCCCCATCATGCGGTTTTTCCCCCTCCTCTGCACCGCCATGCCACACTTTGCTTCCACTACCACTGCCTTTTTTCAAACAGAAGGGAGCGGCAGCCACGCCCATTCTTCAGCTGCCATCTTGAGGCTGCCCCATATCTGCTGAGCCACAAAAAGACCACGTGGCAGGAGGCCTGAATTCACATCAGACCTTGTAACAACTAATGCTATATTTCTATATTCTAATTCTCTTGCAATTTATTTAATGGCATATTCTGATCCCTTCACAATATTGGTTTTTGGGTTTTATATTGGACAAAGTGTCATCACCAAATGTATTTATTAGAACCTTATTTAGGAGTATGCATGAAGTACTGTTCACTTTTAAGAATTCTATAATGTAATTATGGCATATACAAGAAATTGTGTTCCACCTACCAGGTACTATATACCTAGTTACAGCCTCAAGTGAAACACATATATAGAGTTACCCATACATACTAAAATTGTTTTATATATCTGTTATACTTTGCAAATGTTACTTTTAATATCTTTAAGAGAAATTAGGTTTTACTTCCGGTGATCACACGGACAGTCCGAATGTAACCAATTTGGGTGAGCCCTAAGTATTATGTGCCTGCTGCTGGTATGTGACAATGACCCCCCCCCTTCCTTTTCCTTTTCAAAGCTTATAATTCAAAATCTGGGGTCAAGTGACATGGCCTTCATTTGAGAAGGTACTAGTTTTAACCTCTTTATTATCTTGGGTTTGTTTCATGGGCTATGTTGTTAGAAACTTTTTGCCTTGCATGGTTTAAATCATTGTACTTTGACTACCTAAATGACCTTTGTAGAGCTTAAAGAACAAATTGTAGGACTTTACTGTATAGGTTTAATGTCAACTTGATACACCTGAGCTGAGAAACCTCAATAATTGCCTTCACTGGACTGGCCTGTGCCCATTGTGGGCAATGCCATTCTTGGCCAGATATTTCTATATTGTATACAATAGGCTGAATATGAGCCAGCAACACAAGCCAGTAAATAGCATCCTTTCCTATCCTGTGCTGCAGCCACTACCAGGCTCCTACCATGAGCTTTTATTATTGGTCAGAATATTTTTGCCACAGCATTTAAGAATTTATTAACTGTGCTTAAGTCAATGTTCAAGCTTTACTTAGGAGGTATATGGTAATTAAAGTATCAAATTAATTCAAATAATCCTCTTGGAGGTTTAGCAACCACACTTAAAGTGCCAATCTAATTTGCCAAGAGGTATTTGAAGCGACAATATTTTGGCCCCTACCCTCTGAAGTCAACTTGGGTCCTAGGGTCCTGCATCTGCAACTTTGTGCATGTCCTGTGGCAGCCAGTCACCAGTCATCCCGTGCCAGGGAAGTCTTGGAGATTCACTTAAAAGGACTTCATCCTGCCAGTGTCTAGTCAAAGGAGGAAAGTCCATATAGAGGAGAGACTCCTCATGCTTCAAAGGGAAGCTCTGGTCAAGCAAGGTCTGGCTTTGTCCTCACATAGATGGAACTGGTAAAGAGAGCCAGGTGCAAGGCCTGAGTGACCCCTTAAGGACCAGAACCTCAACTGACCTTAACACCAAAACAAACTTCATTTATCTTAGCTAACTGTGTGGTTTTAAACACCCCAACAGGAAACTGTAATCCAAAGAAGAGAAAATGAAATAGATTATTATCAGAGAGATAGGTGAAAGACCTACTGTGCCAAGTTAGGAATCTACTGTGTCATGTTAAAAAATAGGTGAGAAACCTACTGTGCCAAGACAGATTTAATGTGCCATGCCAGAAAATATCACCTTTTATATTCTCATGGTATGGCTCTCATTCTGGAGCCCTGTGTATTAAAGCTGGCCCTCATTCTAGAGCTCTGTGTACTAAAACTTTTTCCAACTTCTCAAACCAGGGTACAAGTCCTTTTTCCCTCTGCATTCCCTAGACAGGGACCCTCCAATTGCTAATGCACCCAGTAGCCCCATGTTGGTACTATGAAGGTACTGGTATACTCATGTAAGACTCAACCAGCTTGTCTTTTCAGTTGCAGAGAAAACGTCCACTAAGTACTGGCCACTATTGATCTGGACCAAACCCACCAGGCAGAGCACCCCAAGCAGCCAAAATGGGAAACCGGATTCTAACCCTCCAGCCTGACCACTGTTCCCCTGAGACTTCGCCCCTGTTCAGCACTGAACCAGTTACAGAAGACAGACCTCTGCCTTTTTTCCTATAGAAACAAAAGGCTGGAATGTCAGGGTATGAGCTCCAGAAGCCCATTGGAATACAGAGACACCTAAGATCCATGTTGCCCAAGAAGCTGCTCTACCAGGCTAGCCTTTGGCTATGATAAAACAGGCCACCACCGATTACTCAGGAATCTTCCGCCTCGCCTTTCCAAAGCCAGATTCCAGATCCCTGCAAAGTGTGCTACCCACCCTACTCTCACTGAATCCAACTCCCACCTTCTCCCTTAAATTCCCAAGCCAGATGCCATTCTGTGCTTGGCTCTATCTTTCCCCTGAGCCTAGCCCTGGCTACCCTAAATTAAACTTTGCTCCGAAGAGCTTAAAAAAAACAAACTGTCAAAACAAAGACTGGAAGTAGAAGTAAAATGACCCTCCCCCTTTCTTGCCTCTTCAGAGCTATGTCTCCACCAAAGGGGGAAGGAGGGACCAGTGGAGCAAGAAGGAATGTCTCTTCCCTGATACTGTTCTGTTTGGTCCAAGTACAGAATAACATGGGGTAGAATTCATTTCCTTCTGAAAGAAAGAAAGAAAGAAAGAAAGAAAGAAAGAAAGAAAGAAAGAAAGAAAGAAAGAAAGAAAGAAAAGAAAGGGACAGAAAGGAAGAAAGAAAGAAAGAAAGAAAGAAAGAAAGAAAAAAGAAAGAAAGAAAGAGAAAGAATCAAAGAAAGAAACAAAGAGAAAGGAAATCAAGTTCCTACTCCTTAGCTGCACTTACAGTGCATTTGGTTGTTGTATTCCTAATGCTCAGTTTCCAGAACAATTTCATGTTGAGACTGCCTCTCCTTCAGAATACTCATGGGTTAAGAGCCACTCTGAGAGATAAGCACAAGCACAAAGCAGTGATTCTGTTTAAGATTCCACTCACCACCGCTCCATAGGTACATACCACAGTGAGGGGACCCAACAGGGATGAGTCCAGGGCTTCCTCTTCTCACACCCACTCCACGTCTTATCATCCATGTCCTAAGAGGCCTTTTAGAAAAAGAGTCTGGCTCCCTAGGTAGCTAAAGGCAGAGATATAGGTTCCTGCCTGTCTCCATTCTCACCTGTCATCAGTATATCAAGGGAAACTGAGGACAAAGATGGTCCATCCAGCATCCAGGTCCAGCCCCGAGTCTTTGAACAACAGGCATGAGGGCAGACAACTCAAATATGACATCTTTTCTCATTGTTCACCTTTACTGAAAACCACAAAAGCAAACAAAGACTTCTCCAATAAAGTCTGCCTAGGATGGGGGAGTGAGGATACACTTAGAAGTGATTCAGATTTAATAACAGCTCGGTCAACTCACAGGTCCCATCTGTTTCTACTTGAGAGGTTTGCAGAAGTCAAGACTAGATATTTTCTTTGTCTTTTGCCTTTGCTCTAACTTGTAACCACTGGCCCGTCTTCCAACACCTTCACAAACATCCACTGAAAGCTCCGCTTCCCTTCAGGGGAGCCACCTCTGCTTCCTGTTTAGCACTCCATTAGCCCCTTCTCTGGTGGAGAACAGCCCAGCTTTGGGGAACGAGTGGAGATATTGGGTGCTACTTGGGGCTGTTTCCTGACTCAGCATGTGTCTTGGATGTGCCCGTCAACTTGTCTCCCTGTCTACTACAAAGATGGGAAATTATATTCTGTTCCTCTTCCTCTCCCAAAGGCTAAGTGAGAATTGATGCAAAGTACTCAAGCAGTCCTTGGAGGATGACACCCTGCCAGGGCTGGTCACAGTAATTTCTGTGGTGTTGCTGTAGGTAGGGAAGCAATGTGCAGAATCCTCACACTTTCACTCCCTCTGGTTCTTTCTAGCGGGAGGGGAGGAAAGAAAGAAACAGATAGAAGGAAGCAAAGGAAGAGGGGGAAGGAAAGGAGGAGCAAGCAGAAGGAAGGTGAAGGTGGGGAGTCAGGATCGTCCATTAAGGTCAGCATGCACCTAGTGCTGTAATAAAAAGAAAGGATGTGCTATCTGGCCATTTTGTCTCAAGACAAGCATGGCCCTGACTCCCCAGCCTACACTAGAATAGAAAAGGAATGTATCCGTGGAAGGTTTCCCAGTCAGGTTAAATACTATAAGGCAGACTGTAGACACTGCCTCTATTTACAGCCACATCCCAGAGAATCTTGGAATTTTTCTCTTTCATACCTGCTTATTCCTATAAATATCCCACTTCTATCAAAACAAGTTATTTCCTTCCCATCATCTTTAAAACTCCAGTCTTTGGATATTCATTAGGAAAGCCAGATATGTGGATTTAGATGCACTAATGAGCCATGCACTACGGCTGTGACCTCCCCTTTTAGAATGAAGATGCTATTGCTACCTGGCGTTTTTCAGCTTGTCAAGGGCTGCATTCAGAGACTGGAGACTTTGTCCTAGATATCTCATTCCTCATTTGACATCTCTGTTTCTGATAAGCATGGCTATTCAATTAAATGAATTTCAAATTTTTAGAAGAAGGCTTTGCACATTTTCCAAAGAAGGTGATAGTAAAAATCAAACGTATTATTGCTCATGGGCAGAAGGCCAGAAAATACCATGTAGTAACATTCAGACCAACTGTACTGAGTGCAGCCAACTCTCAAGAGATTGCCAAAGCTGAGGAAACCCCAGGGGTGTTCACTTACCCTTTTGTTTCCAAGGGGGAAAAAGGCAAAAGCCTTGGCATAGCTTACAGCAAATGCAATCATTTGTTAGGCAATAACTTTAATGGATTATCAGGCTAAACATAGAAACTTCATGTCTTTAGAAAAGGACTACTTAGGATTAAATACAAATGAGAAAAGCAATACAAACACTTTCCATTAATCTACTCATTTCACTCTTCATAGGGAATAACACCATAACTATGATCTTCAAACACGTCAATATGGAAAAACTTCCCCAAAGAAATTTTCCCCAAAGCAAGGAGAAGGTAAGTCTTTAGCTTTGTTGAGATGAGATACTAGAGGAGAAAGTCTTAAAAGGGTAAGAGTAGCAGCAAAATCTAATTAAATCAAATCACTGAGCCAGCTGTTATAGCTGTGTTTTCTAACCATACACACCTCGTGTCATCATGGTATAATATACTAGCACAGCACAAAGAAAGAGAGTCAGCTGTACAGAACAGCCTTCCACAGCACCATGCCCAGTACCCCAAGTCCATGGGTTTGAGACAAATACTCAGATACCATTGGTCACACACACACACACACACACACACACACACACAGATGCACACACATATACACACAGACATACACACATCTACATACATCCACACAGAGGGACACAAGTACACATGCATGTAAACACAGATATACACAGACACACAAATACACAGAGATACACATATTCACACATACACAGACACATCAACTCATATACACAGAGATATACATGCATATGCACAGAGACAGACACACATGTACACACACACACACACACACACACACACACACACACACTGCCATCAACTCCTTCAGCTTTCTACTACAGTTATAAAATCAATGTGAAAAGTGAAGCAGTGTGCATGCACAGTCACCTGGCCAGATACTGTAGGTGAAACTGAAGACTGAAGGGAAGCACTGGATTCTGTGTGCACTACATGGTAATTATAGGACATCACAATATGGCATAAATTAAAGGACACTGGCATTAGGACTCGGGTGTATTCAGTCTTACTCCAGAGAGTTGACTTCATCTATGCTGTCTTCTTTAGAGTTGTTTAAACTAATTATTTCAATTTTTTCATCTCAAAAATGGGTAAGGCTCACAAAAGCCGTATCTGCTTCCTGTTCCCTTCTCCCCTGAGGTTATTATGAGGATTCAATGAGAAAACTCATAAGGAAGCTCTTAGTAAATCTTTAAGGAGTTATGCTAATATTTGTTGTCAATTTATTTAACTTCTATGAACCTTGTGCATCTCATTTATCAAACGGAGATTAAATTAAAGTCCTTCTCCTGGCCCTCACTAGTTTCACAGGCCTAAGCCAACTAATGTACGTAGATGTTTTGGAGACAATAAAGTACTTCATACAGCTTGTTATTATATTGGATTAACCTTGAGCTTCCCAATACCCTTCTACCAAGACTAGCTGGGTCCTCTCAAAGCTCATAGCCATCCTTTCTCATTTTGTTGGCCTTGTACCAAGGCCCTCCTGACATAATAGGAATGCAGCAAACACTGCCATTCTCAAGTACCCCATCCTTCTGCTTCCAATTTTAAATAATTGTTTGCATAGATCTGCATAGATCTGCATAGGTTATACATTAGTGGTTACTTTAGTTAGATATTTGAGTTGAAAATAATCAAGCTATTATTAACATGCATTCCTGGTTGTTTCTTTCTGTATACCAAAAATTAAACTGCTCTTTACTTTCAGGGAAAATTATATAGTTAATGATTAAAAAGTTAATTTTAAAAGCAAAGAAATAAAAAACAAAAAAACACATCATGATACTATTATGGTTCCTTTATTACACCATTAATTCCAGGCGTACAAAAGCTGCCTCTGTTTCCCAGTGGCTACTCGGGTGAACCCTTTATTCAAGTCTCTTTTAACCATTGTAAATTAGAATGGTTTTAATTAGTTTGGTAGGGGTTTTAAAATATTAATTATAAAAACAAAATGAATAGTAATTAAAACTATATTCAAACACCTTAGTAAAACTAAGTAAATGAATTTTTATAAACTCTATTAAGATATTTATAGCATTCCGCAGCTCCCTTTTTTTCTTATGCTTTGGTCATCTTTGAGCCACAAGTAGAAGTTCCTAGTCGTCATTCTTAAAAGCCTTCTCAATTTTCTGTTACATGTATACCTTATAACACATTTAATCTCATTTAACTCACTAATAATATTTCAGTCATATAAAATAATGCACAAGTTACGGAAAAATTAAAATTCTTACTTACTATATGATTTTGTCATTCTACCTCTAGGTATTTGCCCAAGAGAAATAGGCATGTGTCTATAGAGAATGTGAAGCAGATAGCCATAGCAGTTTTATTTATAATAGTCAAAACCTATAAGAAAAACAGCAACACAATAAAATTAAAATAATAATAATAATAATAATAATAGTAAATGCAAGGGGCTGGAGAGATGTTCAGCAGCTAAGAGGGCTAGCATTTTTTCCAGAAAGGTTCAGTTCCCAACATCCATGTCAGGCAGCTCACAGCCATCTATAACTTCAGTTCCAAAGGATCTGACACTCTCTTGTGGCCTCTGAGGGCACCTGCACACACAGGTGACATATATGCATGCACATAAATAAAATAAAACTAAAATGCAAATGCAACAACAGCAATGAACCTCAGAGAAATTATGCTCATTGAAAACAGCCAGAAAAAGAAAAGAACACATGCTATGTGGGTCCATGTATATAGACTCCGGGAAACATGGTCTACGTCAGGAAGAGAAAGCATGTTGGTGATTGGCCTAGAGAAGAGGGAAGGGAAGGGCTAGAGGGAAGCCGCCTTAAGGAGATGAGATAATGGAGATTATGGATGTTCCTGTACTGACCGTGACGACTACATGTATCTATGTCCATCGTGCACATATCAAATATGTGTAAACCTTATCATATAACAAACACATAACCTTATATAACAGTGCTTTTTAAATGTGCATGGAGGAGGGGCTGCACGGAACATTCTTGCGAGCTGGTAGAATTCCTGCTTTGGAATCTTTCTGCCGTATACACTGACTACTACAATAGCTTTTTCACAGATCCTCCAGCGTCTAACCTGTTATTTGCGATTTCTACCTCAGCTCAGTAGGTTTTCCCAAAGCACAGATCCGATCAAAACTTTTCATTAACTCATCACCTAGTACATTCATTTTTAATAAAGCGTCCATATGAACTCCTTATCAAGGTATCTGAGACCTATTTGGCCTCGGTCCCCTTTAAAGCTTGTACCCTAGCTCCGCCTTTCATACAACCCATGTGCCATTTGCAAATTGGACCAAGAGCTGAGATGGTCACTGAAGCAACTTGCGTCATATGTAAGATGCAATTTCCTCATCTGTGAAATGGTAAAATAACTATAATCTGACTTCAGTTCTCAGGAAAGCCAAATATCTTCAGGAGGCTTTCAAGCTACAGTTGTCCTACATCCCTCTGTTTGGACCCTTATCTTTCATTCAGGCAACACACATGTTCAGTTTTTCTTTATCTCAGCATATTCCAGTTCTGCTCAGTGTACATGATGCTCCACGGTCTTCCTCTGAATCTTCCTAATATGCTAGATTTATTTGTGTTTGAACACCATCTTCACGTGCGTGCTTCTCACCTGCATTCTGTGATTTTCACATACATTGGCATATACCTGTTCTTTCTCTCTGCCATGGTCTGCAAGCTGCCCAAGAACAGGCCTGTCTGATTCATTCTGCCTCTCGTACTGTGCCTTGATGATGGTGTACTGTGCCATAAATATTGTTCACAGAGGAAAGGGCAGAAGAACCCTGGTGCCCTGTCCTCTGGCATGAGTCATTAATACTTAAACCTCATTCTCCAGCTTCCACGATCAAAATGACTCTAGAGTTATTTCTAGTGACACTTGAGATCTGCACTTTCAAACCTCATATCCAAAGGACAGTGTCCACTATCTAGGGTCATAACCTGACATGACTGTACTGTGTGGCCTGGCTAACAGGGCAGTACTTGAGGTCCCCTCAGTGACTTGTGACACTCCAGCTTCTTGTCTTTACATGTGTCTGTCCTTATTTTGAGCTGTTGCTATGGCTTTGGCATCTATTAAACTCATTATTAATTTTTACATCTCTTGCCTAGTTTTTTGCCTAATCAAGCTGTCAGGCTGCTTAGGACAGACCTATATCTGTTCTTACAACAAATGGTGCTGGGCACACAGAAGTCATTGAATAAATATTTGTTGCAAAGATTAAAAATTTTAAATTTCCTCAGGAACCTCATGACAAAAGTTTCTCATTATTCTTCATTTCCAGACCCTTCAAATTTAGAAAATGGTATTTTTACCTGAAGAACAGTGGGAGTGAGAAACCACAGGGCCACGTAGACTCACAAAAGCTTTTATTCAAAGAGAGTTTTGCTAAAGAAACAATGAGGAAGGGAACAATAAGCTGGATTTATTATTGTAGATTGTGCAAGATCAGGAAAGAAAGGAATTGGATTTGGAGAAAGGAATCAGATTCAGTGAAATACCATAGGTTTACTCAAGGCTTAAAAATTACATTCAGAAAATAAGGGCTGGAGAGATGGCTCAGTGGTTAAGAGCACTGGCTGTTCTTGCAGAGGACCCAGGGTCAATTCCCAGCACCCAGATGGTGGCTGACAGCCCTCTGTATCTCCATTTCCTAGGGATCTATCTTCCTCTTCTGACCTCTGAGGGCACTGCATGACATGGATGCCATTACATACCCTCGCACATAAAATAAAAAATAAGTAAAATGTTTTTAAATAAAATAAATGATACCCAGATGTTTTGACAATTAAAAGGTTTAAATGTGTTACCTAGAAAGATGGCAGTGGATTTAATATATTGTAATCATTAAGAACATGCAAAAATATTAATGATAACAGCAAAATTTAAAGCCATCAAACATCCACTGATAGAAGGCTGGCTAAATCAAAGATGACAGAACCATATGTTGCAGTGAGGCAGCCATCTAAAATCATGAATGCTTTGGCATAGAAATGTCCATATACAAGAAACCATTACCACAAACTATTTGGAATCATTTTAGTGAATGACATAAAAATAAAATTACATTATACATATAATTACTTATAAATATTTATTTGTGGTTTTGACAATCAGAATAACTACAAGGATATTATTTAAACATCTGATTACAGATGATCACTTGCACATGAGATTATATATGCTATTTTTACTCTTTTTGTTTATCTGTCCTTTCAAAACTTTCTTCAGTAAATAATCTGATAAAGAGAGTCACTGGGAAATCAGCAAATCCAGATACAAGTCAGCCAAAGGCACAAAGAAAACTAGAGTAATGAAGGGAGTCAATGTGAAGCACTAGTGATGAAAAGTAATAAGAGGCTCATGTTGAAGACATTGACATTTTAGCAGCTAGCATCTCCCCAGTCTAATCAAGCATAGTACTCTTTTGGAATAGGCATTCATCGTTTTGACAAGAGGTGTCACCTAGGACTGTCATAGCTATAGCATAGATTGAGCCATATGACTTAAAGAAAACTGTTTGTGAGTTTAACATTCCCTAATTATGGAGTAGGTATCAGGGATGTCTGCTAAGTTCTGAAATACAAAGATGGTGACTACAAGAGAGTCTTTACACTCATATTGTTTAAAGTCTACTAATAGCCTACTAATTAGTCTACTAATAGTCAGGGGGTACCCTGACTCAGTCATACCACTCCCGGGTATATACCCACAAGACTCATCCTATCACAGAGATACATGCACATCTATGTTTATTGCAGGTCTCTTCACAATAACAAAGAGCTAGAAACAACCCAAGTGTCCCTCAACCGACGAGTGGATAGAGAAAATGTGGTACATCTACCCAATGGAGTTCTATGCAGTGGAAAAGAAAGATGACATCATGAACTTTGCAGGTAAATGGATGGGACTTGAACCCATTATGCTAAGTGAAGTAAAGCAGTCCCAGAAAAACAACAAATGGTATCCCTCATTTGTGGATGTTAGCACCAAATGCCTAGTTGAAAGGCAAGCTGAGCAATGTTAATGTTACATTTCTTTTTATCTGAAAACAACTGTGCTGTTATAATGTGAATCCCTTAATAGGCTCTAGAATTAACTTACCACTTATTTTCAGACTTTTTAATTGTGGTATATGGGTGGAGGGTATGTATTCATAAAAAATTAAAGGGAAACATGTGAACTCCTAAACATGTTTTGGAATTAACATACAGTTTATTTTCGGAGGTCATAATTTAGGTATACAGGTGATGCATGTATCACAGAATGCAGGAACTCGGGTGGGGTGGGGATCATGGAAAAGAGAACGTGTCTAAATTGGACTGAGAAATTATGTATGAAATACATAAACACCAATAAAATATTTTATTAAAAAATCTACTAATAAGGACAGAAATACAAATGAATGCCCCAAATACAAGTACATGTTCAAGCAAAATATACAGACTTCTCATAGCTGATTCAGTGAATCGGGGTGAAACTTGTTGCAGAGGGTTCAAAGGGTTGGCATCTCATGTAGAACCAAAAGAATAAAGAACATTCTAAAAGGTTTCAGAGGGAAAGTGAGAGGGGAGGAAGAAGGGACATAATTTCAGTTTTAGAAATAATTCTTCTAATAATTCACATTTGTAATGGTTTCTTTCTTTGGTTTTCCTGTTTGGTCTTTCCTGACCTTGACTTCTGATCTGTTCCCTCTTCTTGTATTCTCAGTGTAATATCACCTTGCAAGGAAATATGTCTAAGACACATCATGCCTTGTGTACATTATGTCAATATTGCCTAACATTCTGTCTGCCCTTTTGGTAGCTATATACTCTGCTATCTTATTCTGTCAAGTAGGAAAGGACTTTTAATTGATACCTTAATGACACCACGCCTGTCCCATCCTGCATCTTTCTCCATATTGCTTTCATTTTAAATCAGGAATACAATTTCACAGTTATCCCTGTTAAAGTCAATATTGTTACATCCAGTTCCCAGTCTGCCAGTTTCATTCTTGACTGTGATTTTGCTCTCTGACATATCTAGCCTCTTTCCCTGCTTCCTGTCACTCATGATGTTGTAGATGGTCCTTCTATATTGTTATGTAAATCTCTGTTTGAATCATCTAGAAAATCATCTCCAGGAAAGAAACCTGAGCCCCTGTCTCAAGTAGAGTCCATGCCATGAATATGGACAGGGTATGGATGTGCTGCCTTCTTCAGATAATGTCATTAGTCCCACAGGAAAAGGAATAATGAGAGACCTCAGTATCAGCTGCCTCTGGAATGTAAAGAGTCATGACTATATGTAGGAACCTCAGTGTGGAAACCTAGCCAGCTCAGAGCAAAGACCTGCCCTGTCTAGGAAATCAGTATAGCCATGAATCAGATATGGTGGTAAGGGCTGGACGGTTTTGCCAAAGGTAGGATAGGATCCAGATTTCAGTAAGAGGCAGAAGAAACCATCAGAGATGGTTAGAAGATGGAAATGGCCAGGGAGTTGTGTGAGCTAGAGCAGTGTGAGCCCAAACTCATGCTTCTGCATCACCAGGTCAATTACATTCATGTGAAACAATGACTATTACAACAAAGAAAGGCCACTTAAGTATGATGCACTAGTGGTGCCATAGAGCTTACTCTCGATGACGTTGGTTGGCATGGCTTTGATGAAGACTCAGAGAAAGGTGGTACCTGTGTAAATAGCTGGGGAAGATAGCTCTGATAACGCATCAGGAGAGGGTGGACTTCTCCCCTTAGAAAGTATCAGGTACAGAGGGAGGAGGTCAGGAGGAAGAACTTCAGGTGCTTGAATCCAGAGTAGAAGATGGGACTAGGAGCAGAGGCAGAGTACCTCAGGGGTAGAAGTGAGAAGCATATAGCATCCCACCTGTCCAGGGGCCAGGATTTCCAAAGAGTGGCTGATTCAGAACTTGTTTAACAAGCCCACCGCTCAAACACACTTTGTGTGGTCATGTTCACAACACTTCATCTGAACACATTCACAATGGGGTAATTATCACCTGTTTGTGTAGGTTTTAGGGTATTTTATATAGACAGTTGATGATATAGTAGTCTGGAAAATATCAGTCCCACAAGCCAGATGCACCAGCAGTACCCCTAGAGCCACTCACTGGGAACTGTCTTTTTCAGGGTGCTGCTGCTCCTTGGAGTTATATGGCGACCACACCCTTGATACACTACAGAGGACAGAAAGGAAGACAAGTGCCATCTCATCAGTACGCCTTTTCCCCGCTTCCCTCTGCCTGCCAACTTATTTTGGGAGGAGGCGGGATGGAAGGTGGTGTTATTGCTTTTGACTTGGCCTTCTGTTTTGGTCTTTTACACATAATCTGCCCCCTGACCCAGCATTAGCATAATGCTCATTAATCAAGCTCTGGCCTCCAATTAATGGCCAGCTGTGTGGAGGCCGCACGTGTAATAGCTTCAGAGTCAGTCAGGCAAAAAGCTAGGCAAATGATTTTGGTGGGAGAGACGGGGGCATCCTAATTCTGACAGAGTCCAGAGGAATCTACCCGTGCAATAAGCAACTTGTTTGATTTCATTTGTGAGTGACTGGCAGAGGCACCCGGAAGGGACCAATACCCCATCCCCAGGCTCCAGCCCACCCCAGACAACCTCTCTTTCATCCCCTGGTCTGGGGTCACACCCCACACCCCATCATAGCCCAGGCAGCTGGCCAAAGAAGTAAGCCCTGATTTATAGCTCTTGGCAACATCTAGGCTGGGCATTTCTATAAGCCCAGTTCTGGGGCTGACTAATAAAACATACACTCGGATTCGCCCCTCAATAAACATCTTTCAACCTTTAATCCTGTTCACTGCAGTCTTTTAGGGGGCATTGATTCAGAAGGCATGAGGGCTTTTTTACCCATCTATCTTGTACCAATCGATGTCCTGTCACCCTGCTCCACCCAGCATGACAAAGGGGAGGCCTCAGAGGAAGAAGGGAAGAGGAGGGCATCCTGCCAGATTTATTTCACTTCTTATGAAAGGGCTTTTTAAGATTGCTACTAGAATTCTGTTCCAGTCATCCTTCTGATCCTCAGCCCATCTAAGTGACCTTCTTGGCTTGAGCAACAGAAGCAACTTCCTGGACAAATCACTTGGTTATCAGAGAGCTGTTGTGCATCTCACCCAAGATGAAGTGACACTCTTCCCTTCTGCCATTTTCCCATCCTTCCCTTAAGCTTCCACTGTAGGCATGAGAATCTGCCCAGACACCCAAGTGATGTGCCTGCAACTCCATTTCTCGTTCCCTTTCTGCACATCTCCATAGTAAACAGAACTCACTGCTGCATCCGAAGCCATTTCTCATCCACATGCCATCATCTCTCTCCTCTACAGATCCATCCAGACCATAACAGGAACTCATCCATCCACCCCATTACCCTGTCTCACCCCAATCAAACACCTTGCTGAAATGGCTGTTTTTGTATTATTCTTTTGGGTTATTCACAGAAGGTCACAAAGCTATGTTGGATCAGACAGAAACTATGTTTGTGACATCTGCAATCTGTTCTCACCCACATGAGACAGGAACTCCTTCTCAACTCCCTTTCAACTGTCAACTGTCAACATTTTGAGGGCATGGATCAAAGCTTATTTTGTTTCTGTGTCCACCACATGCTTCTCAGCATCAAATGCACAAGCCAACACATTAGTTAGTCAACAAGAACTTGCTCATAAAACGTACCCAGGAGCTCCATCCTAAGGTAAGGCAAAGTGTGGATGGCATGTCCCTTCAGACCTCTCTGGGCATTTCTTTCTAAGCAAACATTAGAAACTAAACAGTGTTTCTGATTCTTGGAAAGAAACATGCAAATCTCAACAGAGTCAGAATTTGCTGTTCAGTGTTAGCTCTAAATAAGCAGGAAGATACAACCTGCTGCTTGAGACATGAATAGTTCTAAAGTCTGGGAGATCAGAGGGTAAGTCTGAAACCATTCTCTATGCACTGGGAGAAGGTTTGTGGGGAGTGGAATGTATACACACAGCACCAAGGCAAGCTGACCCTTCTCCCCAGGCACAGAAGTGGAGTGTAGGCCAGGCCTAAGGATCATGTCGGCCCATACCCTCTCCTCACCTGAAGATCTATGTTGAAAGTTACTGTCCTCCTCACCCCAAATCTGGTCTCTCTTCAGCATCTTTAACAGTAAAGCCAGTAGAATGCCAGCTTGTCTCAGCTGTGCGATTGAATTAGCAACATCCTATCCAATTTCTGGAGAGAATTTTGACAGAATTTCCCCATAGCTCTGCAGATTAATACATCTGAAAAGGTAATTCTGCCAAGACAGCCAAGTTCTCTGGACTAATTTCCTGTCTCACATCCTCCACCCCTGGCTCTTCCCCACCTCCCTCCCCTTCCTCTCCTTTTCAAGTCATGGTCTGAGAAAAGCAGAAATTGCCAAGAGTAAGCCTACACCATGAGTTTAGGTTGACAGAACCAACATCTTACTCAGCTGTTGGAACAAAAGACACTAACAGAAGGCAGGGGCCAACCCATCCAGATGAGAAATGGAAGCCAATCAGCTCCACCCTGCTCTATCCTTTTTTTCTGGCACTGAAAATCAAATTGAGATGAAACTTGACTCTTTCTTGTTAGCCTCTCGTTTTGTCCTAGCTTTCGTTGACCCCTAAAGGAAGACCTTCCTGCCACTTCTAAGTGTTTCTCAAGGCATCCCACAGCCAAAAGACAGACTAAAATACGGCTATGATCTTTCAGGAGATGGCTTCACAGTCCATCCACACTTGATACAGCCCTCTGAAGTGGGAATGTGACTTCTCCCTAGGACAGCTGGAACTGAATAAGACTGTGAAGCTTATCTTCCCAGAATGTCTGAGCTAGGAACAGGTCACTGATAGAGGGTCAACTGTGGCAGAGAGGGAAGTTCTGAAGTCCAGGCTCCGCGCAGAAGTGTGAGACCAAGGCAGCTTCTGAAGTGGCCCTTGAGTCTCTGATTTCGGTGCCCCCACCTTTCAGGAACCTCCTCTTTATTGCTTAGTGGGAATGATGCAGTGACTTATAAAGGGCAGGAGTAAAGGATCCCTTTCCCTTCAGGGATCACTTGCCCTAGGGAGGCTCTTTCTCTAAGGATGGCTCTTGCCGACAGTGTAGAGGAGGCTATGAGTAGACTCTCTGATGGCTCCAACCCCTTGACACCAGAACAGCTGGGCCTCATGGGAATTGGAACCAGAAACACCTAGGAAAGCAGGTCTCAGATCCCTGACCCCTAGAAACTCTCAGGGCATAGTGTTTGTTGTTTGAATGTGCCACATGTGAGGGTAATTTGTTGGGTAGGATTAAAGAATGGATACAGTTGTCTCCATGTATATGGACTGGAAAGAAGACAGAACTCACCTGCTGGCAAGACCATAGCCGCAAAAACAAGTTCAGAATCCTAGTCTCCTTCCTGATTCTTTAGAATTAAAAATAGATTTGGGAAGGTAACTGGGGGCCACTTAGGTAGCTGTTAAGCTCCTGTCCCTAGTTATATGCTCTCATGGGCATGGATTCCTTTTTAAAAAAATGTTTTGTTGTTTTCATTTTTTTATGTATACAACTATCTCACCTGGATGTGTGTAAGTGCACCTGTGGCATGCAATCCCCATGGAGATCAGAAGAAGGTGTCAGATGCCCTGGAACTGGAGTCACAGACCATTGTTAGCTGCCACATGAGTCCTGGGAACTGAGCCCTGGTCCTTTGCAAGAGCATCAGTGCTCTTAACTGTTGAGCCATCTCTCCAGCCACAGCAAGAGTGCCTTTTGACCCCTCTGACGGGTCCCTGTGACCATTGAGAGTAAGGAGCGTTGGTCATGAAAGTCCACGGTGGTCCCCAGAGTTCCATATCTCTTTGTCCTATCTCTGAGCTCAAGTCAGATCCTCAAAATACCAGACATAACTCAGCCAAGAAAAGTCATCCTCTTTCGTGTAAAATGTTTTATCTGTGAAATGCCCAGGCTTCCAGAGAGAATAGAAGAGCTCCTGGGACAAGTGGCTCCCAAACTGGTTAGAAAGCAGAACTGCAGATGTTTTCTTTTCTGTTTTTTTTTTTTTCTCTTCTCTCTCACCAAACATCCGGCAGCAGCTTGCAACACTCCGTGTGGCCCAGAATAAGAACTTCTAAACATTGCTTGAAGGATCTAACTCACAACTCATCTTAAACCATCACAAGAAAACTCCCATTAATGAGGGAAAGGGGAGGCGTGTGTTAATGAGCTGAAGTGTGAGAGCGCGTATGAATCAGCAGACGGGCTCCGGGATGGGCGGCAAATGAAATAATTACCCAGCTTACCATTGTTACGATGCAATAAATTTAATGCAATTCCTAAAGGACAACCCAGTTTTTTCTTTCCTTTTTTTAAACTCCTTTTTACATTTTCAGAATTATACTTTAATTAGCATAACATTTAAATTAGCCAATGGAGTCTTAATTAGCGGAAGAAATAGACTTTTGTTGGAGTGGTAACTAAAACAAATAAATCTACTTCCTCTTTCAAGAGCCGTTTGCTTATGGTGCATTTAATAGCCTAGTGTACCATAAACAATTTGAAGGAGAGATAAGTAATTAAATTAGAAGACACACTGGCCGGCTCCCAAGTCCACAGAACCAAGGAGTCTTTCTCCAGGATTCCATCTTTTACGCATTATCATGTGGGCTTCTCTAGGCATACCTCTAACCCAAACATATAGGTCCAAGAAGACCAGTTCATGTCCCGATGCTGTTTTCCCTCTGGGGTGAACTTCTCTCATTCTCATTCTCTTGGTCAAGGATAGAGACAGTCACAGCCAGTTTAAACAGTGGCTTGTGACCAAGTATCTTTTTTTCTTTTCTCCTCTCACAGACTTATTTCTAGAGGGGGTGTGCTCCCCTCTAATTGAGCAGCTGAGGCCAAAGAAGAATTTGGGTAGCACTGCCCAGTGGAATCCCACAGTGCCAGAAAAAAGCAAGGTGCCTGGGAATGTAGCACAGAGGGACCAGAATTCTTAGATGCTGCCAACTCTATTATCTTGGATGAGGACACAGGTTCAAGGAGATGGAGGGGCTCTTTGTAGACTGCCCCCCTCCCCCCAGGCAGCAGCCCTCCATTCAGATCTTCTGGATCTTATTTGAAACTCTTCCTGCTATGTTCTACACAAATGTTTTTCAAACACCCGCCCAGGGGCTCTAAGATAAAGTACAGAACTTGGCTTAAATTTGAAGTAGGATCTCAGCTCAGAGCTCAGTGTGCCATGTCTGGTCATGGCCTACATCACCTTGTATGGAAAAACCAGCAGTTGTTCCACTCTCAACACAGAGGAACAATGTCACATGAGTGGCATTGAAGGGATCAGTGTTTGGCCACTTCACAAAGAGGCCACAAGACTGAGAAGGAAACAAAGACTGGGTGCCATCTAACCTGATTCCCCTACATGGGCCTTGAGGCCTTCCGCCTCTCACCTCGGTCCTGCCCACCTCTCAGTCATCAGAGGTAAGGCAGCCTCCTCACTGCCACAGAGTCCTCTTGAAGGTTCACAATAAACTCACCAGACATTTGGGCTTAAGAAGCTAATCCACCCTGCTAAGCCATGTGCTTAGTTGATTAATTCTTTCACCCAATGTTTGTATTTATTGTATAAATATTTATTCACAGATTGCTATATTCCAAGCATTTCCCTAGGTAGAAATACAGGGTGAACAAGGTAGACAAAGCTCTTGCCCACATTGCCTATGATTCTAATAAAGAAGTCAGACTATCGGGGCTGGAGAGATGTCTCAGCGGTTAAGAGCACCGACTGCTCTTGGAGAGGATCTGGGTTCAATTCCCAGCACCCACATGGTGGCTAAGAACCGTCTTTAACTCCAGTTCCAGGGGAATCCAATGCCCTCTTCTGACCTCTGCTGCATTGCACAACACAGGTGTGCCAACCTACATGCAGACAGTACACTTATACACATAAAAATAAATAAATAATACATACATACATAAAATTAAAAAAAGAAGTCAGACTATAAAACCAATAAGTCACATGACCATGTATAGTGATCATTGGTATGAATAGAACTGAAGAAAAGTCAGGAGTTATTCAAAAACATCTATAAAGACTGATCTGTCTCAGTAACTTAGCAGAGTCACAGATGGAGACAGAAGTTCAGAGCCTTTCCTCAGAGAAGCATTCAGAATTTAGGGGAGAACCAGCTCTGTAAGCTTGAGGTGATAGCACTGCAGTGAATGAGAAGAGATACACGGGCAACAGACCACAGGGAGCTTCACATCTGTTCTTGGTTGCTATTCTGAGTTTTAAGGGAACCTTTGAAGAAGCAGTTTTGTCTTAAAACACTACTGACAGCCTTGGCAGCCTGGGTCTACCTGTCTGGTACCATGGCTGGCCTATTATTGCAAACACCCAGTAAAATTATAGTTATAATTACAACAATTTTGCTAGAATTATTGTATTGTGATGAAGGCTAGAAGGAAAGGGTATGTTGGGCACACACGTGCATATGGTATGTCACACATGTTATTGAGCTATTTATTTCATTTTGCTCTCTCTCCCTTGGGACATCAGGGAGATATGAAAGGACAGAGTATTTGAGGAAAGTATTAATGTTGGCTAATGTTCCCTACCCTTTGGGTGTGGCAGGCCAAAGATATACAATAGGGGGAGGTGCCACAAGGGTTCTGTGATTATACTGTGGGAACAAGGTGACAAGCAGAAGATGAAGCAAAGCAAGTAGCTCTCGTGAGGGAATTGTAACCAAAATCAGAAAGGCTGCTGGACAGCATTCTTAGCTTCAGTGCAGAGATGAACATGTTTGATCTGTAGGAATGAGAAGATGATTCTTCTGGAAGGCATATAATGAGACATTTGAAGGCCTCTGTTCTACTTTTGTTCACTGCAGCAGATTGCAATGTCTCAGAGCATGTACCTCTTTAAATTATTGCAGATAATAGCTTTTACCTCATATTATGAAGGTCAATGTGAGATATGTATAAAAGGCCTTTGATGTTTAAAAAAGGAGCTAGAAAAAGTTGTTTTACTGAGGATTTATTATGTGCTAGGCAAAGTACCTAGTACTTTAGAGATACCAAATTTCAATTGACCCAAAGTAAGATTTTTCTTATGATCTTGTTACAGGAGAGGAAACTGAAGCACATAGGAGGCTAAGGTCATCTACTAAGTGATGGGCAGAACTGAGAATTGAACCCTGGCCTCTGACCTTAGCACTCAGCTCTCAACAACTCTATAATCTTACTTTTAGTCACCTTGGGGAATAGTTGACAGCTGACCAAGCAAGCCTTCTGGGCCACCTTCTGTGAATGACTTCACACAAGCTGGATGTCAAAATACTAGGCTCTGGGGCTGGAGAGATGGCTCAGCCAAGATATCCTTTCACTCAAGTACTGTCAAGAACTGTCAACACTGTTCTGTGTTCCATCTTCTGTGCTAAGTTCTGCCCATATTGTACCAAAGACTGTCTAAACCTTCTGACAGATTTAGGAGTCTACTGTTTTAAGATTTATAGATAGAACATCTGTCCATTGACCCAACCTGAAAAAGCAGCTGAAAATCTGCAGGAAATGGACCTCTAAATAAGGGATGGAGACCACCGACATGGAAAAAGGCTTGGGTACAACTTACCAAGGCAAGGGGATGCAGGAGAGACCCATGGCCTTTAGTTGATCAATATAAGACTTCTTAGGAGGGATGGGGCTTCAGGGGAGTCCCAAAAGAATGGGAGGCTTTGTGTGTAGTAACACAAAAAAGACCCAAGAGTTCAGAGCAATTAGGAACAGAGCTGGGACCAAATGGTGATACCGAATGTGCATCTCCTCTTCTCCTCTCCCCAAAATCCCAGTGAATAAGCCAATGGGAATAAAAGCTTTTCCAACAGCAGGCCCCCTCAATTCCACTCTGGCCAGGCAACTGCAGAGAGCAATAAAACTTTAATGGCTCCCAGTGGGTCGATTCGGCAAGAAGGAAAGTGCTATAAATCTCGCCTGATGCTTATGTGCAGCTTAAAAACAAACGGCTCAATCACACTTAGCAGAGCCAGCCAATTTCCCCAGCATGTGGCTCTAGGAGGGGAAGATTTACCCACCTGCATGACTCAGTGGAAGAACTTGGGGGGAGACAGAAGGGGAAAGGAAGGTCAGCTGTGGGGTGGATGTCAACAACTCTGCAGTGGATGGCTTTCCGAGAAGACCTGGCACACACGTGGTGGCCCTGCTAGCGGCACGGACAGGCAGCCAAGATGAATTGTCCCAAGCTGTCAGGTGTGCCCTTGGAGATGCATTTCCAGCTGCAAAACAACCTGCTTATGTTGCTTCTACAATCCCACGGGGAGATCTGCCTGCCTCTTCATGGTCTACATCATCACGGTTGGTCTCTGGATATGCCCAGAGCATGGGAGAAACCAAGGTTTTTATCAGTAGTTGTTCTTCAAGAGGCCTAGGGACATTTAAAGTGGAAGTACTTAGAAGCAAACCACCTTTATCTAGTTAGTAAGGCAGCCACCCTTTAATTTGTACCAGTATTTAACATTCAAGCACTCGTTCTGCAAAGACGCAGAGAAATCCTTCCATCAAAAAGTGGGATTCAGTTCCCATGCGTCTTGGGCATGCTGACATCGTTGCTGCAATTCCATATGAGCAAGGTCCCAGCACCCTCTATTTCTCTGTTTCTTTGTTCATGTATCTTTTCCCCTGACTCTCATACTCTTTCTGCCTCCTCTTCCACAATGGTCCCTTACCCCTGAGTGGGTGAAATTTAATACAGGAGGCCTGTCTAGGACTTGACACTCTCCAGACTCTTATTTTCTACACTTTGGCCAATTGCGGCCCTTTGTGTTCATTGCCCTTTGTTACATGAGTAAATTTCACCGATGAGAGTTGAGAGATGTGTTAGTATTCTCTCTACCCTTGTTCCACTATGTTCCATGAGCTTTAGGTATAGAGGTTCCACTGTAGGGTTGGGCATATCATAGACACTTATTCTCTCTGTGTAACCAGTTGTGGAACTGTGTAAATACTCTCCACTGCAAACAAAGCTTCTTTCATGAGTGGTGCGGGATGTCTGGCTAACTAACTTTATTAAATAAGCCTTAACATATATGTTAGCATGAATGAAATCCAGGGAGGGTAGCTAAAAGGGAGGTGCCTATGGGGGAGGAGCTATAAAGATGATTAAGATGTTTTGTATGAGATGCACAAAAATTCAACAAATATACATTAAAATAAAATTCAGGCAAGCATTGTGGTATATAATTTTAGACTTAGCATTTAGGAGACAGAGGCAGGTGGATCTCTGTGAGACTGAGGCTGGACTAGTCTACATAGGAAGTTCCAAGCCAGCTGGGGGTACAAGGAAACTCTGTCTCAAAAAATAAAAATAAAATGGATGTAATTTGTAGAAAGAAAGTTTGTTAATAAAGGTAAGAAACTTGACCAGAAGCTGTAGAGCACAATGAATTCCATGCCGAAGAATCCAGTTTATTATTATTATTATTATTAATTACATTAGCTTGTTTAAGTTTAAAGAGGCTTATGCTGTGCCAGACCCAGTGCTAAAATCTCTTTACTATTTTTACATGTATTACATTATCTAACACTCCAAACAATCTGACGTATATTTTCTTTTTAACAGATTAGGAAAATAACATTTGAAGAAATTCAGTAATCGGTTCAATGTTGCTTCAAAAAGAATAGGAATAGAATTGAGATCATTATATGATTTTTACTCTTAAGCATCAGTGACATTCAACTCTGTGCCCTGATCATTCAGTGAGGATTGATTTTGCTTTGTTGCATTGGCTAGAAGTAAGAATAGATGGATAGACAGGTACATACACAGAAAAACAAATTATCTCTGTTAGACTTGCATTTGCCACTCGGTAAACTTCAGGTGGCCCTACGTCGTAAAGCACATCTTTTAAAGATAAGTCAAAACAGGTCATTTAGAGTTAGTAGAAGGGAGGGGACATTCCAGATACCTGAATGGACAAGAAAACTCGAGTAATTCATTTGGCTCTGAGTTTGTGGGAGTTGAGGCAAATGGAAAGGACATTGGCTTATGTCCTTACTCTCTACAAACAGAAAACATACACATTGGTCAGTTAAGACAGCATTTTGCTTGGAAGCAAACTTAAGCAGAAATTTACTGTGAGGCATGGTGTGGAGCTCCACTCATCAGGATTTATAAAAAGGACTTTGAGTGACAGAATCGGAAAGCACCTGCAACGCCATTTTTACAAAAAGATACAGAAATGCTGCTCAGTTGCCAGGCCCCATATTGATCCCAGGTAAAGGCACAGCACTCAGGTAAAGCTTGATGCAGTGACAGCATGTCTTTAAGGAAGAAGATGGCTTTTACCCATCATTAGTATGGCATGTTCTCTGAAATATTTTCTAACAGCGATGATGGATTTGAGTTCTTCCAATCCCCTGCTGTCACCTACCCTTCTGTTCTCGATTTCTGCTCCAGTTAAACAAATGCAGGGACTTGCTGACAGGGACCTGAGCCCAGGAACCACAGACTCTTAACAAATGACCAAGGCCAGCACAAAACTTCATGGTGAGTAAGGCCTTCTCCACTGACATCTCTCATTCCCAAGCTTTGATCTCTCATCCTGGTACCCTCTGGAGCTCCTTCTGCTGTGCAAGGCGCCCTTGTTATGTCCATGTGACATTTCTTACCTGCCCTAGAGCAGAGTGGTCTCTGAGCTCATCACTCACATCTCCTTTCATTGATAATTCTTGGCTTCTTTATGCTCTGTGCCTGTTACAACATCTGGCCCAGGGAAGGGACTTAGGGCACAGCTGATACTAGATGTGATGCTTCTGGTCTGTCCAGGAGAAAATCGAAGAAACCACAGCTAACATTGCATCTAAACATATATTCCTTCTCTCAGGCAAAGGCGGACAAGATTTCAAACATGCGCGTGGATGCAATTATGACATTAATTTCAAGGAAGAGATGTCTTTTGCCCACCATTAGTATAAGGTAAATTCTATCTACATAAGGGGCTATGGTTTTCTTTTATCCCTTATTTTGTCAAAGATGTCATTTTCTTTTTAAAAATCTTTTTAAAATTTTGTTATTTTTATTTTATGTGTATGAGTGTATTACTTGCATGTAGGTAGGTGCACCCCTGTCACACAATGCCTGAGGATGCCAGAAGAAAGCATCAGATCCCCTGGAACTGTAGTTAAGGATGGCTATAGCCACCATGTGAGTGCTGGGACTTGAACCCAGACCCTCTGCAATAGCAGTCAGTAACGCAAATACCAAACAGTTCTTTCTCATCCCCTTCCAGTGGCCCCACATTTCACAGACAGGAGTACCTATTCACCCTACTCCTTCCCCATGTGAATTAAGAATCAATATTCTGAAAATACCAAAAAGTAGATATCTCTCATCCATTCACCAAGACTCCTTTATACTGAAGGTCATATTACTGCCAATGCACAACCCTTTTCAAATAGAAATTAAACAAAGCCACACCTACTAGGTGAAGAGATAGATGAGAAGCCTGGGAACAGGGTCCACTTGTGATGGAAGAGCCCTTTCTTTAAATGGAATCTTGGCATTTAATGACATAAATCTTTCCTTCTTTTTGACATTAGAAATGAATTACCATATGATTTTTGTAAATCTCTCTTTATAGTAGAAAGAGATTAGGAGAGAAACTGGAAATGCAAATGAGCAGACTTTCAACTCATGAATTTTTTTCAGCAGGAGTTGGCTCTAGTCTACCACTTCAACTGATGGTTGAAAGTGGCATATAAAGGCTTAGGAATAGAACAGGGTTTGAGCTCAGCTCTTGCCTTCATTAGCTGTATAACCCAGGACAGTTTGCTTAACCTCTTTAAGCTTCAGTGAACTTTTAATAACTGAGAAGTAAAAAAAAACCAAAAAAACAAAAACAAAAACAGCTAACATGATTCATAAATGGCGGTGTACACAGTAAGCATTTAATAAATGCTAGCAGTCATCCTTTGACACCATTTCAAATATCTTTTCCTATTTCTTTCTCACAATGCAATTGCAGAGCCATCTCATTACCAATGTGTCATGGATGTCACAAGACCTCAGAACAGCTAGAGTCTTGTTTTCGAAAAGCACACATACAGATTGTTTTATTTTAGATTTTGACTGTACTAGGGATTAAACCTAAGTATGGTTTTAAGCACATTAGGCAGGAGCTTTATCACTGAGCTATCATCCCCAAACTTGAACAGAACAAACATATATATTCATTCCTACCTCATTACTCTTATCTTCTAGATGAGCAAAGAATTTGGCACTGGACAAAAACAGCCATTAAGTACAAATTTAATTTTATAAAGGATGTACATTCTGAAGACAAGGGGAAGCAGAGCATGCCCAGGCAAGAGACACAAGCCATCTGATTTCTCCTTTCACAAAGCATGCATTTCTAGATTTATCTTCTCTTTAATCCAGTTTCTAAACTTTAACCAGATTAGGAAAGTATGGATAATATTTAATGTATTAAATGCTTTAGTGCATTTATCTAATAATGAATGCATAAGGCCATTCTGTATTACACTCAACAAACTAGACAAACCCTCCTGAGACCTCAGGATGGAACAGTTGGTTTGGATAAAGTCAGAAGACCACCCATCATCTATGAGAACTTCAAAACTGCACTTGGGAGAGTTCTTTCAACTATTTTTAGGTCTGTGTATTAGCCCACATGGGCTCCCTCCCTCTCCTCACAGCTTCAGCTTTTCTGACCCACGCATTTCAATTGTGCAGCGGGGGGGGGGGGGATGATATCTTGGAACTTAGGCTCAAATGAGGAAGTGATGGATGCAACTTTGTTGAAAAGTTCAAGTTGGGCATGACTTCAATTGCTACAGGTAATCCCTGGGGCACCTCCACTAATTTGAATCCTTCAAGAGAGATCCTTTACTCAGCCTTCTCCAGTCATTTAGGAGTAAAGCAACCCTTTGAAGCTGGTCTTTGCCCCTTTTGATAAATTATCGGCAATAAGAGGCATAACAATATTTTGCATTCCTATGGCGAATTATGTTCTTCTAAAAGCTTTCACAGAAGTGATTTGGTTTCTCTCTAAAACAACCCTTCTTCACAGTTTTGGAGACGGATGGTCATGACGGTTACATAATCATGAAAATGTACTTAATGCCACTGAACAGTACATCTAAACATGGCTTACAATGGTCAGTTTCTATCCTGTGTACTTTGCTATAATAAAATTTTAATTTAAATGTAAAAGGAAGTACTAGGCAATAGTGGAAAGGGAAGTGGTCTGTTCAAGGACAAGCAATGCTCCTCTAGAGTGGCCTCTACTTCTCCCACGAGGGGCTGGCCTCTCCTTCTCAGTTCAGTGTGGCCCCTACTCCAGCCCCTCAAGTCATCTGGTTTTAGATGTCATCATACAATTTTGTCTTAGTTTTGTTTACTGTTGCTCTGATAAACTGCACTGACAGAAGCAACTTGGAGAGAAAGGTTTCTTTTTTTGCTCAAAACCCTAGGTTATAGTTCATCGTAGCAGGGAAGTCAGAGCAACAGGAACTTGAAAGGATGGGTCACACTGGGGGTTCAGGTCACATCGTATGTACAGACACGAGCAGAGAGGAATGAATGAATACATGGATGTCCAGTGCTTAGTCGGTTTTCCCCATTCTTAGTCTAGCGCTCAGCCCATGAAAAGTTGCCACCCACATCAGGGTAGATGCTGCCATCTCAGTTAACCCAGCCAAGAACATCCTTTACCTGTTGTGCTCACATCCTTACCCTATCTAGGCTGTTCCTCATTGAGATTCCCTTTCCAGGGGACTCGACATTGGACCACATCCACAAGAGGTGGAGATGTGATATTTATGTCAACCTGACATAATCCACAGTCACTAGAGAAGAGAGTCTCATTGAGGGTTTTTCTAAATCAGGTTGTGAACATGTCTGTGGGGGATTGTCTTAATGGCATTAATTAGGTGGGAAGACCTGACCTCTGTGGATGACATCATTTCCTAGGCCAGGGGTCCTGAACTGTGTAAGAGTGGAGGAACCAAGCTGAGAGCAACTGCTCTTAACTGTGGGTGTCACTAACCACCTCAAGTCCTGATTCTGTGCTTGCCCTGTGATAATGGACCTGGGAACTAAAAGAACCCTTTTATCAGAGCAGTGGGAAGCAAAACTAGAACAGCTACTTAACCTAAAGAGTTTCTAAGAAAGAATTTTCAGCTTATGCTCTAAGAATGCCATGCCTTAGAGAACACTAACCTTCCTCATTGGATACTGCCTGTCACTCTTTCCCATCCAGCACAACCTACTTTTATGTTTACAATTTTTTTTCTGAATCTAGGGCAGAATTTACTCATAAATCCATATTTATTTTGCTAAGTAAAATCAAACATCACACTGACTGACCATTTCTCCAATTTTACATTGAAATCCAACTAAAAAGTAAATACCAAGAAGTAAGAGACCAACTTACTCTAAATAGCAGACAATTCAATCCCACTCTGGGTTTTGTGGCTAAAGCAGGCATTGTGTAAGATTATAATGAAATAACTGATGTGAACATACACAGGTAGTTCCAAGAAACTAAGAATCAAAGACTTCAATCTCCAGGAGAGTAGAAAGAGATAGGAAATGAACAATTCAAAAGGGAACAAAGTTCATACATATTTCCTATAAAAATAATTAAGGTTGGTATAATATTTTACAATTTGGAAAATATTCTCCCATCTATAAACTCATTTGACTTTCCCAAAAAGTCTATGAAAAACTAATATTATGTGTATTCTCCTTATGTATAAAGAGGTAAGCATAAGAATTGAGGCTTTATAGTTTTATCCAGGGGTCCAGCTGGGAAACGAAGTTGGATCCCAGATGTACTTTAAAAATATATTTCATTTATTATTTTTATTCTATGTTTATGAGTATATTGCCTTCATGGATGTTAGTGCATCCATGTCCTGCAATGCTTATGGAGGTGAGACTGGAGTTAAGGACAGGTGTTAGCCACCATGTGGGTGCTGGGAACCAAACTCAGGTTCTCTGCAAGAGCAGCCAGTGCTCTTAACTGAGCCTTCTCTCCAGCCCAAAGATGTACTTTTAAATGATGTGTTGACTCTATTGTTGTTAACAGCACTTATGCAAGTTTCCAGTTGGATATTGATGTACTTGATCTAATACAACTGAGTCTAGATAGTGTGAGTGCAGTTTTGAAAAGGCAGGGGAGAGAGAGAGGCCCAAGAGCAGCCAGGAAAATGCCTGGTTTCCCCAAGGCCCATTCTCCCACTCATAATCTCCTCACAACTCCCTACTGAAAATAGCCCTTCTCTTTCAGACTTATCCTCTTTCAAGCCTTCAGTGAGTGGGAGAGACCATTGAGCTGAGCAGGGAAATTTTCAAAGGCCCTCTCTGGGAAATGTTTTGAAGCCAGGGACAATGCTCACGGCAGTGAGTTCCCAGGCCCCAGCCATGCTGGTTCTGTAACAGAGTAACTGCAGATTGTCGATCTGTAAAATCAATTGGGCCATGAGCAAGTCAGTCACATAGACTCTAGGAAGACATAAAAAGATTCTTGAATAGTGTCTCTTAAGGACTGCACACTTTAGAGCTGCAATATGGAAAAGACTGCTATATTATGCAGGTAGACGATCAGCCCCTCACTAGCACACGGTTTCTCAACTTGCATCTCCTATGTTTGAAAGGATAAAGAGTTATTTTCCTACTTACTATAAAACAAAAACCTTGCTTGAAGTTAGGAAAGTACTCTGTCTCCAAAGTCTGACCCAACAGTGAGGAAACCTATAGGGAATGTTCCAGAGCCAGAGACCAATGGGAGATGTGACATCCCAATCTAGATTGTCCTCATTTGTGCTCCACTGAACATGCTGTCGCTGTCTCTACCCCTCAGGCACCTGCAGGACACCCAAACTGATGTTTTTCTCTGGAGCTAGACAGTTGAGCCAAACCATGGCTGACACTGCAAAGATAAATCAGCCACAGGTCTTCGATCCTCCCACCAAGGTCTACTGTGATGCTTGAGCCCCAGGAAATCTCAAACATGGACTTCTGCTGGAAGTGTTCTACCTATGTGTTCCTGTGACCTTGGTGATTCTCTGCTTCCTTCTCCATTCCCATAGGCAATGTTCTAGTAGTTTAGTAGGTAGCTGATTTTTGTGCAATGGTTAAAGAACTCTGGAGACAAGACTACCAAGGTACAAAAATGGGTCTTTACCACTTAACATATGACCTGGGCTCTGTCTATTTCCCAGGATGTGTGCTTTGATTCTCTGTGAAAGGGACTTACCTAGCCCTCAGTTACTGAGTAGATCTAAGACAGGGTAATAAGTGCACTAGCTGACATGGAATAAAGAATTCACAAAAGGGAAGCATCACAATACCTGATCTCAAACAGTGCTACAGAGCCATAGGAACAAAAGTATCATGATGCCAGTACAGAAACAGACATTTAGGCCAGTGGAATAGAATAGAGAGCTCTGAAGTAAACCCACACAGCTATAACCACCCGAGTTTTTTTATAACAGTGTCTAAAAACATCTAGTGGAGGAAAGATGGTCTCTTTAACAATTGGTGTTGGGAAAACTGGATATTCATATGTCAAAGAATGGAATTAGATCCATATCTTTCATACTGTACAAAAATTAATTCACATGGATCACATACTTTCATATAAGATCTGGAACTCTGAAACTGCTAGAGGAAAACATAGAGAAAACAAAGCAAGACATACTCATAGGGAGAGTGTTCTGGAAAGGACTTCAGGAATAATCTGAAGAATTAACAAACAGAATTGCATAATATTAAAAAGGTTATACAAAGGTAATGAAATAATCATTAGAGAGAAAATAAAACCCACAGAACAGGGAAAAGTCTGTGCCAACTCTGATTGCCTGTTAATATCCATAATATATAAGGAACTCTAAAGATTACATTTAACAATCCCAAACAATCCAGTCAGTAATAGGCTAATGAATTGAGCAGAAAGTTCTCAAAAAATGAAATAAAAGTTGGACATGGTGGAATGGGCTTATAATCCCAGCTACTGGGAAGGCCAACACAGGAGAATCACTGTTGAAGCCCTGAATTCAGGTGGGCCTGGGTAATTTGAAATTTGAAATAAAATTGAAAGAAAGGAGGTATGAGTATGTAGCTCTGTGACAGCGTTTGCCTAGCATGAGCAAGGCCATAGGTCTTACCCTATTAACACACACAAAAAGAAAGAATTAAAGAAGAAAAATAGAATAAATAAGGAAAGGAAAAATAAAGGAAAAAAAAAGAAATGCAAATGACCAATAAAAAATTGAAATAGTATCAATATTATTAACTATTAGGGAAATTCTATTCATCATAGTTAAGTCAGCTATCTTTAAGAAAATAAGTAATAACAAATGTTGTCAAGAATGTGGCAAAAGAAGAACGCTTACATATTGAAAGTGGGGATAAAAACTGTGCAGCTACTATGGAAATAAAGATGGCAGTTCTTCCATAAAATTAAAACTAAAATTACCATATGAGCATTTATAGCTGAACTGTCACATTTGCTAAGACATAGAACCAGCTTAGGTGGCCCTCAAGAGATGAATAGATGAAGAAATTATAGTGTATTTACAATGAAATTTTATCCAACTGTAAAGATGGTTGAAATCATCAGATTTGAAGGAGAATGGATAGACTTGGATAGAGACCATTATGTGAAACGAAATATGTCAGATTAAAAACACTAATACCACATGTTATTTGTGTGTGTGTGTGTGTGTGTGTGTGTGTGTGTGTGTGTGCGTGCGTGCATGTAGATATGAAATGAAAGTAGGAGGGGACTGTGAGGGAAGAGGAAAGGGTGATGGAATACATGTGTTATGAGAGCAGAAGGGAGGAAGACTGGCAAGAGGAGTGGAAATGGCCGGGGAAGGATGGATTTGAGCAAATAATAATATATATGTGTGAACGTATCACACTGAAGCTTAATTCTTTGTATGCTGATCAAAAGTCAACTTTAGAAAACAATTAGCATTAGTGTTTTTATTCTCTGTCTTATTCACTGTGTGTCTCATTTCCAGGCTAATATGAAGCACACAGAAGGTCATTTGATTAATGTTTAGGAATGAAATCCTATTCAAATCCAACACAATCCTGCTTCTATATCTACCATGAGTTGGTATATATTGACTCGTTTCATTAATTTAAAATGACTTTAACTTGGAGTTATCAAGTATCATTGAAGGGACTCCTAGAGAAATGGGAAGAGATTAGTGTGTGCAGTATTTAAACTGACAGAAGTCCCAAGGACTCTTATCACAACTTTCTTTGCATATGTTATATATACATATGTATATATAATTTTTCATTTGCTAATTTTTATTTTTTAATTTTTAATTGAACTTTTGGGCATTTCATACAACATTCTTAATCTACTTTAGACCCATTCCCCCTTTATTTTTCTTTTTTAGTAAATATAATACCTGCTGCTACTATAAAAAAGTACATTAAAACATACATCAAATCGCTATGTAATTTAGGAACGTAAAGTAACATTTCTTTTTACCTGCATGAAACTTTATTGTTAAAATATTAATCCCTATAGGAATTAACCTATAGCTTATTTTCAGACGATGTAATTTTGGTATATGTGTGGAGTATATATATATGCATATTTTGGAGCAGTATAAAATTAAAGGGAACAACAACAACAACAACAACAAAAGACTTGTTCAAAGAACTGGCCAAAACAGTAAATTTCTACCCACAAGAATAAACTTCTGCATTGAAAAATTTTAAAAAGATTGAGAAAAAGATGCAAGACATGTAGCACAGAATGCATAAGCTTTGGTTTATTTTTATTTTATGTGTATGTTATGTCACCTGCAGGAATGTTAGTGCACCTATGTCATGCAGTACCTATGGAGGACTGAAGAGAGCATCAGATCCCTTGATCCTGGAGATATAGATGGTGGCTAGCTGCCATGTGAGTGCTGGGAACTGGACCTGGGTCCTCTTCAAGAGCACCACTGAGTCATCTTTCCAGCCCCACATGCATTGTATTTTTTTAAGGTAACTAGATATGCAGTGTTATTGCACAATTATACATTGCATCATGATTAAAATCATCAAGTTGAACTGAAGAAATAAGCACTGTTATATAATTTCCAATAGTTGATATATAAAATGTTGATGACCTCTAATTCCTCTAAAAATTAATCAATAATTCTGTACTCATATTAATGACCCCAGAATAGACTACTTTTAACTCAAGTATTAACTGGCTAAGATCTACTCTCCAGGTACACTCCATGTTTGGTATTCAGTGAATACCCAGAACAGAGCTTACTCACCCTGTAAATCGCCATAAACTGGTAGTTGTAAACAATAGGTAGGTGTTTATTCTCTCACAGTTCTGGAGGTTAGGAGTCCAAAATGTACCTGTTGACTGAGACAGTTCCTTCTAGAAGCTCTGGATGAGAATCTCCTCTGGACTTCTCTAGTAGCGTCTGGAGTTGCAAGCACTCTTGGCATTTGGCATTACTTTGTTACATTTCTTCAGCCTCCACCTCTGTCATCATCTGACATTTTTCTTTGTCATCTATCTGTGTTTCACATCTTCCTCTGTCTAACTCTTAATTCATCTCCTCTTACAGAACAAATGTCATCACATATGGGTCCACTCTAATCTGGTTTGCCTTCATTTTAACCTGATTACCTCTGCAAAGATATTACTTATAGTTATGGTCACCTTTGTAGGTCTGAGCAATTAGACTTGAGCATATTTTCAAGGGGCACAATTCAGCCCACAGTAGCACCCTTCAGGACTGTGAGAAGAAAAACTGCCAGTTATATAATGCCATGTGCCAGGCATAACTCCAACTCATATGTTACTCATCACTCATGTAATTCTCACCATAATCTCTAAAGTAAACCCCACTGTCAACCTGTTTACTTTACAGACTAGGGATTTAGTGACTCCCCAAGGCCGTACAGCTGCTTCTTGGATAAGTTAGGTTTTTTTTAAGATTTAATTTTTATTATTTTAAAATCATGTACACATGTATGTGGCTCTTAATGGGTATGTGCACATCAGTGTAGTGCCAGGGGAGGCCAGAAAGGGCAGTGGATTCCATGGAACTGGAGTCACAGGTAAGAGCCACTAGACAGGAGTGCTGGGGACTAAATCAGATCCCCAATGAGCCATATGGGCTCGTAACCTCTGAGCCATCTCTCCAGCCCCAATCTAGCTGCTGTTCAACCATGAAGCTATACTGCCTCTTGCAGCTCATAGATGAGACTAGGCCTATGAAGTCATACTGAGAGAAGAAGCACAAAGTCAGAGGCTGATAGACTGGGTCACTCTGGCTGGAGGCATTTGGATTGAGCTTTTGTCTCACTCAGCTCAAAGGTAGTGAGTACTAAATGCCAGAAGCAGTACTAACTGGAGAAGGGTGTCAAATATCCCACAAACACAGAGTTACAAGCCTAGCTTTGACAAGGACTGGTCTAAAGCATATAATAGCTATATAGAGTGTTGGAGAGAGTCATAAGAACATGCAGGAGTTATAGAAATCACAATCAATGGGGCTGGAGAGATAGCCTAGTGGTTAAGAGCACTGACTGCTCTTGCAGAGGACCCCGGTTCGATCCCCAGCATCCACATGGCGGCTAAGAACCGTTTGTAACTCCAATTCCAGGAGAACTCCAGTTCCAGGGGAATCCGAGACCCTCTTCTGACCTCCGTGGCATTGCACGACACGGGTGCACAGACCTGCATGCAGACAGTACATTCATACATATACAGAAATAAATAAATTTAAATAAAAAAAAGAAATCACAATCAAATGGAACTTGACATTTTAGAGTCCCTTTACAAGTATATATTTCCAGGCACCCATCAGATTATATCTATCTTGAGAAGTTCTGCCATTTCATCTGTATTCATCCCAAATGGACTTTTACTGGACTTTGTCTGCAAGAGATACACAGTACAGACAGGCAGCTTTTAGGGACATTTGTTTAACTGAAGGCATAAAAAAAAAAAGAAGGCAATACTTGACTTTCCCAGCTGGTTGACGCCCCCAGCAGACACTAGTAAGGCTTGTGGGTTTTAAGCACAGGCACGTGGTGTCCTTTCTTACGGAGTTTCAGATGTACAAGAGTTCTCCAGGAACACTGGTTTCCTCAGAGAATATGGGCTGAATTTGGGAGCACGTGAAACACCAGGCAGACAGTGTCTGGCAGCCTCGGGCTTGGGATCACAGCTCCTTCTCCCCTGCCCACACGTCTTTCTCCTGCTGTGCAGCTCCTTCCTGGTGGATATCTTTTCTTTCTGCCACCATCTGCATTTGGCTATTCCTTCTCCTCACCATGGGATATGAGACACTGAAGACAGGAACTCTGCTGGTCTTCACACAAATCTACCATCTCTATTTCCAGCCTCTCTGTCCACCTGCATTGCTTTGCACAGTCTGGGCTTGGTGACTGTGAAACTGGAGCTTTCTCAGCAATATACCTGGGACTGCTAGGGGAGACAACAACAGGATCTGTTGTCACTGCTAACCGGAAACTTGGGAGGCCTTCCCAAATTTGGTGGTGTCAAAACTTGACAGTAGCAACAAATCCATTTTCCTGCCTCCCTGCCAGATGTTCTTTCCCTTACAAGCCTCTAACCACAAGCCCAACCTGCCACTTAAAGGGTTTAATACCCCCAAAGAAAACCTCGCAGAAAGTAAAATCTAGGCAGCGCAGCCCAGACAAGGGAGAGAAAGATGGGACCTTAGCTGGCCAGGAAGTATAAGAAAATAATTGCTCTTCTCTCCATTCTCCTTACACTTCATTTCTGTTGCTCCTTTTGTTTGGGCTTACTTTGCTTTCACGTATACAATAGGTCCATTGGGGAGGGACCGTGTCTAATTGTTGTACTATTTTCAATGTCTGGTACATTACAGCCCTCAATAAACACATTATTATTTTGTGATTATTGTTATGATACACCATAATAATTATTGCAATTCAGTGCACATTTCTCTAAAACTCGAGGCTGCTTAGAGAGCTGGGAACATACTCCTGGTCCCCAGGATATCCCTAAGTGTTCTGGATAAGGATCTAAATTTAAAGGGTGCACATCTGAGCTGCACCTCCAGACCTGTGGAGACTGGAGGGTAATTATCACCTAGCTACAGAGGGAACAGAGCAGAAGACTTATACCTTCCACGCAGAAACAGTAAGTAAGAACTAAGAGGTAATCAGAAGAGATAGAGAAAGAAGAACTGCATTAAAACATATGTTTTGTTTTGTTTTGTTTTTTTCTCAGAGACAGCAAAGACCACAGCTAGGGCTGACCCAGTGGCAGAAAACCTGTTCAAGCAATGATAAGAAAAATCATTTACTGGGCACATTAATTTAAGTTGTGGGAGCCGAGCTCTCCCTGGGATGCCCATTGGATAAAGGCTGTCAGGATATGCTGTGAGCTGTTCCAATGAGATGTAATAATTGAATTTGTTTTCATTTAATTTGGAGGGCCTTTAATTAAAAGCCAGGCTTGTGTGTGCAGAGAGATAAAGCCGGGCACATCAAGACTGGGGGTAATTTGGGTGCTGAATGCAATAATTAATTGTAAATTCAGAGGTCAGGAGACTGGCACTATCTTTGGGAAATCAGTACTGCAAGCCGGCCATTTGGCTGGAATAGGATCTGGAGTATCGGAAACATACGCTTAAGTGATTTTTTTTGAAACCTTAATCGCAATTACAGAGTAGTGTGGAGGTTAATTTGCAAAGTTCATTAATCAGAGAAATAAATACAGTGGTGATCACTGGATGGAAGACAACCTGTAATGTCTACTTTACCAGCCACGTTTTCCCAAACCTAGTGCAGGAAATGATGCAGAATCCACCTAGGGTTGTTCTTCCAGTCTTCATAGGTCTTCAAGCTGCTGAGAAATAATTCTCTCCCCTTTAATTCTGAGTTTAAGCCTATCTATAAAGACTACTTCAAGATAATGCAGGTGTGCCTTAAAGTGATAGAGCTTATACTGAGAATAAGCCCGAGAATGATTTCTAGCGTGTTCTATTAGCAATCAAGAAATCAACACCTAGATGTGGCAGCAGATGGCAAAACTTGAATGAGTGCCCAATTTTAATTTCTAGAGTTAAGATGAAAGGGTTAACTAGTGTCATCAATCTTCAGATTTAGTTGTAGTTCATGATATCGAGCAATAAAGTCGGGATTTGTGCTTATGTGAAGTTTCTAGTGAGAAAAATGGCATTCCATTAGAAGCATATTTTGTGCTTGAGAGAGCTTCATTATGGAAGTATATCCCAGCATGCAATGGTGGAGGTGATAGAAGGCTGCTTCCTCCCAGCCGTCCAGTGCTGAGGAAGAAATGTGATCACACTCCATGAGTACAGGGCTTGGAAATGCACAGGTGATGAGCTTCTCACTGCTAAAGACCGGTTGCCCTCTGATTCAAATGTACACTTGTGTCTCTGCCCAGACATGCTTCTAGAAGTCCATCACTTTCAGTTCCTTCCTTTTCAGGGTTCTAATTGCTCCCTAGAGGATAGGATTTTATAAGTTGGAGATAACATCAGAGAAAGAGAAGGTGGATCAGGTCAGAAAATTCCTGTAGAATTGGTTGGGGGAACTTTTAAAACATATATGAGATTTCATCTTCCCTAGACCTGCTGAACCGGGGCCTCAAGGTACTGAAATCCAGGTGATTCTGAATCACTAGAATCTCCAGAGGACTGGCTAAGCACTCTGCTTTCTTCCATGTCTACAGTCACGTGGTTCTGGGCTGTATTTCTAGGAGCAGAACACCTGCTGCGTGTCTGGCAATTTTCAGTCCTAGCAAGTTCTCATGGCCTCCAAGGGCTGGAAACTTCTGTTCAGTCACCTCTCAGTCACTGGACAGCTTTAGCTATATCTCTGCCAACCATTTTCTATCCTCTGTTGATGTCTTGTTTTGTTTTTAACTTACTTAGCTCTAGGCTCCCTGTGTGTTCCTGGCACACCTAGGATACAGAAGCAAGCACTTGCATAATTCTGAGCAAATAACAGGCAACATAGATTGTCCCTGGAAGGAGGCAGCGACCCTCCAGAACAGGGCACATCATCATGCCTGCCTCACAGACGAGGGAACCAGGAACGATAGGTACACAGAACTCAGCTTTGGAGGCTGGCTTCTTAGTGATAAAGCAGTGTTCTGAGTTCTCCTGCCAGGATTTCTTCAGGACTATAAGGTGCGTTAGGAAAGCTTAGCAGAGGAAATGAGGATGTGATTAGAATTCAGTGTAGGAGGAGACTGGAGAGATATCTGGCCTAGCAGTTAAGAGCACTGGCTGCTTTTACAGAGGAAGGGGGTTTGGTTTCCAGCACCCACATTACAGCTAACAACTATCTGTAACTCCAGTTCCAGAGGATCTGACACCATTTCTGGTCTGAGTAGGGATTATGTGCAAGTGATGTTCTTACAACCACATAGGCAAAACAGTCATACATGTAATAAAAATTAAAACACAAAAGAAGACAGTGTAGGGAAATCTTTGAAGTGAGGTGTGGAAAGGCCAATATTGCCAAGAAAAATGTTTACTTCATAAATAGTACCTAAGTCACCTTATCTTTCAGTGGGGATAGAAGAATCAAACAGCAACGAAATTTCTCAAATAGCACTTCTAAGCATCCCATAATAATTACTACTATTGAACACTCACTAATTATAAGCTAGATACTAAAAGTCTTTATTTTGACTTATAAGTGGATTTTCCCTTTATAAATTCATCTTGTATGTATATGTACACTATACACATGTGATGCTCTGATGTGCCTGTGAAGGTCTGGGGACAACTTAGAGAAGATGGTTCTCTCCTTCTACCATGTGGGTCCTGTGGATTGAACTCAAGCTGTCAGACTTGACAACAAGCACCTCTGCCCTCTGAGCTATCACTGGCCTAGATTCTTCTATCACTCATAAAAGATACTACTGGCCAAACTTTATGGTTCCTAAAACAGATGGGGACAGTTGCCCTGGGTGTAATCAATAATGAAATGCATTCAAAACAAGGATTTTAGTTTCTGAAGTTAACGACTTAATCAGACAGTAATCGTGGAACAGTAGAATACTAAAGCCCAGAGCAAAATATTGTAGGACCCATATAAGTTTAATAAAGATTCTTCTTCCCTTGGGGATCTGACAGAAAACAAAAAACTTCACATCATGCAAGTTCCATAATCGGGAGAAATCCTGTACAGGCTGAGAACATGCGATTTGGGCAACCAGGGCAGGCAGAAGATGGCAGGGAAAGCCAGGGGAAAGCTGTGCTGATGGTGAAGAAGAGGTCAAGAATTGGGGCCGGCTGAAAGGGCAGATTATGCCCAGGCTGGGGGCTGAAAGTAAAAGCACTAAAGCTCAGAAACCTGGCGTTGTCTGGAATGAACAGCGCCTACCCATGGCCAAAGAGGACCGATCCAAACTACTTTACTGGAACGACATAGGAACAGATAGTCACTGCATGGGATCAAGGTTCCAGTCCTAGGTGTAGGCAGCTTAATGATTACCCAGAACCCACCTGACAGCCCTACCACTAGAGACTCCTATGGCCCTGGTGACCTGGTTTTCTGTGATGAGTCTGTCACTGATGGGAGGTGGAATGTAAGATGCCTCACACTTAGCTGCTTCCAGGAGATAAGCATTCAGCCTATCTTTTCCTCTAGGTTGTAATTGCTCCCTGGAGAAGGGCTGCAAGGTTGTGAAGCAAGCTTTGGCTTCTCTTGTTGTCTGGCTCTATTTTGGGAACTAGTTTAGAAGTTGGGGAGGGGGTGTACTCCCCCCCCCCAAGTGAAAGCATACATATGTTAAGGCAAGAAAAAAAAAAACTCATTCCTATCAGGTCTTTTGATGTTGCTGGGAGACAAAGCAGGCAGTAGTGAGTCTCCAAATGGGCTTTAAAGAAGAAATATATTTCAAATAAAGCCCTAAAGCAGAAAACATCACTTGGCGACATGTTGTGCATTCTGAGTCTCCTCTGCCTGCCGCCAGGAAAGGCTTTCCTGTGGCAAAGAAGCAATTCAAAAGAACCTTAATTTAACTGTTAGAAATAGCAGGACCACTCATCCCCCTGACCTACACTGAAAAAGAGCTTTCAGAACCAGACATGGTCCCAACAGTGATTCCAATAGTTTTCATTCTTCCCTCCAGCATCTGTACACTTAAATCCCTCTTGGTTAGACCTACAGTAGGTGGATTCCCCTCACAGTACCCTGAGGAATTAAATGGATATCAGGGAAGCAGAGGATTAAGGCAAAGTCAAGGTGGTGCAACTGAGGCAAAGATATTCACTTCCCAAGCTTGCACAGAAGCTACAGAGTCCTTAGACTTCACGGACCAAAAAATGGTAGAGGTAATAGTTGTACATGGTAGGAAGTATACACTAGAAAGCTCAAAAGCTGGGCATGGTGGCGCATGCCTTTAATCCTAGCACTTGGGAGGCAGAGGCAGGTGGATCTTTCTGAGTTCAAGGCCAGCCTGGTCTACAAGCGTGAGTTCCAGGGAACAGCTGGGAGAATACAGTGAGAGACCCTGTCTCCGAAAAGACCCAAAAAAAAAAATAAAAAAAAAACAAAAAAGAAATAAAGCGGAAGCTCAAGAGGATGCACTCAAAATAGGATTTAATGTGAATTGGCTTTTTTTTTTTTTCTTCTTTGTGTATTTTTGATGACAGGGTTTTCCCTGTAGCTCGTCTGTTTCTCGAAACTCACTCTGCAATAGGTGGCAGCAGCGCCTCCTCGATGCTCATACTCTCAAGCTCCGCTCTCTGAGGCCTCCTAAGTTGCTAGGAGTAAGAAAGGCGTGTGCCACCACACCTGGCTGTGAATTGGCTTTTTAAAATGTAAATGAACTTATTCCATGTCTGAAATTTTTAAGCAAAGCTCACAAGCACTACTTAACTCTGGCCATTAGTTTTAAGGAGTGGCTAATGAATAAAACTCCAGAAATTCTTCTCTGAGTTTGCCTTTAAAAGCATCTTTAGCTCTCAGCATAGTCTTATAGTGTATTCTCTAAGAGAAGGGAGCCCAGGCAAAAGAGAATAAGAAGAGCCAGAAGTGGTGAGAAAAGATTTCTGAGATAGGATGTAGCTAACAAATTTGTGGGTGTCACATGCTTCCTCTATCTGAGTCCTGTTACCACTCAGTCTTAGAAGCACTTCTAATTGTTTCTTATGAACAGGATTTAGAGTGTCACATATATTATTTCATGTCATTAGCACAACAAACCAAAGAGGTAGATTGAGCAGATATTGTTTTATTACCTCAAATCATCAGCAAGCAAGTACCAGGCTCAGCCAGTAGAGTCCAGAAAATAGCTTGAAATTTCCCAACCCTAGATCTTTCTATGCTTGTAGTCCACTTATGCAAAATAATAGGAAGGTGTTCTCCATGGTGCTGTAAACTTTTCATATTATCTTAAAGTAGATTCTTCAATGAAAGACAAAATGTAGGAAATGGTCAGTGGCTGTTCCTCACACAGCAGAGATCAGAGAACACATTACCTCTCACCTTGAATGTCATCAAAGCAGCTGTCTACCTATCATAGCTCCATATTTATCTACCCCTTTGGTACTGTATCATTCTGAATCCCAGATAGGACTTAGAGCATCCTAGTGAGCTAAAGTGAGGCTACTGTAAGAAGGATGTAATAATGAAGGCAGTAGCCCCTGAAGGCAAGGGGGTAGTATGAGATATCCACAGGAATAATGGAAATAGTCCCTACAACTGAGTCTGGACCACTGTTTCAATCCATAAACTCTAAAAAAGGAACATTACTGGAACAGTGATCTAGAAAGCATTCTCAGAAAGGCCTGCCCTGCAGAAGAAAGGACATGATTTTTGTTGAAGAATGCAACTACTTCACAGTGATCACTTAAAGAAAGATCAAGAAAGTAAACACCCGGGCTTTATTTCTCTCTGAACACTTCCTCTCCCATTCTCCATTGGCCAAACCAACCAGAAACCATAGTAGGTTAGGGACTACATTGCTCAGCCACCAGAGCACAGTGCATCAGAGGTGAGTGTAGAGGATGTCTATCAAGATCTTTGTGTTCACCTTCGACATCACAATACGGGTTCCTTTTACAGGGAAATCTACTGCCTGAGCTTTCTTGAAGAGTCTTTTCTACCAATGGCAAGGTGCCCGGCATGGAAGACGGGGGGGTAAAAATTAGTGGATTTACAGCCCTTTCCCCTCTCCTTACTCCAACAAAGTCTTCAACTTAGGTTATTGTTTGTGTTTGGGATACTTCGGCCTTGATTTTAGAAGTAAAAATGTGGGAAACAAAATCTTTTTGGGAGGTGAGCTGAGGAGCATTGGCTGGAAGTGGAGAGCCTGCTTACTGGGTTATTGACATACTCAGAACAGAAAAGTTCTAAAGTTGCAAATTTGACATGATTGGAGGAATACCAAAGGCTGTTCTCAGACGAAACCGTTGCCCTTACGGTTCCATTTCATTTCCTTTGAAGAGTCTTCGGGGACATTTTTGGACATCATGGCTTTAGTGAGGCAGAATGGGATTTAGAAACATTACCACACAGGCTAGGTGAAATGGCAGGGCCCCAGGCCTTCAAAACATAGCAGAGGCCTTTGTAGCAAAGGATTCTGGTAGGCAAGCTTTGAGGTCTTTGAAGGCCAGAGATTACTGGACAGAATTTGAAAATATGGAACATAGTACAGAAATGACAAGATTTAGTGGGCAGTTCTGCATATTTGTAGAAAGCCTAGAGATCTAGTAGCTAGACTGGATTGTTACAGTAGCCGGAAGAGAATGTCGAAGGCCCCGTGATTCCTCCCTAGTACCATCGAAGGACCCCTGCCCCAAGGTTTTATGCACCCTTAAAATCTGTCTTTAGGAACCATGGTACCGCCATCTTATAAGGCTTCCAAGTCACGTAAGCTATAAGGCTTCCCTCCCCGCTTCCTCATACCTTGTGCTTAACTGAGTCACGCCCACCTGTGTGTCGAGATAAGGTTTCCCTCCCCGCTTCCTCATACCTTGTGCTTAACTGAGTCATGCCCGCCTGTGTGTCGCTGGCTTGCGTGCCGAGATGATTTTTTACTATTACACATCCCTTCCTCCATTTCCCCATACCTTGGGGTCCCTGCTTTTAAAAGTTCCCTATTCCAGTCCCTGGGGGTCGGTCTCCTCTGCCCCTGCGTGGGTTACAAGTCCGACCCCAGTGCATTGGTTTCTCCCGAATAAACCTCGTGTAATTGCAGCGAGAAGGTCTTGGCTGATTTTTTGGGAGTCGTTCTATCCCGAGATTTGAGTGAGAGCCACTCCAGTTTCTGGGGGGTCTTTCACCATCNATGACACCACATGACCCCTGTCCCTAGCTAGGTCTGACTACAGTTCAGTCCCTGGAGCTTTTGATCATGTGAGTCATTAAATTTCCCCTTTTGCTTAATCCCACTAGGTCTAAGGTGTCTTACCTGAAACCTGCTGAGGGCTTCATGGCATTGCTTCATATGAAGGGAGACCCTGGATGCTCGCTCAGACGAGGCTGCCAAGATCAAATACCTGAAGTCACTATCCTGTCTGACCATGGCTCTGTGCGGCTTCCTGGAGCTATGTGGAGTGCAGACAAGGGCTAGCACCCTTGGGAGCCCAGATGACATGCAGAAGCCAGGAGAGAGCCGAGCTGGGGGTGGAGTGAATCTGACCTTTATTAAATGCTTGCTAGATGCCAGACACTGCTGAGAGCTTTGGGTACAACAGAACCCCTGAGCCATGCCTGGAGGAATGGGCAAGATCCAGGCATGTTGAAATGGGGCAGGCCTGGCATTACTAAAGGAGGATTTCAAAACTGTCTATGTGCCTTGAAGCCATGGGGAGCAGCTGTGACGCAAAGCTGGAGCAGGGCCGAGTCGGCAGCAGACACCTTGCTTACGCCCAGCTGCTTTATCCCAACCCCCTGCACCCAAACATGCATCCCAGCAAGATGGATTGCACTGTTCCTCGGCTCCTGAGCCTGGACATCCCCACTGTGATTTCCACCTAATTCCGTCTATTCTAGGAACCAAATATGCACCCTGGTAACCCAGCCTGGGCCAGTCAGACCAGTAAGAGCTGACCTTCAGAACTGTTATGCTACCATGGAGCAGCCAGCCACCCTGTCTGTATCAAAGTGGCCTTTTCTGGGCTATTTGGGTTAGAACTTTTTTTTTTCCTTTTTGGTATTTTTGGGACAGGGTTTCCCTGTAGCCCCAGCTGTCCTGGAACTCGCTCTGTAGACCAGGCTGGCCTTGAACTCACAAAGATCCGCCTGCCTCTGCCTCCCGAGTGCTAGGATTAAAGGCATGCGCCACCAGGTTCTTCCAAACACACAGGAAGCCTGCAAAGGGTTGTAGTTAACTCTACACATACATGCCGGTCCTCAGGTATGGTGTTAACAGAAGAAACCCAGTAGTGTCTCCAGTTCACATTTGCTTCATATAAACTTTAAGTGGGCCTAGCATTGTGTACTTACAAATACACAGAACTCCACAGACCTGCAGGTGAAAGCACTTCTGACTTCCACAATGCCCTAAGAAACCCAGTTAACAGCTGGGGATCAAGAATCCCCAGTTCCTCCCTCCCTCTTCTTTGCCTCATCAGCATAGTGATTTGAACAGACTCAGCCATTTAAAAGCATTTTCCTCTCTCGCCTTCCACCCCAGGATTCTCTGCACCTTCCTCGCCCCCCGCCCCGCCACCAGCTGTGACACTCTGACTTTGCAGAGTCTGATGCCACAAACAGACATGGCATCAGGCCCCAGGACTGACATCAGTTCCTAGAAGTGATCAGAAGACAAAGAGGGAAACTTGGTGCTTAACACAGAGAATCTGCTTAAGCAAATCCCCTCAACAATGCAATTCCATCAGTAAAAAGGGCAGTAAAAAGGGATCTAAGTAAAATGGATTTAAAGTAGTGCGCTTCATCATATATGTAAGTTAGAATGCAGATTTTCATTCTCTAGACCTGGGAGGAGGAGGAATTCTCATATTTCTAGTGAAACTTTTAGTGGGCAGGATTCAGATAGAAACAAAGGCATCTGCTCTAACAATCAATGTTACAGTGGATGAAGACCAACCTGGAGACAGGAAGCCAGACCCACTGCAGGTCTGCTAAGATTTGGTGTTCTAGTCTCCAGAATCTATGAATACATTTAGTTACATTTTGGCAAAATGGACTTTATAGATGTAATCAAGAGTAGAGCCCTGCAATGAGGATCTTGAAGTGTCTAAGATCCCAATATAACTAAACAGATCCTTGCCAGGCTGAGTCAAAGCAGTGACATGAGGAGGAATTAGCGCCTCTTTTCTTCTCTGAGGAAAAGAAAGCAGTGAGCAAAATCATGAGTGAAGCCTCTAGAATCTCCTGATGCTCCTAGCTGAAAACCAAAAAGAAAAAAAAAAAAAAAAAAACTTTTTTTATTTTATATTTTTTTTTTTTTTTTTGTGAGACAGGGTCTCCCTTTAGTCCCAGCTGGCCTGGAGCTCGCTATGTAGACCAGGCTGGCCTTGAACTCACAGAGATCTGCCTGCCTCTATTTTCTGAGTGCTGGTATTAAAGGCATGCACCACCACACCCAGCCTAAGACGGTTCTTAGCTGCCATGCGGGTGCTAGGAATCTAACCCGGGTCCTCTGCAAGAGAAGTCAGTGCTCTTAACCACTGAGTCATCTCTCCAGCCCCAAATACTCCAGTCTTAAAGGCTAGGAGAAATCAGTTGTTGCAATGAACAAAGGCAATTCTCCATGAAAAAATACAGATTTGTCCATATCTTAACTTTACCCCAATGAGACATATATAAGACTTCTGGCTCTCAGAAATGTGTGTTGTTTGAAGCCACTAATTATTTTTTTTTTAGTACAGCACAGTGTAAAACTAATATACTACCCATCTGTTGGTCATTCAAAAATAAGAAAACACTCCTTCCTTGTCAACAAGAAACATGATCTCCCACCTAATACTTTTCTATAATTGATTAACTATGTGTGAGAGAGAGAGAGAGAGAATTTTATCATAACCATAATCATACCCAACCCCCTTTAATATCCTCTAATGGTCCAAACTTCTTGGCAAGAATGAAAGTGTCCTTGTAACCTGCCCTTGCCTGGTTACCCGGTCCATCTGTCAGTACAATCTTCTCTAAAATTAACTCTGCTAACTGAGCCATTGCTCAAGAAGCCAGTAAACTTTGAACTTCATCAATGTCAATTTAAAAAGGAATAGAGCACAAAACAAGTCACCCAGGGGCTGGAGAGATGGCTCACTGGTTAAGAGCATTGACCTCTCTTACAGAAGACCCATATTTGATTCCTAGCACCCACTTGGTGGGTAACAACTGTCCCAATCCCAGTTCCAAGGGATCTGACAGCCTCTTCTAACCTCCATAGGCATTGCGTGACAATGATGGACTTAACACACATGCAGGCAATACACTTATGCACATAAAACAAAAATAATAAAAATGCTTTAAAAATAGTTCTTAAGAAGGGTCACTCAAAGAGAGGTATGAGTGGGGCATAGGAAAAGCTTGACACACCTCCAAAGTTGGCAGAATCAGGAGTGGTGGGAGAAAGTGGAAGGGAACAAGAAATCAACTGAATTTACTAGAAGAGAAACTAGGCCCTTCACAGCTGCCAATTGGGTTTGCTTTACAAAAAGCCCAAGTCCTAACTGCAACCTTCCAGCCTCTTCCTGGCCCTTCTCATGACTGTTACAGACCCTGAATTCACTTTACTCTGCTGTCTACCTCTGTCAGTCTATTTGTTTCCTAGGGCTGCTGTAACAAATACTAAACACTGGGTACTTATACAAAAGAAATTTACTCCTTACACTTCTTAGAAGGAGAGTCCAAGAGCAAGATGCTAGCAAGATGGACCCTTCCTGGGCCTCTTTCTTTTGCCTCCTCTGACATCTTCATATAGAAATTTCTATTTTTTAAGACACAGGATGTGTTGGATTCGGAACCACTCATGTAATCATTTTACCTTACATCTTTAAGGTCCTTCTTTCCTAATATTTTATAACTGAGGCATGGGGATTACGACTTGATCATACACATTTTAGAGGGACATGATTTAGACCATAATTCTTGGGGTTTTGTTTGTTTGGTTATTTTAAATTGAAAAGCCCTTCCACATGGCTGATTCCTTCAGACTTTTATGCTGAACCTAGCTGTGTTCATTTGTTTAAATTGTTTTCATTATACCAAGTCACTGCACAAGAGCCATTAGCAGTGGCTATAGTTTCATTTACATTCCTAATCTAACATTCATGCCCAAGTTCTCATCCTCTCCACTCATGCCTAGCTGTGCTTGTCCAGTAAAGAAAGATTCTGTCTCATATATTCTACTGGACAGTTTTCAAGGAGGGGGACCATATCAAGCAATTTCATCTTTTCCCCTAAAAGTTTAAAGTAGAGAGATCTTGTTTTGCAAATTACACTGCAAGTCTCTTTAAAACTTTGGCTCCTTTAGATGGTGACCCCAGCAGAAGACCAATTATGTCCAACATGGGTATATTTTGTACAATTGATACTCACTTTGTTTTCCCAAGATTCCTAGAGAGCCTCCATTGAACCTAGATCCAATAGGGTAATCTAAGAGATGTTATTCTCTTCATTCATCCCAAAAACAGCCACCATACAATTAACAAGAACTGACATAAGCATGGAAAAGGAAGAATGATCTCATCACCCCCAAAATTATCATCTTATAAGGAGATGGCACATAGGAACAGATAATTAATATAGAGTCTTAAAAAAGTGGAGTGCAGGCTGTGAGGATAGCACAGTGGTGAAAGGCTGAGGATGAGAACCACAAGGAAAAAAGTGGAGTGCAGCCCGGGCGTGGTGGTGCACGCCTCTAATCCTAGCACTAGGGAGGCAGAGGCAGGTGGATCTTTGTGAGTTCAAGGCCAGCCTGGTCTACAGAGTGAGTTCCAGGACAGCTGGGGCTACAGGGAAACCCTGTCTCAAAAAGACCAAAAAATAAAAATAAAAAGTGCTGGAGATCTCCTGAGCCCAGCGGCAGGAAGAGGGGGAGACAGGTAGGAACTGGGTGCCTTGGCGAGCTGATTGCTGATCGTTTGGTCCTGCTGTCTTTGGTTTGATTGGCCTTTGTGGCTGTGAGGTTGGAGTTATCCCCCCAGCTGGGATTAAAGGTGTGGTCTTTGGCTTGATTAGATCTAGTGGCTGTGGGGGCGGAGTTATCCTCCCAGCCGGTATTAAAGGCACGCTTGTGTGACTCTTGAGATTTGAGATCTCTTGAGCCCAGCGGCAGGTCACACTCTGCTCAAATTAAGTAACACGGTGCACAAAGTCTTTGCACAAAGCATGGCATTTAAGGAATACCAGTTTGTCGAAGTACACAACCTTCACAGTTCAGTTTTTCTATCTATGGAGTGGAAACAACAACCTGTCTTTTACAGTTGCTGGGAAGATGAAGTTGGATATTGCTGCTTCAGTATCAGTCCAATTTTAAGTATGTAATTCTGATGTCTAACCCTTTTATTAACTTGAGTGGCCTGAGGAATCCCTATGGGATTAGTAAAACACCTCACTATCAAATGTTTCTAGAGACAGTTCATGAGGGTTCTGAAGTAGTGGGTGCATGAGTTCCTTCATGGGTTCATAATATAATAGCATTATTAGAGATGCTGGAAAGTAGGAGGTGAGGCCTAGACGGAAGAGGAGGAAGTAGATCACAGAAGCGTGTCCTTGGGAACTATATCTTGCCCTGGCCTCTTCCTGTATCCCCCTTTGTCTGCTTTCTTCCCACCATAATATAAATTGCTTTGCCCTGCCCTGGACCTCCCCTCCATGATAGATTGACATTTCTGAAATCTTGAAACAAAATACATCCTACTTTTTAAATGTTGTTCTGTCAGGTGGCTTGGTGATAGCTACACGGAAGTAGCTAACAGCAGGAGGTATTGCTGCTCTCCTGCACTCCACTTTTTTTTTTTTTTTTGGTCTTTTTGAGACAGGGTTTCCTGTAGCCCCAGCTGTCCTGGAACTCACTCGTTAGGACCAGGCTGGCCTTTTGAACTCACAAAGATCCACCTGCCTCTGCCTCCTAGTGCTAGGATTAGAGGCGTCACCACCACGCCGGGCTGCACTCCACTTTTTTCCTTGTGGTTCTCATCCTCAGCCTTTCACAACTGTGCTATCCTACAGCCTGCACTCCACTTTTTTAAGACTCTATATTAATTATCTGTTCCTATGTGCCATCTCCTTATAAGATGATAATTTTGGGGGTGATGAGATCATTCTTCCTTTTCCATGCTTATGTCAGTTCTTGTTAATTGTATGGTGGCTGTTTTTGGGATGAATGAAGAGAATAACATCTCTTAGATTACCCTATTGGATCTAGGTTCAATGGAGGCTCTCTAGGAATCTTGGGAAAACAAAGTGAGTATCAATTGTACAAAATATACCCATGTTGGACATAATTGGTCTTCTGCTGGGGTCACCATCTAAAGGAGCCAAAGTTTTAAAGAGACTTGCAGTGTAATTTGCAAAACAAGATCTCTCTACTTTAAACTTTTAGGGGAAAAGATGAAATTGCTTGATATGGTCCCCCTCCTTGAAAACTGTCCAGTAGAATATATGAGACAGAATCTTTCTTTACTGGACAAGCACAGCTAGGCATGAGTGGAGAGGATGAGAACTTGGGCATGAATGTTAGATTAGGAATGTAAATGAAACTATAGCCACTGCTAAAGGCTCTTGTGCAGTGACTTGGTATAATGAAAACAATTTAAACAAATGAACAAGCTAGGTTCAGCTATAAAGTCTGAAGGACATCAGCCATGTGGAAGGGCTTTTCAATTTAAAATAACCAAACAAACAAAAACCCCAGACATTAGTCAAATCATGTCCCTCTAAAATGTGTATGATCAAGTCGTAATCCCCATGCCTCAGTTATAAAATATTAGGAAAGAAGCCTTTAAGATGTAAGTAAAATGTTACATGAGTGGTTCCGAATCCAACACATCCTGTGTCTTAAAAAATAGAAATTTCTATATGAAGATGTCAGAGGAGGCAAAAGAAAGAGGCCCAGGAAGGGTCCATCTTGCTAGCATCTTGCTCTTGGACTCTCCTTCTAAGAAGTGTAAGGAGTAAATTTCTTTTGTATAAGTACCCAGTGTTTAGTATTTGTTACAGCAGCCCTAGGAAACAAATAGACTGACAGAGGTAGACAGCAGAGTAAAGTGAATTCAGGGTCTGTAACAGTCATGAGAAGGGCCAGGAAGAGGCTGGAAGGTTGCAGTTAGGACTTGGGCTTTTTGTAAAGCAAACCCAATTGGCAGCTGTGAAGGGCCTAGTTTCTCTTCTAGTAAATTCAGTTGATTTCTTGTTCCCTTCCACTTTCTCCCACCACTCCTGATTCTGCCAACTTTGGAGGTGTGTCAAGCTTTTCCTATGCCCCACTCATACCTCTCTTTGAGTGACCCTTTCTTAAGGGGAAAAAAGAACTATTTTTAAACAGCATTTTTTTATTTTTGATTTTATGTGCTAAAGTGTATTGCCTGCATGTGTGTCTAAGTCCCATTGTCACGCATGCCTATGGAGTTAGAGAGGCTGTCAGATCCCTTGGAACTGGGAGATTGGGACAGTTTGTTACCCACCAAGTGGGTGCTAGGAATCAATATAGGGTCTTCTGCCTGTAAGAGTGTCAATGCTCTTAAACACGTGAGCCATCTCTCCAGCCCCTGGGTGACTTGTTTTGTGCTCTATTCCTTTTTAATTACTTGTATAATGATTGACAGTTCAAAGTTTATGCGCTTCTTGAGCAATGGCTCAGTTAGCAGAGTTAATTTTAGAGAAGATTGTACTGACAGATGGACCGGGTAACCAGGCAAGGGCAGGTTACAAGGACACTTTCATTCTTGCCAAGAAGTTTGGACCATTAGAGGATATTAAAGGGGGTTGGGTATGATTATGGTTATGATTTAAAATTCTTCTCTCTCTCTCTTCTCACACATTAGTTAATCAATTATAGAAAAGTATTAGGTGGGAGATCATGTTTCTTGTTGACAAGGAAGGAGTGTTTTCTTATTTTTTTTTTAAAAAAAAAAAAAAAAAAAAAAAAAAAAAAAAAAAAAAAGTACTAAAAAAAAAAAAATAATTAGTGGCTTCAAACAACACACATTTCTGAGACAAAAGATCTTTATACGTATCATTGCGGTAAAGTTTAAGTCTGGACAAAATCTGTATTTTTTTTCATGGAGAATTGCACTTTTGTTCATTGCAACAATGATTTATCCTAAGCCTTTAAGGACTGGAGTATTTGGGCTGGAGAGAGGACCTCAGCTGGTTAAGGCATGACTTCTCTTTGCTGCCAGAGGGACCGGGTTTGATTTCTAGCACCCGCCTGGCAGCTAAGAACCGTCTTAGGCTGGGCGTTTGTGGTGAATGCCTTTAATACCAGCACTCAGGGAAAATAGAGGCAGGCCAGAATCTCTGTGAGATTCAGGCCAAACTTGTCTGGTCTACATAGCGAGCTCCATGCCAGCTGGGATAAAGGGAGACACTTTGTTTCACAAAAAAAAAAAAAAAAAAAAAAAAAAAAAAAAGACTGGAGAATTCATTTTCTTTTTGGTTTTCAGCTAGGAGCATCAGGAGATTCTAGAGGCTTCACTCATGATTTTGCTCACTGCTTTCTTTTCCTCAGAGAAGAAAAGAGGCGCTAATTCCTCCTCATGTCACTGCTTTGACTCAGCCTGGCAAGGATCTGTTTAGTTATATTGGGATCTTAGACACTTCAAGATCCTCATTGCAGGGCTCTACTCTTGATTACATCTATAAAGTCCATTTTGCCAAAATGTAACTAAATGTATTCATAGATTCTGGAGACTAGAACACCAAATCTTAGCAGACCTGCAGTGGGTCTGGCTTCCTGTCTCCAGGTTGGTCTTCATCCACTGTAACATTGATTGTTAGAGCAGATGCCTTTGTTTCTATCTGAATCCTGCCCACTAAAAGTTTCACTAGAAATATGAGAATTCCTCCTCCTCCCAGGTCTAGAGAATGAAAATCTGCATTCTAACTTACATATATGATGAAGCGCACTACTTTAAATCCATTTTACTTAGATCCCTTTTTACTGCCCTTTTTACTGATGGAATTGCATTGTTGAGGGGATTTGCTTAAGCAGATTCNACAAGTGGTTATGGAGATCCAAGGGAGATAACATGTCACTCTTCTCCAGAAAGCCAGGCAGCATCTGAGTTGTCCCTCAAAAGACAAATAAGATATCCTTTGATGAAGAAGAGTGGGAAGAAGGACTTCAGAAGACAGAACTTCTTCAAGGAAGAGCACTGCTTGGGAAGAATGTCATCTTTGTATGCAAAGGGGGACTAGCTAGAATCCAGAGATGGAAGAAGGGCCTGGGGACACAAAGATCAGTGGGAAACACTAGGCAGCACTCCTCATTTTCAGCCACAGCCTGGGGCGTGGTTTTCATCTACTTGTAATGGTAATCTGCATCACATTTTGGATATGAGAGATTTATGAGTGAGGGGGCTGGTGTAGAAATAATCAAGACTAGACTCTATGAAGTTCTGAATTCAACACAGAGGGAAAATTTCAAGAGCTGTTTCAGAAGAGAAATAAATAGAAATGGACAGTAGATGAGTTAAGTTTGGAAGCTGAGGAAGAAGAGTTAAAATGCTATTCTGTCTCTAGCTTGTGTCTGAGGGAGGATTTGTCATAACTGGGAGAGAGTACATGTGCATGTTTTTGGACATATTCAGAACCAGCATATGCTTGCAAATGGACCTTGGTCTCAGGAGCAGAGTCCCTGAGAAGGGCACACTAGACTTGGCACAATCAGACTCATCAGAGAGGATTTAATGTTCCAGAAATTATGTAAGCTAATGGTTACACAGTACTATTGTTGATATTAAATGATGTCAATTTGAATTAGACTATATTTTTATTGAATTTTCACAATTTTCATACAATACAATTTGATGGTGCTTAGATCCCCTCCTCTATCTGCACCTCCATTTACTGCCTTGTGCTGGATAGCTTTACTGTCAACTTGACACACCTGGGCTGAAGGAGCTTCAGCTGGGGAATTGGCTCCATTGGACTGGGCCTGTGGCCGTGTCTGTGGGATATTTTCTTGATTGTTGAGTGATGTGAGAGGGCCCAGCCCACTATGGGTGGTGCCACCCCTAGACAGGTTGTGATGGATTGTATAAGAAAGCAGGTTGAAATTACCTAGTTGTAAGTATTTCTTGTGCACGGCCCTTTGAGCTTTTGTCCAAGCAGTTGGGAGTGATGCATATTGGAAACAACAACAACAACGACAGAAAGGACTGCATCAAAGAACTAATTGAAACAGTGAACTTCTGCTCAAAACAGTCAACTTCTACATGGAGAATATCAAGAAAGACTGAGAAAGAGATGAAAAGCATGTTTGGCAGAATATATGAGCTCTGGTGGGGTGGGGGCATAGGGTGGGAAACACGGGTCTAGATTTGATAATCTTGTACAAAATATATATTAAAAATAAATTTAAAAAAATGTAAAAAAAAAAGGAAAGCAGGCTGAGCATGGGCCAGGGGAGCAAGCCAGTAAAAGGGTCCTCCATGGCCTGTGCTTCAGCTCCTGTCTCCTGTTCTCCTGTTTCCAGGCCTGAGTTCCTATGTTACACTCCCTTAGCAATGAACTGTGACCCAGGAAATGTAAGATGAATAAATGCCCCCACCCAGTTTATATATATATATATATCAAGGCCTACAGATTTTCCTGCCAGTTACTCATATGAACTCACAAACAATGGTGACAGTATCCACAAGTCCCATGCAAGCTCAAGCCAGGCAAAATCCCAGCATAGACATGAGGAAGTAACTAAAGAGCCCCAACATAAACCTAAGAAATTTTGGCAACAAATAGATGCCGAGACCAGGAGCGACAGTCTCTTCCCAGGATAGGACTCTCGGTAGGTTATCCAGGCTCTGTTAAATGGATACACTGATATTTAGGAGCACAAATTAGTCAGATTATATTTTGAAAGTCAACAAATACTCCAAATGCAGCACTTCATAATTCTCTTAACACATCTACTGCGATCTGTGCTCGTCAGGTTATGTGCATTTTCTCTATATGGTGAAGTGTTCTGTGATGGTCTGATGTCATGCTTCCCTTCCCACTTCTGTTCGGTGGAACCACACCGGCAGCCTGAAGTGAGCATAGTGAGGGTGCACCCACCATGAAACCAGCAAATATGATAGAGCAATGCTTGGCTGTCTGCTCATCTCCACCCTTATGAAGAACACAGAGAAATGTAAATAATGGAGATTAAACTTAAGAACCCAATGATTATTACATTTATGAATAACACAAACATATGGAAATATATAATGAATATTTTAAAATCATTGTGCAATTCAGCAGAGAAGGCATTCAATTCTCTTCTTTTTTTGGCATTCAATTCTTAACAAAAGTTCTGACCTGTGTACTTGCTTCCCTTTCATATGAGTGTAAATCAAAGTGTCAACCTGTATCCATGTCAAAACTACTCTGGATCATTCCAGATTGACTATAAGAACTGTGCAAAAATCAAAGAAAGTAATTTTCCAGAGTCAATTTACTTTATCGAACTTACAAGAGTATCATATACTTGTTATTTGTAAATAATGAACAATAATACATCCTTTGGTCTTAGTATGTTTTATGTTGCTTTTACAAAGCACCTGAGGTTGGAAACTGTAAAAAGACTTATTTTAGTTCACAGCTCTGAAGGGAAGAACATGTGACCAGTACTTTCTCGGTTCTGGAGAGACCCTCATGGCAGACGAGATGACTTGAAAGAATCATGGGTGAAGTGAGGTTCTAGGAGAAGGACCAAGCTTCTTTAGGACAGCCAGCACTCAGTGGAATTATGCCATGTGGGTCCTGAGTATCAAACCCGGCTTCTCTGCAAGAACAGCCAAGGCTCTTAACTGCTAAGCCTTCTCTCCAGCCCCCTAATTGGCTTTTTTTGTCTAGTGATTGTTCACAACAAGAATATACATATGCCAGTCAAATCTTCAGTTTGCTTTCATTACAATTTTTCTCATTCATGTTTCTACTTCTTTAGAACTTTTATGATTGTCTTTCTGGCCTCATTGCTGTTAACAACTTCTCCTAATTTAGATCCATCTGCAAACGTCATTAACATGCTATTTACTCCCTCATTAACACTGAAACATTATCATTTATCATTATCTTTGGTAATGATCATAGGATTAAGAGTGTGGGAGCCTCAGGAAGTTTTGTTTCTAATCAGCAAGTTGCAAAGGATGAGTCTAGACAGACCATGAATTGTTCAATGGCAGGCCAAGGGCTTGGGGATTAGGTTTACAAAGTAACTGGAATTTAGCCTTCAAGTCAAAATTTAATAATCCCCAACATGATACTATTTGAAAGCCCAGGAACATATCCAGACTTCATACCAAGATAATATTGGTGTGTCCTGGCAGCCACAATGAGCTCTATTTATATCAGTGTCCCGTGAGCCTTCAAGGAAAACAGTTAAAAGGATCACAGTGGCTGCTAATTGGTGTTGAAGATAAGATCTTTGAGCCAAGTAGGTATATAAGTGGGGAAAAACTCCGTGAGTTAGAATCCAAATTGATAGGAAAGAATCGTGGGGTCTTGCTTTCATCTTGAGACTTTCCTGCATGTCTTGAATACAAGTTAGACCAACAGTGCGCCTACCCCAACTCTGGGAATTTCATCTAAGCTCCATCAAAGAACGGTTCCCTGGGAAATCACATTGCATAGTAATAGCCTTTAGCTGCATGGGGAGAAGCCATGCACTCCAGGAAGCAAGATCCTAGTCTGGCTGCCCAGGTTCATCCTCCATTGTTGAAACCAGGAAGAAAATTACTTGCAGATAGATGGTGGTCCACCAAATAGAGAGGTCCAGGAAAACAGGATCAAGGGCAGACAGAACATCACTTGGGGATCAAAAAATGAAAAGGTGGGGGCTTTGTTGTATTTGTTTCCTACTAAGTATTTTTAATAAAACAAAATTGGATTTCATTAAGAGGAGCTTTTTTATTTTAAAAAGTATTTTATTTTACTTCTGTATGGGTGCTTTGCCTGCATGCCTGTAAGTACGTCATGCACACGCAATGCCTACATGCACGTAAGTACATCATGCACACGCAGTGCCTGCATGTATGTAAGTACCTCATGCACATGCAATGCCTGCATGCACGTATGTCATGCAGGCGTTGCCTGTGGAGCTCATAAGATGGTAGTCAATGACCTACAACTGGAATTGCTATTGGTTGTTAGCTGCCACTTAGATGCTGGGAACTGAACCTGGCTCCTTTGTAAGAGAAGCCAGTGGTTTTAGATGCTGAATCCTCCTCCTCGGTTCCCAAGGAAAGGTTTTAATGTGGATTTAAGCAGAGAGCATGTGAGAAAGAAAAGGAAATAGTGATGGAGATCCTTAAGAAAAGATCAATAGTACACATTTAGGAGTAAGTATGGAATTCTCAAGAAAGGGCTACTCACTAATTTTGGTAGAGTTCAGAGATATAACCAAAATGTTCATTTTTATAATCTGTACTTTGTTAAACTGTGCAAGCTATAGAGTTGCAATTGGAGGTCCAGCTACTGAGAAGAAAATGGGAACCATGGAACATTAGGACCCAGTCATTCACTCTTGCTTTGTCTCATATCTAAACTGTGACTTCCTTCTCATGTGTATAGAGTCACAGCCCACCAGTGCTTAACGCTGTGGGTGTGAACCTGTTTCCAGCCAGTCCACAGGCACCCTGGAATGGACAACACCAAACCCCCTCTACTGTGACTTACCTGAATTCCTGACCCCCCAAACTGTAAGAAATAATGTGTATTTCTGGCTGAAACCTATAATTGTGGTGGTGGGGGGAGTATGTTATAGAGTAAGAGAAAGCTGACACAGCTTTCTCAAACCAACAATGTACAATGACTGCAGCAGGATTGACTCAACTGGAACAAAGGGTACTATATTTTCATGACTGACTCATTAATACATGTTCATTTACATATGAACCCAGCATCCAGAAAAAAAGACCCTTACAATGATCTCTATGTAATTTGACACATGATAGTCCCTCTCTCACCTCTTTGCTACACTAACCAAGGAAGCTCAAGCTGCCTGTTAATCATGCTAGAGCTTTTCTCATGTGTGACGCTAGACTGAATCATACACATTATCGTTCTAAATACCCTCTCTTCACTTGGTACTGTGGTACTGAGCTTCATTCCTGTCCCCATCACATCTATCTTTATTACTGTGTCCTGTGAAGGCTCAGCTTCATTAGCACATGTCCTGATGATGGGCATTGAGTTGCTCCAGGCCTTGCCGTCCTGAACAGGGCTGCATGTGGCACACTGAGCATCCCCTTTATTGCACATGTACGTGAAGTTGGGGCCACACAGGCCTAGTGATGGACTTGCTGGGTTATGTTTAAAATGATATCCTAGAAATGCTTTTGTTTTCAGAATTTGTATTATTTATGTGTGTGTGGGGGGGGTGAGCATGACAAAGCACATGTGTAGAGATCAAAGGACAACCTGTAGGAGTCACTTCTATTATATGAGGCCCCTGGATTGCACTCAGGTTGTCAGCCTTGACCTAGAGTACCTTTGACCCACTAAAGCATCTCACCAGTTCAAACATACTTTCTATGTCTTAGAAAAAGTGAGTTGTGGTCTGAAACATATTCTCCCTATTGTCTTTTATAAGTTTCAAGTTTATTTCCTTATATTTTCAAGTATTTAATTCACCCGTGGTTACTATTTGTTTATCATGTAAGGTAAGGTTTTAGTTTTGTATTTTTCCTTTTGATACTTGTATTTAAATTAGATTCTTTTGAGCTGATTTCATGTGGCATCTGTCTTATATTCAAAGCCCATGCATAGGCTTTTCCTTAATCTTCCTATTTAGTTCCATTTATTGATCAGTCTATTGGTCTGTCAGCACCTTTCTTTTTTCTTTCTTCTTTCTTTCTTTCTTTCCTTCCTTCCTTCCTTCCTTTATTCTTTCTTCGTCTCCTTCCTTTTTCCTTTCTTATGTCTTCCTTCCTTCTCTTTATTTTTTGATTTGAGACAGAGTCTCACTCCATTTCTCAGACTGGCCTTAAAACCTTGGCAATCTCCCACCTCAGCCTCCCAAGTGCTGGGATTACAGAAGTAAGTCACCACAGTACTGCGTGTTTCAATACTCATTGCTTTCCTATAAATCCAACATGGAGAAAGACAAGTCTCTTATCATATGGCTTCTCATTCAGCCATGTCCTCTATTCAAACATACAGATTTCAGAAAAATTCCAAAATTCATTAAATATTCCACTGAAATTTCGGTTGAATTGTATTGAACCTCTAGAAAAGTTTAATAATTTATATCTATGTAATATTGTCTTTTATTCATGAATATATTATATGCTTCCAATTATTTAAGACTTTTTAATGTTATTAAATACAGATTTTAATATACTTTTATTGATGTTTTCTCTCTGAGATATTATTGTTAATATTACAGTATCATGTTTTCTAATTGTTGTCACAGAAGAACACTGACTTCTTTTTTTTTTTTTTTAATTTTTTTTTTTATTAATTGTTTTTTTTTTTTTTTTTTTTTTTTTTTTTTTTTTGTCTGCATGTAGGTTTGTGGTCAGAAGTGGGCGTCGGACTCCCCTGGAACTGGAGTTCTCCTGGAATTGGAGCCCCAGACGGCTCTCGGCCGCCATGTGGGTGCTGGGGATCGAACCCGGGTCCTCTGCAAGAGCGGTCGGCGCTCTTAACCGCTAGGCCATCTCTCCAGCCCGAACACTGACTTCTACAGTCTTATCAGCTGCTCCTCACAGGTATGCTAGTAATTTTCCTGCTAATTATTCTTGGTCCTCTATGGAAATAATTATATCATCTGCATCCATATCCTTGTTCTTAATTTACATGTCTCTTAGTTTCTTAATTCTTGTTTCTCTCTTTTGGATAGAAATGCCAATATGATTTGTTCTGATAGTCAATTTCTTTTTTCTCCCAATATATAGTCTTTATATATTTTTCACATTGCTCAGTGACCATTGTGGAGCAGGGGATAGTCAGTTTCTTGATCCCCACTAAGTTTATATCAAATGCTTCAATATTTTCCATTTGACATCAGATTTTCTCTGATTTTTACTGCTTTATACACACTCTTTTTGATCATTGATTTTACACATCAACTAGGTTACAGCACAACCAAATCTTTTCTTAAATATTACTATTGCTCTTTCTTTTATTTTGTCTTTTCGAGACAGGGTCTCCCTGTAGCCCCAGCTGGCCTGGAACTCGCTTCATAGACCAGGCTGGCCTTGATCTCACAAAGATCCTCCTCTGCCTCCCTCCCCCTCCTGAGTGCTAGGATTAAAGGCGTGCGCCTCCACGCCTGGCTCTTGCTCTTTCTATAAAGGTATTTTGATGAAATTATCCTTAAATTGGTGGGATGTGACTAAAGTAGATCATCATCATGATGTGAATGAGCCACGTCTAACCAGTTGCAAGCCCTAGTGAAACTAAAGACCTAGTCTCCCTGAGCAAGAAGGAGTTCTTCAGAGATGCTTTCAATCTTCCTGTGGCAATCAGCATGCCTTCAATCTCCAGTGTGGCTGCCTGGGCTGAAGATTCTAGGCTTTCAATCCCTTACAACTTCATGAACTAACTCTTTATAATGAATCCTATCTACTATATTCACATGTGTATATAAGCTGTATGTTCATAAGCTCCCAGGTTTCAAATCTTGTTTTCTCATTTTCACTGCAGCTGTGGAGGCATCTTTTGTTAATTTCATTCTTATTCTTTTCTCTGTATGCTTTTAAATTAAAAACTTTTTAGGCTTAATAGTCTTAACTGTCTCTAGGATTTTAGCTATGGGTTTTTCTTTTTCTTTTGCCCCTGACATTCCTTGAACCCTTTTCTATCTTTAGACATTTTATTGATTTTTTTTTATTTCAAATATGTGATGCTTCAAATATCTTCTCATCTCTGTTTTCAGAAAAGTCTATCTTGAAAATATCTCTATTTTTCAGCTATGAATATGCCTCTATCCTTTAATTTTCTTAACTTTTTACATATTCCATTATTTGGGCTTTATTTTTAATTGAAAATTTTGCAGTGTGTTGTTACAATGAATTAGCCGTCTCCTCAATTACAGCCATTCTACTTATCCCATCTGCTTTTCAAAATCTGACTATTGTATTTTTCATATTCAATATACTTCTTGGTCCTTTTTCTATTTTCTTAGACTTGACTCAAATTCTATTGTTCTCTATCTTTTTATGCTTATGAAAGTAATTTTAATTTTTTAGTTCTGCTGTTCTAACACTGCTGTCTCACATGGAGTCTAAAGTCGGATATATTTCTTTTGAAGCAATCATACTTTCCAATAACTCACAAGCTCCTTTTCCTCTGGGGTTTAGCAACAGTCAGACACAGACTAGATGTAAAAGGCCACACTCATACTCTGTCTCACTGGCTCAGGGAGCCAAGAACATGGAGCTCACAAACCAGAGAAAACCATTTTTCTGACCATATACAAACAGCTCCAGTGAGAGAACTTCACCTTTGGCTGCATGGAGAAGACACATTATAGAAAACTGCAATTTAAACTGTAGGTAGTATTTTGCTTTTGTTTTGTTGTTTCCTGTAAACAAACTGCTTCAGTATCAGGATCTGAATTGCTCTGGGTATATTGTGGGAGTCACTGTTAGGTACAAAGAAATGTATTAAGATGAACGAGTACAGAATTCCATAGTCCTTTCCCAATTTTACCCCTGCAAAGCTGTGCCAGGCTGGCTTTTCTTTTTGGCCACAGATACTGTGCACACAAGCCTCAGTGCAAACCCATGTCACTAAGGATGGACTTTCAGGGAGCTGTCTGAATCCACCTTCATTCAGTGCCTTGTTAGGACCCTTTATTGTCTTTTTTTTTTTTTTTTTTGGTCTTTTCGAGACAGGGTCTCCCTGTAGCCCCAGCTGTCCTGGAACTCACTCTGTAGACCAGGCTGGCCTTGAACTCACAAAGATCCGCCTGCCTCTGCCTCCCAAGTGCTAGGATTAAAGGCGTGCGCCACCACGCCCGGCTCCTTTATTGTCTTTTTAACAATCATTTGGTCATGTCATTGGCAACTTCAAGTACATACAAACCTCCCCAAACACCTTCATATTTCCACCTTACACGCTGATCAATTAAAAGTAGAGTATTCACAATCTGTCATGTGACAAAATGTGTTTATCTGTTTTGCATTGTTAGAAGTTTCCCAAATTTGGGTGATTTTAAAGTAATGAGGTTTATTTAGCTCTACTCTAGCATCTGGAGCTCTTAGACATGGTGCTGGCATCATGGTGGCACCCGGGGTTCATGATGGGGGAGAAGCAGGAAGGGAGCTTCCATACACAGAAGGTACATACGTACAGACAAGAGAGCAGCTCTTACTGAAACCTCTGTAGAAAACTGTCCCCCTCTTACCTGACCTGACCCCCTCCCCAAGACTGTGTATCACGCCATTGACAGCTGCTGGTATGTAGATATTCTCCACTACACTTCGCCTCTTACAGGTGCTGTTTGCCACACCAGCTTCCAACACTTGAACGATTGTAGTAGAATGGTAGAGTCTCACAAAGGTCTTTTGGGAATCAGAAAGTATTTGAACTCAGTCAGTTCAGTTCCTGACTCCACACATAAAAAAAAAGTCTGTGGTCTTGAGAAGACTCATTCAAGATTAGGGAAGTGACTAGGGGCAAAAAAAAAAAAACCCCTGTAGCTGGTGACTGTGGGTTCCCAGACCTTTCCACTGCATCATGCAGAGGCAGTCTGGTCTACCTTTTAGTTCCCTGAGATTTTAAGTCACCCTCAAATGCATGCTCTAGAACTGAGAAACGGACTTTTATTTGACTTTCATTTTATAAACATTCATCTTCTCTCAGAACTTATCATTCTGTTGTGAAGATCTGGAGTCTATTTCTTCTACACTCAGTTATCCCCTTGATCATCTTCATTGCCACTTTCTAGAGATTTTCCGTGTTATAATCCCTGCCTTTTGTTTCAGCAACTGGAATTTCAAGCCAAAGAAATGCATTTCTGGTGGCTCTCCTACTTCATGGCCTTGCCTGTCAGCCACTGGGCTGTAGCTGCTTGTCAATGCATCTCAGCAATTGATCCCAGGATTCTTTCCCAGATGGAGGCCAACAACAAACAATGCACCTATAGGCAAAACATTTATATTCTCTAGACGCTTCACTCCTGGCAATGGGATCATTAAAAACTCTCCAAAGTGGAGAAAAGGATTCAGAAAAGGCCCTCAAGGGATTGTTCATTCCTTGAAGAAAGCATTGGATTTGCTAAGGACGGTAGCTGATAATGAATCAGAGAGAGCACGCCTGGGCACAATGGTGTATGGAACTTTGACTTGAATGTAGCAGGTCACTAAGGGATATTCAGCTTTTCTGATGGCAGGAATTGTGTCCTAGACACCACAGACTGGTAACCCTTAGTAACACAAGTCATCACTGATGGTATAACCAGTCTTTCACCTCCCCTCCCCTTTCTTTGCATAGAGAGAAATAAAAAGGGAGTAAAAAGCATGCCCTGATATACCCATTTGATGGTTTAAATCCCTTTATCACTTTAGTCTCTGAACAGTCTGCTTTTTCATTGCATTCATTTTACTTCTTTTCTACATATTTCTGTTTTGTTTTTGTTTTTGTTTTTGTTTTTTTGAGACAGGGTCTCCCTGTAGCCCCAGTTGTCCTGGAACTCACTCTGTAGACCAGGCTGGCCTTGAACTCCATATTTCTTTATAAATATTTTTCCTAAAATTATTTCCCTTTCAAAAACTCTGGATCCTCTGGCAGGATCACAATACCACCCCCCACCCCCCACACCCCTGCTTTGGAGATCTCCCTCATGTATATTCTTTCCCCTCAACTCCTAGTCTGTACCTTTCTAGCTACAAAGTCATTTTTCCACATACATACTGACTCTTTAATTTACTCTGTAGCTTACTTCTCACCCCATTCCCAACATCAGAGTTGTGTGGCTGCTCCTGGAGTGCTGATTAACTCTGAGTTAAGTGCTTTGTTATAAACTTGACAGATAGAGAGTTTTCAAATATAACACTGACTGAATAGACTAAGCCTGTCTTAAAAAAACAAGATGGCTGCTCCTGGAGGAACAACAGCTGACATCTAGCCTCTGCATGTATGGTATGGATATGTACATTCATTTATCCTCCCAGCATGCATTTGTGTACACACACACACACACACACACACACACACACACACACAGAGAGAGAATGTCTGTGAAGATAATGGAGGGTACACAGAATCAATGAAAAGGACACAGAATAATTTTCCAAAAGGAGACCCATGCATATTCTATTCTGTGTTAGAATCTGGGTACCATAATTGCATATCGGATCAACTCAAGTCTCACATATTGTTGCAAATTAAAGTGCAGTTAGTGAAGGTACACAAGACAAAATAGGATGTAACCACCCACACTCCTCTATACTCCAAGAGCCTCAGGCTCACACCAACATGAACCCCACACAAGAGAAACAAAGTGTCCCTGCCACAGATGTGTTTGGAAAACGCTGTAAGCAGAAGAAAAGCACAGAGTAAGAGAGGGGGCCAGCTAGGGTGGGACACAATGTCATGAACAGATCCCTAGTTGATCACTCACAGGTTAGCAAAGTAAGAACCTTAGGGCCAGAAAATATGGGGAATGTGCTTTCTCAGGCATCCCTGAAATAGGAATCAGGGTAGGAAATAATTGTACCAGAGTACATTTCAAAGCATGAGAAAGCTACATGCTGATCCAATATGGCAGAAAACCACGGACATTTCTAAATACAGAGGTAGTTTACAAGAAAACTTAAGGAAAAAAAAAACAAGAATCATCTTGTAATGCAAAATATAATTGACAAGCTACATGAGAAATGCAAATTGTCCAGAGGTATTATTGTCAGAAACTGTAATACCTTTAGAAACAAAAAGATTACCCAAAATTGAAGGGTAAGAGAATTTGATGGTGTGATGAAGGAATTGAATTTTAAAATCCTTTCTTCATTACAACTAGAGATATACAATAAATTCAATTGAACAGGTACAGTATAAAACATAATCTACAAAATTTACAAAAAGTCAGTAAATTCTCACTATCGGAAATTGCGTGGGTCACTTTCTTGAACTATACTAAAATAAGAAGAGAAAAGTTAGACCAACAACTTTTAAAAAATGAACAAAACATGATCAGTGGAGAATTAAATAAAAATCATTCTCCAAAATGAAAAAAGGATCAAAAGGGAAGCTAAAGTGAAAGCCAATTTTCAAATATAGAAAAAGAGCTAGAGATAAAACTTGTCAAAGGTTAGGGGACAGACCTTCTCTATGAGAAAGAAAAAATTAGCCTCAAGTGGTTACTTAGAAACTAATCAGAAAGAGAAATAAAAACAACTAAAAATTGCAGGGCTACAACAGATTTTAAAAATAACTTTAGACATAAAAATAATTGCCAGAACTAGAAATGTAGCTTAGATGGTACAGTGCTTTCCCAGTGTCCATGAAGCTGTGCACTCAGCCCCAGTGCTTCATAAACTGCTGCTGCATCCTTGGAAATTCAGTACTCAGGAAGTGGGAGCAGGAGGGTGAGAAACTCAAAATCAGTCTCAGCTACACAGTGGATTCACTGTCAAACTTGGATACAGAAGACGTTGTCTCCAAAAAAAATGCTGTATACTATATACAATTGCAAAAGTATAATTTGAAAATTTAGTCAAAAATAATTCATTTTGTTACCAAATGTTACAAATGTAAAGAAAATACAAAAAATATAAAAAATATATACAACAAAAATTATTACCAAGTAAATCCCTGTCAAAAGTTGAAACCGAAAATATTTCAAAACCATGGAGGGATCAATAAATTATCAAAAGTTTCCGGGCTTTGAGACCAGGTAGTTAATAAAATTCTGTCAAACATATGGAAGGCAAATACTCTTCGTATAAATATCCATATAGGTATTTGTGTGTGCACCCATACACACACACACACACATCTGTAAACTGTTTTCTAGAGTAATACAGTAAGACAAATGGCATCTCGGGGTATCTCATGAAAATTCCATAACACCAGTTCCAATGACTTATGAAATATGGCATTCAAGTGAAAGCTACTGAGCAAATACATTTAGGAATATAATTATAAAAATCTTCATTTAAACATTAATAAGTTAAATTCAATACTGTGTTTTTATTGAGCATTTGTACATTTCATACAATGGTTCCTAATCAAATTTACCCCCCCTCACATCTCAATCCCCAGTCAGAATTCATGCATTGCATCATCCAAGTTAAGCCCTATCTAGTAAATAGTGTGTTTTTAAAAAACAACTTTTTTTCTTAATTTGCGGGAATTCTATTAAGCAAAAGAACAAATAACCTGAACTCAACATAACAAAATGTACAATTAAACTGTCCCAACTATTCTATAATTTTGCAAAGGGACTTTTAGTTATCAGTAATTTAAAGAATACTTTACCATGATAAAGATATGTTTTCAAGAGTGAATAAGGAACTGGGAGTGGTGGGAGTGGGCCTTTAGTCCCAGCACTGAGGAGGCAGAGGTAGGCAGATATCTGTGAGATCAAGGCTAGCCTGGTCTACATAGCAAGTTCCACGCCAGCTGGGTATATACAGAGATCCTGTCTCACCGACCACCAACACAAGAATAAACAAAGAGAATCTCTCCCATAGATCAGTAATTACTATTACTGTACTTATGACTTTCATGGAATTTTTAGCTAAGGAGTTATAACTCAACAAAAAGGGAACAGAATCATTGGTATATTGACTTGGAAAAGATAAGAGAATTATTATTGATAATTCTGACTCTCAAAGTTAGTGGATTAAGAAACTCCCTAGGGCATTTATGAAAACATTTCTGGGTGCACATGTGTAAGTATTTCCAGGCAAGATTAACTGGAGCAGGAAGAACCTTCCTGAGGGCTGGGTCTCACCACTGAATAAAGAGAGAAGAGGGAGAAAATCAGCCGAGGCCCAGCATTCCCCTTTCTTTGCTTCTCACTCTGCCACAAACTGGACCTTGTCTCTCTGTTATGATGGACTGTGTCCTTGTATTAGTCACTTTTCTGTTGCTGTGATAAAACACCATTACCAAGGAACTTATAAAAGGAAGAGTTTATTTGAGCTTATGATTAACGGTTCCAGGGAATTAGAGTCCATCATGGCAGGAGGCATGGTGGCTGAAGACTGCAGCAGCAAGCCGAGGATCACATCTCGCAATGAGCACAGGAGCAGAGAGAGAGACTGGAGACCACGAGGCTTGTTAAACTCACTAATCCTGCCCCCAATAACGTACTTCCTCTAGTACGGCACACCTTCTAAGACTTCCAAAAACAGTGCCACCAATTGGAGACAAATGTCTGAATACTTACAGACTATGGGGGACACTCATTCAAACCACACATTCCACTCCCTGGCCCCCATAGGCTCCTGACCATATAAAAATGCAAAATGCATTTAGTCCAACCTTAAAAGTCCCCATAGTCTTTACCAGTTTCAATGCCATTCAAAAGTCTAGAGTCCAAAGTCTCTTCTGAGACTCAGGCCAATCTCCTAAACTATAAGCTCCTGTAAAATCAAAAGACAAATTACATACTCCCAATGTACAGTGGAACNGCAAGCCAAGCAGAGGGTCACATCTTGCAATGAGCACAGGAAGCAGAGGGAGAGAGACTGGAGACAGCAAGGCTTGTTAAACTCACTAAGCCTGCCCCCAATGACCTACTTCTTCCAGCACGGCCATACCTTCTAAGACCTCCAAGAACAGTGCCACCAACTGGGGACAAAATATCTGAATACTTAAAGCCCATGGGAGATAGTCTCATTCAAAGCACCACATTCCACTCCCTGGCCCCCATAGGCTTATGGCCATATAAAATGCAAAATGCACTTAGTCCAACCTTAAAAGTCCCATAGTCTTTACCATTCTCAATTCTATTCAAAAGTATACAGTCCAAAGTCTCTTCTGAGACCCAGGCTGATCTCTTAACTGTAAGCTCCTGTAAAATCAAAAGGAAAATTACATACTCCCAACATACAGTGGAACCAAATACACATTCCCATTCCAAAAGGGAGGAATAGAGGCATAGTGAGGAAATACTGGACCAAAAAAAGACCGAAAACCAGCAGGGCAAACACCAAGTCCAGTAATTCCATGTGCAACTTCTGGGACTTGACTTCGAAAGGGCTTAGATGGCTCAGCTCTTCCAGCTTTGCTTGCAACATACATCTCTTTCTTAGGCTGGTACCACTCTCTGTATGCAGCTCTCCTTGGCAAATATCTCACAGCTCTGGCATCTCAAATGTCTTCTTGGGGTCTCCACTGCCAACTAGGCTTCACATTCACTATAGATCTGTACAATATTCACTATTAACAGCCACACCACCATTTCTACGTTAGGCTGTCTTGAAATTTCATCCGCCAAAGACATTAGTCCATTGCTTTTCAATTTAGCATGAGGCAAGCATTTGGACTGTGGGCAAACTGTGGCCAGACTCTTTATCAAAATATCCCAGTTGCTGCCTAAGTCTCTATTTTCCTCTGGAACTACATTTTTTGCAGCCATGCTTTCTTCCAGGCTTCTAGTAGAATGGCCTGTTAAGCTCTGTTTACAGCAGTCAACAGCTTTTCTAGCCCAAAGTTCCAAAGTCTTCCACATTTCTCCAAACATCCACATGGTCAGGTTCTTCACAGCCAACAGCCCACTCTCTGGTACCAAATAACTGTATAAGTCACTTTTCTGTTGCTGTGATAAAACACCATTACCAAGGAACTTATAAAAGGAAGAATTTATTTGAGCTTTATTTGACAGTTCCAGGGAATTAGAGTCCATCATGGCAGGAGGCATGGCAGCTGGAGACTGCAGCAGCAAACCAAGGGTCACATCTCCCAATGAGCACAGGAAGCAGAGAGAGACTGGAGACCACGAGGCTTGTTAAACTTACTAATCCTGCCCCCAATAACGTACTTCCTCTAGCACGGCCACACCTTCTAAGACCTCCAAAAACAGTGCCACCAACTGGAGACAAATGTCTGAATACTTACAGACTATGGGGGACACTCATTCAAACCACCACAGTCCTCTTAAACTGTAAGACAAAATAAATCCTTCATTCCTTAAGTTGTTTCTTGTCAGATATTTGGTCACAATGACAAAAAGGAACTACTATGAAAACAACCCCCAAATTATAAAAAGTTGTAAGATAATTGATCAATGTTATTGAATACAAATTGAAAAATAAACACCTAGAAATAATATTGTGAAAATATATGATGAAAAACAGCAAGTATAGACTGTAGAATGGAAAAAACCTAATAACTAAGACATGGTGGACTAACTTCTACAGAGAAAATGTAGGAATTATAAAAATATAGAACTACAAAAGTAAGGACAAAAGAAAACATAAAGAGAAAAGTGTATCACATTTCTGAAAGGCAGAGCGAATACTGTAAATATATTGATTCTTTCCAAATAAATGTCCTGGGTTATAAAATTCTGATTAAAAAAAAAACCCTCAATTTGATTTTCCTTATTTTATAACATGACAAAGTGCTTTTAAATTTAAGCTGGCATAAAGAGCAAAGAATAAGTAAGTGAATTTTATAAAAGAAGAAGAATAAGGTAGACTTGCCTCATTAGACATGAAATATGTTTTACAAAATCTCGTGACTGGATCATATGCAAAAAGTTCAATAACTGACAGGAAGATCAGCGAAAGAGACAAAATGTGCTCCGAATTAGACTCTGACACCTGTGATAATGTGTAAGATGGTAAGGCCAACAAGAAGGGACAGAAATGAGTGAGAGGAGGGGGAGGGACATGATTTTAAATAGGAAGGTAAGGAACGCCTCACTGAGAAGGTGACCTTGAGGAACGTGGAGAGACTTGCTCATGCATCATGAAGGGGAGTCTCCAGGAGGAAACAGCAACTGCAAAAGCTCTGACTGGGGAGCAGGGCTCAAAAACCAGGCTGGCCATCTTGCTGGGGTTAACCGGATAGAGAAACAGGAAGGAACGGGGCCAGGTTCGCCTTGGTTGAGTTCAGTCTTTTAGACCATAAAAAGATTTAACTTTGGCTCCAAGTGAACCAGTTAGTCACTGGGAAGGCACAGGGCAGATACATGATATGAAACTACTCATAATTTTTTTAATCTTTTAACTTTTTTGCATCATGTTGAAAATGGTCTATAAAGAAAAAAAGAACATGTAAAGCTGAGGGTGTCACTCAATGGCAGTGTTCTCGGGACATGCACAGGGCTCTGGGAATCAGTTCTGAACAGAAGGGTGTGGGGGCGGGGGAAGGGAGGACAGGAGAGGAGAGGAAAGGAGGGGAGAAAAGGGGAGGGTGAGGGAATGGGAGGGGAGGGAAGGGGAGGAAAGAAGAGAAGAGAAGAGAGGCAAAAATGGGAAGACCAGTTGAAATCTGCAAAAATCAAGGCAAGATATGAAGAAAGAATAAATATAGACAGAGAAGAAGGTTTGGAGCTCAGGCAGTGAGATATAAGAGGGGCCATGCATGGAATGGCGCTCCAGGGATGTAATTTCTATTGGGTGAGTTGGGATCACCTCCTAAAAAACTGTTTGGGGAAAAGTCAGAAATTTAATTTTGGACATGGTACTTCAATCATAGCCATGTAGCCATATAGGTAGAAGAATTGAGAACATTGCAGAGATAACTTTAGAAGTAAAATATAGAGATTTTGCGTAAAATGTGACAGATAAATGAAGGCACGGTGGGAACAAAGATAGAAAGAAGGCTGGCAGGGCACCTGCCAGCACTAAGAACTCGGGTGAGGAGTAGAGAACCCTAGAGACAGAAACCTGACCAGGCAGGAGGCTGTGACACTGTGAGGATGGGTGCTGCCAGAAGAGACAGTGGAGCACTGTGTCAAAGCTGCCGGAAAAACTGATTGCAACGAAAATCGAACTTAGCAGTGGATTTGACCATGCAAAACTATTGGCGATAAGAGCTGTTTAAGTGGAAAGAGAGGAGCTAAAGACCGACTGAAATAGTCCTTTAAAAAAATTGCTGGGCGTGGTGGCGCATGCCTTTGATCCTAGCACTCGGAGGCAGAGGCATGCCTGAAAACATACAACTTATGGCTGTGCAGGATGAACTGGGGAATGCCAGCAGAGAGGTTGACCCATCTGAACATTAAGGAATGAGGAACCTCAGACTGCCTGAGACATGGACACTGAGCATCTCTATATATTGGGGTTGACTGTTAATAATGGACCCTAATGCTGAGAAACCTTCCTACCTCTCCCCTTTTTTTTTTGTTTTTGTTTTTGTTTTTTGTTTTTAGGAAAAAGAATAACAGGATGGTAATGAAACCACTCCCAAACTGTAAACTAGAGCCAATTGTTACAGTGGTAATTTCCTATAAAACAGGCACAACGTATTAACTGATAGGCATAGGAACTGTGAAAGGATATTTCTCTATCTAGAGCCAAATTCAATAGTAAAGTGTTTATAAGTTGTGTAATTAAGCAAAATATATTACTACAGGAAAGCTCTGACATCAGCAATGAATTATTCTGCCTAGGAGATGTTGGCTAGGGGATTCAAACCCGCCCCCCCAAATTATAAAGGCCTTTTGCCTATAAATGGGATATATGCAAGGAGAAAGGCAGTAAGTCCCTGTTGTCGAAGACCTGGTGTGAGCATGAAAAATGTTATGAGACGTCACCTGCTAGCGTACAACTGGCCTCTGAAATGCTAGAGAGCGTTACCAAAGGCCACTACAGCAATACAGCAAAATATTGGTCTCCCTGAGACAAACAAGACTCCTCCGAAAATATCAGCTACACCTCAACAGCCTGGAGATACAGTGCAACAGTGGCAGCCAAGTGTCTATATTATATCCCAAAACTATTTGGCTATTAGCTCTCTCCTTGGAGGAATAACTCACAGCGGATGCCACAAGCTTATGTCCTCTAGTGGTTAGGCGATGTTATAAGCCACAATAAGAACTTGTCACCCTTTATAGAGAAACCACAGTTTGCGGATTAGCATACCATCCAAGCATCTGTGTCTATGCTCACAGCTTAGCTTGACACAATAAGTGGTACTGCTTAAATGCCTGTACATCCAATAGCTTGAGCTTTGTTAGTATGACTGAAAAGGGTATCACTGTGAAAGCTGTCAATCCGTGAAGAGAAACAAACTGAACAGACCAGAGTCCAAAATGACAACTCCAAAGAAATTAGACTGTTTTCTTCTCACCCATTTGTGCCCCTTTCCCAAAGCCTAGGGAACAAACTGCGGAAGAGGAGGCGTGGTAGATTGTAAGGGCTGTGGAGAGATAGGGGTGAATCATGAGACTATAGGAATATAGTCTGGACACCTGATTGATCAACATGCCTGTGCATACAAGCTTCTCCAACTGGACTATGGGAACCTTGGGTTGTTCAAAATTTGGACATAGATACTTGCAAAATGCACCAATTACTTAATTGTATGACATACTGAGTAACATCATTGTTATCTGCAAACAACTGTGTCATTGTATTGTAGAATCCCTTAAAAATAAAAAAAAAAAAATTAAAAAAAAAAAAAATAAAGATGACATCATGAGCTTACAGGTAAATGGCTGGAGCTAGAAAATCCCGCTGAGTGAAGTAAACACAGTCCCAGAAAAACAAATGACGAATGGTATCACTCATCTGTGGATGCTAGTGCCAATTATCTAATTGTTTGGCAAACTGGGCAATGTCAATGTGATCTGAAAACAACTGTGCTCTTATATTGTGAATCCCTTAAAATATAATAAATAAAAAAAGAACAAAAAAAAAATTGCTGGGCGTGGTGGCGCATGCCTTTGATCCTAGCACTCGAAGGCAGAGGCATGCGGATCTCTGTGAGTTCAAGGTCTAAAGAGTGAGTTCCATGCCAGCTGGGGCTACAGGGAGACCCTGTCTCAAAAAAGACAAAAAAAAATTGTAAGGACAGGTCTTTACAGGAGTTTTGCTTTCAAAGGGAACAAGGATCTGCTATGGAGAGAGTCAAACATTTAGAAAATGAAATAGAGACAGTACATATGACAAGGACTATTCTAGAAAGCTTAACATTTTAAATTAAAATAAAATATTACAGCCAGGCATGGTGGCAGACATCTTTAATCCCAGCACTCAGGAGGCAGAGGAGGACAGATCTTTGTGAGACCCAGGCCATCCTGGTCTGTATATAATAAGTTCCAGGCCAGCTGGGGTTACAGGGAGACCTGTGTCAAAAACTTTTTCAATTAAAGTATTAAAGTGACTGCACTTATATACATGCAGGCATAACATTCACACACCTAAAATAAAAATAAATATAAATAAAAATTATAAAAAGAAAAGAAAATATAAGTGAACACTTGCCACTTCCTGGGATGGGAAAATAATCTCAATAAAAAATATGGTCACGCAACCTAGGATCCAGTGGAGTCTCACTGTGCTTTTGATTTGTATTTTCCTAATGGCAAATACTATTCAATGTTTTATCACATATTGATTGATCGTTTGTATCTCCTTTATATTTTTTATTTATTTTTGTATGTGTATGAATGTACTGTCTGCATGTAGGTTTGTGCACCAGTGTCGTGCAATGCCTCAGAGGTCAGAAAAGGGTGTCGGATTCCCCTGGAACTGGAGTTAAAGATGGTTCTCAGCCATGTGGGTGCTGGGGATCTAACCTGGGTCCTCTGCAAGAGAATAGTTGGCACTCTTAACCACTAGGCCATCTCTCCAGTCCCGTATCTCCTTTTTTAAAAAGTGCCCACTCAGATATTCTGCCAGTCTTTACTTGGGGTTTGTTGTTACTACTTTTTCTGAGTTCCTTATATATTTTGGCTATTAATCCTCTATCAGACATGAGAGGGAAGCTACTGTTCTTGCCTTCCAGTGTCTGGCTTATTTCATCTGGTATATCCTCCTTCAGTTCAATCAACTGTGCTACAATAATAGGCTTCATTCTTCTTCAGACTGAATAATACAAAAAATACAGGATTCATTCCACATTTCCCTTACCCATTCATCCATTGCTGGGCATATTTTTTTTCCATGTGATAGTTATTCTCAATATGATAGAGCTGAAGAAATCACACAGAATACAGGGTAATGATTGCTAGAGGTCAGCAAGTATACTGGAAAGGTGGAAAGTACTTGGTTGGATTAGCATACAAAATGTGATAAACAAGTAATAATACGCATACATATTAATAAAAAGTATAAGGTAAAAATAAAGAAAGGAAAAACATCCACACATGATTCATTTTATGCCACAATTCCAGAAAACCATAAAATAATAGTGGAATAGTATATCTGAGAACACATGATATAAATATGTTCTATAAAATCACTGCCTTCTTTACATGCTAAGAAGACAAGTAGGTCAACCCCTTCATAAGAAAGTAATGAAGGGGCTGGAGAGATAGCCTAGCGGTTAAGAGCACTGACTGCTCTTGCAGAGGACCCGGGTTCGATCCCCAGCACCCACATGGCAGCTGAGAACAGTCTGTAACTCCAATTCTTGGAGACCTCCAGTTCCAGGGGAATCCAACACCCTTTTCTGACCTCTCAGCATTGCACAACACGGGTGCACAAACCTACATGCAGGCAGTACATTCATACATGTACAAAAATAAATAAAATAAATTTTAAAAAAAGAAAGTAATGAAACACCAGGAGAAAATTCGGCAAAGATCACTGAAAAGAATCAACAAAGGTCTAAGGATGCAATATAGTGGTAGAGCACTGACAAAACATCACACAGTTGGGGCTATAGCACAGTGGTAGAGCATTCCCAAGGCATACTCCCCAAACACATACAAAGAAGAAAAAATTGTATCTACCTAATCTTAACCCTGAAAATATTCAAATGCATTAAAATTATGATCACAATAAATTTACATAAATTTATTAAAGTCTTTAAAATATAAAGAGAACTTATCAAACTCTATTACTTCTAATGTTCAGTGCTGGTGAAGTTCAACTGAAATTATGATCACAGTGTTAGTAAGTAAATCTTCCCAGAGAGCTACAGACATCAGAGCTTTTTGGAAGTCCATTAAATCTAATAAGTGCTATTTATGATATTTAAAAATATCAGAAATTAACCATTTTCTATAAAATAGTGGCTACCTCATGGAATATTAGTTAGGATTAATCAAATTCTGGGGTTGGAAAGATGGCTCAGGGTTTGTAAGCACTTGCTATTTTTTTGTTTTTTGTGTGTGCTTTTTTGTTGTTGCTTTTTGATACAGGGTCTCCCTTTAGTCCCAGCTGGCCTGGAGCTCACTATGTAGACCAGAACTCACAGAGATCAGCCTGCCTCTGCCTCTGGAGTTCTGGGATTAAAGGCGTGTGCCACCACGCCTGGCACTAAGGATGTTCTTAGTTGCCATGTGGGTGCTGGTAATTGAACCCTGGAGGTCCTCTGCAAGAGTAGTCAGTGCTCTTAACCGCTGAACCATCTTTCCAGCCCAAGCATTTACTTGCAGAGGACAGGAGTTCAGTTCCTACAACCCACATGTGGTGCACACAGATTCACACAGGCTCCCACACATACATACAAACAATAAATTAATAAATGAATACTTTAAAACAATTAAACAAATTCACATTTATGAAATACTTAGAACAGTGCCTATTATAGAGTTTTCAGTGATTTATTTAGCAATGTTTTGTTCAATATCAATTATTTAACAATAATTTGTTAAATAAGTGAACAATGTAGGTGTGCTGCATGAAATGAGCATAAGATATAAAACTGTGTATATTGTATAAACCTAAAATTTTCTTAGAACTATGTATTTAATATAAAGGAACAAAATTAGGGGGGATATACCAAAATATAGGCGGTTCTTCTCTGAGGAACAGAACTTGTTATGGTTCTCCAGATAAAAGATAGTTTCTGGATCCTAAAATGACCCAAGCCCTAGGACTTTTTGATCAGGAGCATTCCTTGGGGCTTTCGGTACCCAGAATGTCCAGTAGCTGACAGAGCCCAGTAGCACTACCCAGGTTCCCCATCCTTCACATACCTCCTGCATAGGCTGGGCTTGCAGCCCTGAAGGAAAATTCTTTGTTGGTAACAGGCTCCGTCTACAAGCTTTCCTTATAACACTTTATTCTCTAGTTATTGATCATTTTGAATAACAAACAATGAATTTGATTCCCAGTTATCCTTCTGCCTGGCAGATGTCTCTTCCTTTTACTTCTTTGAGGGTCTCACGTCTGGGATCAACAACTATAGGAGAAAATCTGCAGTCCTACCTGTCACCTCATCCAGGTCCTCCTCTGCTTCTCCACTATCCATACAAAGTCCTTCAAGTCCAAGACATAGGAAATAAGGGATCTGAAGATGCCCTTGTGTAGCCCCTACTGCAGGAGAGAGCCTATTCTGGAAGTTATTGCTTGCTTAACTCTGTGCTTCTTGAAGTTTCCTTTGCCTTTTTTTTTTTTTTTTTTTACCAGATGACTACATCTAAAACTGCTTGTTTTAATGATTTTAAATATTTTAAATGCACTGGTGTGTTTTACATAAGCCTAGTCTGCTGTTATAAAAAGGGAAGCAATTCTCTCTTTTTTTTTTTTCAACATTTAGGGAAAACTATTAGGTATGGCTAAACTCTTCCTTTTCTCATGGAAGCTCCTTACAGAATCACCTTCGTGTTCATTGGGTTTCCTGTACTTAACATGTCTTTGTCCTTGACATTTTCTAAGCCCCGTCTTTCCTTGAAGTCCAGAAGAAGTGCTGCCCATGTAAAGCTTTCCTCCACCCCCATCCTGCAGCTGTTCAATTTAAGAGGTTTATTTGTCCCTGACCTTGAGGAAATTTATCATTTTCCCCTGTATTGATTAAATAAATACAATAGTGTGTTTATAGAAGTTGGGACGTTGGCTATTTGCAAAAGACTTTGCATTTATCTTTGACATTATATTTTAATTTTGCTGATGCTAAATTTTCAGTACGTACCTAAAGACTGGCATTCAGAAATAACTCCCCCAGCTACCACAATCAGCTGGAAATATGCTGGGTTTCTACCTCCAACTTAAATCTGTTTTCTCGGATAGACATGCAAATCAAGTCATAAGACTTTGGATCTTCTAAATGAAAATACAAAAGTAAAGAAAGTTCTTTTTGTAATTAAATTTTTTTTTTTCATTTTATGTGTATGAGTGTGCTGTCTGCAGGTAAGTTGGTGCACTCATGTCACGCGATGTTGCAGAGGTCAGAGGAGGGCATTGGATTCCCCTGGACCTGGAGTTAAGACAGTTCTCAGCTGCCATGTGGGTACTAGGAATTGAACCCAGGTCCTCTGCAAGAGCAGTCGGTGCTCCTAACCGCTGAGCCAACTCTCCAGCCCTGGAAAGAAAGTTCTTAATAAGATAATTTGCTTCTACTGCTGGTAATGAACACATTGGAAAAAAAAAGTTCCAATCAAGAGATGTTTTGGCCATCAAATAGATTTCTTTCTAAATAAAATTGAAGAATGACGATTTAAATTCCATGTTGGCTCAGACACAGAAGACCTCACCACATGTTCTATATGGAAACTGGAGCAAACAATTCATGAAGATTCTTAAGTCATTTGAATAGGTAAAAACTTGTTCAGTGGAGAAATAGTACAGTATAAAGTTGATGTTAAGGGTCAGACTTTCTTGAATCACTTTATAAATTACTTGAGCCTATAGCTTTAGAATCATTAGAGGTCCAAAAGGGGTCATTTATATTTCAGTTGTAGTTTACTGCATTTTAGGTAGCAAATGATATATGCTATAGTAAGATTCATGAATACAGGGATTGATGGTATCAAAACACAGCCCTCATTAATGTCAAGGGTTTTATGAATGTTTGTTATGTCCTAAAAGGAAAAATGTCCAGTTTAGCTTTTTCTCTCTCATCTCACTTAATAGTGCCTTTGCCATATGAGAAACTCATGGACATTTGCTGAAAGGAGAAAAAAAAAAAAAAAGGAAGTGCTCTCATTATGTCTTGGATTTTCCATGTTCTTGGATTTCTCCTGAGGTGAGTTTATTTAAGAACTCTCAGGGGGAATAAATGAAGAATACAGAGTTTTTCTTCGGTTTCCATTTGTGGAGCTGTAACAAATAAATAACATCCTCATTCATTATTAATAGGCTTTCTAGAGATCAAAAAAGTAGATTCCACTTTCCAATGAATAATTCTACTGGCAATTATCTGCAGTTTAAATAAAAGGAAAAGCATTTTACGTGGACGATACAAGCACTGGATAATTAAAATAAAGCAACTGATTTCCATAAATAATGAAGATGGGAAATTATCTCTGACTTCGTTTACAAAGCTCAATTTCTAATTCATCCCCTGTGAAGAGGATTAAGCACTTCCACTCTAGCCCTGTCATGGCGGGGTCGGAGCATATTATGCATATCACACAATTTTGTTCCAACAAGGTATAAGAGGGAGCTAATTTCAGCTGCTTACCCTGAAAACAAAGCAGAGTCTGTCTAGTTCTTTTGAAAATTCTAGTTATGAGCTGCAGACAGTGCCTTCTGAAACACAAACACACACACACACACACACACACACACACATTTTCATGTAAACACAGCCATGTGTTCAACTACCATAGAATTATACACAAGGTATAGGGGTAGAGAATAGAGCATTTGATGAATTACAGTAGCAACGCATTGCTCAGTTCTCAAATTAAAGACACCTAGCGTATCTTCTTCAAGAACAGTAACAAAATCATTCACTGCTTATATTATGGCTTTCGGATGGAATAACCAAACCCTAGGAACGATTTGTGGCATAAATGAATGTTAAAAGATTGCAAGTATTGATTTTTCTATGTAGTATATTTCTAACTTGGCAAAAAGAATAGTGGAATGTACTGGAGTGAGTGGACTGCAGGGCCAGCTTTTACCCTCCTTCCCATCTCCCAACCTCACACTTTGCTGTAATTCCCCTACAATGAAACAAGTCTAGATATGCGTGAAAGTGAAATTTTCCATCCGGAAGGAATTAACAGTTTTACTCTATTTGGCTCTCCCTTAAAGTTAAGTTTCCTTAGGATCTAGAAGGTTCTGGTCTATCAGGCTCAAAAATGTAGTCACAGAATCAATCCTACATTAAGAGATCTTACACTCATGTTTATGAGTACCAGGAAGCACTAAGCCTAGTAGCAAAGAACATTTATGAAAATGTAAGAGCATACCATTAGAGAAATATGGGTTTGTGGCATAGTTCCACCTTTTTACTGGCTATATGACCTTGGACAAGTTACTAAAATTGTCAGCGTTCCTTCACCTGTAAAGTGATGTTAGTAATAGAAATTACTTCATATAGTTCTTCTCACAAGCTAGTGTAATACATTACTGAAACCCATTGCATGACTAAATACTCCTAAATCCTTCCACTTATTATCACATGGAAGTGTGCTGGAATGCTTTTCTGTTTTTGCTCATTTTACATACCCATGGCTTTATTCCTTTTATTAAAAACTACTTGATTGGGGATTTCCTGGGACCACCTGAAGCACAGGTATGGGGGCATGGGCTTAACAGCAATCCCAAAAAATAAAAAGTAAATAAAAAATAAAATAAATAAAAAATAAAATAAACAGCAATCCCTTCCCCAACTGGGTTTGCCAAAGGAGTGTCCAAGTGGATTCTTTAGAGAACCTTCAGAACAGAAAGGGAAGAATGAGTCAAACTTCTAATAGAAAGCCTAAAGCTAAGACAAGTCAACACTCCATAAGCAAGGATAAAAGGAGAAAAACATATCAATCAAACAAACAACAAAGGCATCCGAAGGAGGCAAGCTAAGCAAGCCTTCAACACAGTGAAGAGGCATTTGGGATTTGCACTGAAATACAGGCAAAGAGAAACCCACATGCCAGGGACACGAAGAAGAGACAACATGGGAAAGGTGCAGGATAATTCCACACCAAGCTCTACCAACTCTGTGGAAGATTCCTACAGAGGGATCTTCCTGGGGATGGCCCAAGAAACAGGTATTAGAAGTACAATTGTGGGGCTGGAGAGATGACCTAGTGGTTAAGAGCGCCGACAGCTCTTGCAGAGGACCCGGGTTCAATCCCCAGCACCCACAAGGTGGCTGAGAACTGTCTGAAACTCCAATTCCAGGAGAACTCCAGTTCCAGGGGAATCAGACGCCCTCTTCTGACCTCTGTGGCATTGCACAACAAGGGTGCACAAACCTGCATGCAGACAGTACATTCATACACATACAGAGATAAATAAAATTAAAAAAAAAAGAAGTACAATTGTGAACATACTTAAAGAAGTCCAAGACTATAAAGAGCAAGTCAGAGAATTAAGAAAAGAGAATGAAAAACTCAAGAAGGACCCTAGTGCCGAGCGATTGAACAAACCCCCCCACTTTCTAGAAAGGAAGTGGAAACACTGAAAAGACCCCATGATGAAAAAGTTAAGGAATCCAACCCAGCAAGCAAAGAAGCTACAGAGAGATGGAGAAGCTCCTAAAGGAAGTAGAAATACTGGGAGATTTATATTAGGAGGAAACAGAACCATTGTATGCTGTCTAAAGAAAGCATCTTACCTTCAAGGTATGGCACCACCTTAAAGTGAAGATGGAAAAAAAATATTCCAAGCAAATGCAAATGGTACCAAAAAGAAAGCAGGTGTTGCTTATTAATATCAACACAAAATAGACTTCAAAGTAAAAGAAATCAGAAGAGACAAAGAAGGCCATTACCTTTTTATCAAAAGAACAATTCAACAAGAAAGAAGATTTCACAATTATTGAATATATATGCACCAAAAACTCTGGTGCACAAACTTTATAAGACATTTCCCGGACCACAGGCACAGGTAACCCCAGTACCCTCATAGGAGGGGACTTCAACACCCCACGAGCCCCTTGGACAAGTCAACAGGACAAAGAATAGCAGAGAGACATCTGAACTGAAAAATAGTATCACCAGAGTGGACCTCAAGACACACTGAATAGCCACCCCAAACCAGAGAAGACAACTTCTACCCAACACGCCAGGGAACATTCCAAAATCGAACCACATAATAGGACACAGAAGAAATCCCACAATACAAAAAGACTGAAATATATTCTCATGCGTTCTATTCAGACCACAGTGCAATAAAGCTCAACATCAACGCCAGGATAAGCCCTACTAGCTACAAGAACATATGAGAGAATAAACAACACACCTCCTGAAATAATGAGGTGTCAAGCAGAAGAAATAAAGAAGGAAATAAAGCATTTCCTGGAACTGAATGACAATGATAATACAACACAACAAAAAAACCTATGGGACACTTTAAAAAGCCCAGTACAAGAGGTAATTTAAGATCTGAGTGCCGACATCAAAAACAACCAAAACATACAAACACAACAAAAAAAAACAAGAACAGGAACGTGAACGTCTAAACAACTACAGCTAAAGCACATGAGAGGCAAACAACAGATAAACCTCTATATGCACCCGACAGGAAGAAAAATAACAAAAATCAGAGCAGAAATCAGAAATAGAAACAAAGACACAATACAACATACAAAAAAAACAATGAATCCAAAAGCTTGGTTTATTTGAGAGATAAACAAGATAGACAACCTCTGCCCAGTTAACCAAAAGAAAGAATAAGGAACAACTCCAACATCAATAAATCCATGCTGAAAGGGGACAATATCCAACAACATAGAAAAGATCCAAAGAAAACTCATATGGGATACTTCAAAACGATATACTCTATGTTGAACCTTCCGAAAGGATGAATATCTGAAAAATCACGTGGAATGCACCAAGCTCAACCACGCAGAGCATCGACAGCTTATAACAGACCAATATATCTGAAGAAATTGAAGAGTAATAAGAAACCTCTCCCACTAAAAAAAGCCGGCCCAGAGGTTGTTACATCAGAATTCTATAAAACATTTCAACTATGATTACTCAAATTGTTTAGAAGGATACAAACAGAGAGAATTCTCCCAAATTCCTTCTATGAAGCCAGCATCACTCTACCAAAACCAGGTAATGATACAACCAAAAAGGAGAACTATAGACCCATCATCACTATGAACGCAGATGCCAAAATTCTGGATACTGGCAAATCGATACAGACACACATCACAGAAGTCCCAACCCCATGACCAGTTGGATTCATACCAGAAATCCAGGGATGGCTTCACAATACGAAAATCATAAATAGCATCAAGGCATATAAATGGAACTGAAAGACCAAAACCACACTAATCATTCAATGACACAGAAAAAAGCACCTTGACACCAATCAGCATACCTCATACTTAAAGCCTAGAAGGGAATTGGATTGGAGGGATTCATTCCTCAATATAATCAAGCATATACAGGAAACCCACAGACCATAGCATACTAAATGGAGAAATGACAGAAGCATTCCCTTTAAGGTAGGAACTCAGCAAGGCTGCCCCCCTGTCACCATCCTCTTCCTATATAGTGCGTGAAACATTTGCTAGGGCAATAAGGCAAGGAAAAGGAAATTAAAGAGTTCTAATTAGAAAGAGGAAGTCCACAACTATCCCTTTTTGCTGATCGTATGATGTTTACTTAAGGGATGATTTAAGAACTCCACCAGAAAACTCCTAGAAATGATTAAGATCTTCAATATAAATGGCAGGATACAAAATTACACCTAGAAAAAATAAAGCTAAAAAACTTACAAACAAAGCAATTCAAGAAGGAATGTAAGGAGACCATTCTACTCACAAATAGCCTAGGAAAAAACTAACTACCGACACCAAAGATCTCTACAACAAAATTTCTAAACCATGAAGAGACAGATGGAAAGAACCTACCATGCTCATGGACTGGGAAAAATTAATAGAGTAAAAATGTCCGTTCTACCACAAACTTTGTAGACTAGATTTGAATGGAAATCCCAATAAAATCCTAAGAGTTTCTTCACAGGCTTGGAAAAATAAAGTCCTTAATTTATTTGAAAAACAAAAAGACCCCTAATACCAAAATACCTGAGTGAAAAAGAGCAATACAGGAGGGATCTCTATACCAATTTAAACTATATGAACAGGGCTATAGTCAAAAAAGCACTTGGGTAAAAACAGACCTGTTGAGCAATGGAATGAAACTGAAGATCCAAACTTGAGCACAATACAATGTTCAGCCATCAATATTGACAAGGGGCCAGCTAAGACCAATGGAGAAGACAGCATCTTCACAAGTGGTGTGGCAAAACTGGATCACCAACTTGTAGAAGATGAAATTAAACCCCTACCTCTCGATGGATTAAAAGACCTCAAGTGAAACCCCAACACTCTGAAGGCGATAGAAGAAAAAGTTGGCAGCAAGGACTTCATGACATAGGCGGAGAAAAAGACTTCCTAAATGAAGGCAGCACTGCAGCAAGAATTAATGGTCGCAATTGACAAATGGGACCTCATTTACAACTCAAAGCTTCTGTACACAAAAGAACAATCAGAAGTGAAGAGAAAACCCACAGAGTGGGAGGAACCTTCCTGCAGAAAAACATCTGACAACGCATGATTTCCAGACTATGTAAATCTACTCAAAAACAACGAAGAAAGAAACAAACTGACCCCCTCAATAGATGGAGCAAAAGCTGAACAAGAGTACTATCACAGTGAGGGAATTAGAGATGGTGAAAAACATCGTTAGAAGTGTTAAGTAGCTAATAATAAGGAAACGCAAATCCAAAACACTTTAAGATATCATCTTACTCCAATAAGAACTGGGCTCTGGATCAGAAAAAAAATGATGACCAAGTGGCTGGAGAGATTGTGGGGGAAGGGTAACACATCATCCCTGCTGGTGGGAAATGTAAATTGGGTACAAGGCCACTATGGAAAGCAGTGTGGAGAACCCTTGGTAGACGTGGGAACTGAACTTGCCACCCGACCCAGCCAAATACCACTGCCTGGGCATGTACCCTTCAAGACTCATCTACACCCCCACAGAGATTTACATGCACAGCCCATGTTTTATTGGAGTCTCTTCACAATAGCAAGGAGCTGGAACCAACCTACAATGCCCTAACTGACGAGTGGATAGAGAAAATGTGGTACATCGACATAATGGAGTTCTAGCAGCAGTAAAGAAAGCCAACATCACGAGTTTGCGGGGAAAGGAAAATGGTGGAGGCTAGAGGTACATCATGCCGCGTGAAGTAACACAGTCCCAAAAAACACAATAGGCCAAAAGTATCCCTCATCTGTGGATGCTCGTGCCAATTACCTAGTGTAAGTATTTCTTGCGCATAGCCACTTGAGCTTTTGTCCAAAACAACAACAACAAAAAAAAAAAAACAACAACACAAACAAAACAACAACAGTACCACAACAACAAACAGAAAGGACTGCATTAAAGAAACTGACTGCCTGAAACAGTGCACTTCTGCTCAAAACCGTAACTCTCATGGAGAATATTGAGAACGTCTGAGAAAGAGATGAAAAACATGTTGCAGAATGCATGAGCTCTGGTGGGTGGATGGGAGGATGGGCAGGAACACGGGGTCTCGATTGTTAAAAAACATAAAAAATAAAATTTAGTGGAAAAAACAAGAAGTGTCAAGTAGCTAATAATTAAGGAAATGAAATCAAAACCACTTAGATATCATCTAACTACAATACGACTAGCTAGATCAAGAAAACAATTGATTCCAAGTGCTGGAGAGATTATGGGAAAAGGGGAATACTCATCCACTGCTGGTGGGAATGTAAACTGGTACAGCCACTATGGAAAGCAGTGTGGAGAACCCTTGGTAGACTTGGAATGAACTTGCCACCTGACCCAGCCATACCACTCCTGGGCATGTACCCACAAGATTCATCTTACCACAGAGATACATGCACAGCCATGTTTATTGCAGCTCTCTTCACAATATCAAGGAGCTGGAACCAACCAAAGTGCCCCTCAACTGACGAGTGGGTAGAGAAAATATGGTACATCTACACAATGGAGTTCTATGCAGCGGTAAAGAAACATGACATCATGAGCTTTGCAGGTAAATGGAGCTAGAAGATATCATGCTGAGTGAAGTAACACAGTCCCAGAAAAACAAACGATGAATGGTATCCCTCATCTGTGGATGCTAAGACCAATTACCTAACTGTATGGCAAATTGAGCAATATCAATGTGATCTGAAAACAACTGTGGTCTTATATTGTGAATCCCTTAAAAAATAAATAAAAATAAATAAAAACTACTGATTGCTTGGCTTTTTCATACATTGATATAATTTATAGGATATTATATATGTCTGATAGTGAGTCAACATTTTTTTAGTTAGCCCATCATATTACCAGATGATCAGTGCCCAGAGTGGGGTATGTTATGCATCAGACAACCTAAACACTGACTTTCATCAGATGGTTACACAGGAAGATGTTCTGTGTCAAAGAGAGAAGTCATGATCAATGTGTCTGGCAAGGCCATGATAAGGTGGAACTCAATCCACTTCCTCTTTATACTCTCCCCCTTTCCTTCCTCACAGGATGTTATATACCCAGGGAATTGTGTCTGTAAAATCTTATAAAAGACAAGCTCCCAGGGAACATTTTCTTCAAACACCTACCCTAGATCTACTATGTGGGTCCTTCCTTCCTATTCAAATATCCTGGAAACCCAGAAAGATCAGCTAACGTTGTTAATATCACATGCCCTTCAGTGTCTCTGCAGTGTCATTTAAGCATGCTTTAAGCACACTCCCTCAACTCGAAATTTCTTCCCTGCTCCATATTCATGACAACCACCTAAAATTCTCTGACTGTAAACTTCTACTTCTTGATTGAACTATTCAAAAGTCAACTTAGTTATGAAATAGTTACCCATGCTTTCATTAAGGGAAGATTTAGTCTCACTATCATTTTGAAGCATAATTTTTCATTATGAGACACTTTTCTTTTTTAATTTTTTTTTTTTTGTTATCTCTCCCGCACTTGGAATCATTTGTTTTTTTGATCTCTAGCTATCGCCTTATTGGAGAGATGTATCTTAAAGTGGTTTTGATTTCATTTCCTTGATTATTAGCTACGTTGAACACTTCTTTTTTTTCACATAATATTTTTATTTTTTTAACAAATCTAGACCCGTGTTCCTGCCCATTCCCCCACCCACCAGAGCTCATGCATTCTGCCAAACATGCTTTTCATCTCTTCTCTCAGACTTTCTCAATATTCTCCATGAGAAGTGACTGTTTTGAGCAGAAGTTTCACTTTTCAGTCAGTTCTTTAATGCAGTCCTTTCTGTTGTTGTTGTTATGTTGTTGTTGTTGTTGTTGTTGTTTCCATATGCATTACGCCATTGCTTTGGACAAAAGCTCAGGGGGCCTACAACAAGAAATACTTCAACTAGGTAATTGGCACTAAGCATCCACAGATGAGGGTACCATTTTCGTTGTTTTCTGGGACTGTGTTACTTCACTCAGCATGATGTCCTCTAGCTCCACCCTTTCCGCCAACTCGTGATTGTGTCTTTCTTTACTGCTGCATAGAACTCCATTAGTAGATGTACCACATTTTCTCTATCCACTCGTCAGTTGAGGGGCATTTAGGTTGGTTCCAGTCCTTGCTATTGTGAAGAGCATGCAATAAACATGGCTGTGCATGTATCTCTGTGGTGGGGTGAGTCTTGAGGGTACATGCCCAGGAGTGGTATGGCTGGGTCGGGTGGCCAAGTTATTCCAAGTCTACCAAGGGTTCTCCACACTGCTTTCCATAGTGGCTGTACCAATTTACATTCCCACCAGCAGTGGATGAGTGTTACCCTTTCCCCACCATCTCTCCAGCACTTGGTATCATTTGTTTTCTGATCCTAGCCAGTCTTATTGGAGTAGATGATGTCTCTTAAATGGTTTTGATTTGCGTTTCCTAATGATTAGCTGATCTGAACACTTCTTTGATGTTTCTCAGCCTCTCTAATTCCTCACCTGTGAAGTCTCTGTTCAGCTCTTTGCTCCATCTATTGAGTGGGTCATTTGTTTCTTTCTTTTTGTTTTTTGAGTAGATTACATAGTCTGGAAATCAATGCTTTGTCAGATGTTTTCTGCAGGAAGGTTCATCCCACTCTGTGGGTTTTCTCTTCACTTTCTTGATTGTTCTTTTGTGTACAGAAGCTTTTGAGTTTAATGAGGTCCCATTGTCAATTGTCGACCTTAATTCTTGTGCAGCTGCTGTTTGATTTAGGAAGTCTTTTTCTCCGCCTATGTCCTGAAGTCTGCTGCCAACTTTTTCTTCTATCGCCTCAGAGTTTTGGGGTTTCACTTTGAGGTCTTAATCCATCGAGAGGTAGGGGTTTAATTTCATTTCTTCTTCAAGTGGTGATCCAGTTTTGCACACCCACTTGCTGAAGATGCTGTCTTGGTTCTCATGTGTCTTCTTGGCCCCTTGTCAAATATGAGATGTGCTGAAATTGTAGTGCTCAGTTTGGATCTTCAGTTTCATTCCATTGCTCAACAGGTCTGTTTTTACCAAGCTGTTTTTATGACTATAGCCCTGTATATTAGTTTGAAATCTGGTATAGAGATCCCTCCTGTATTTGCTCTTTACACTCAGGCTGTTTTGGCTTTAGGGGTCTTTTGTTTTTCAATGAAATTAAGGATCTTATTTTTCCAAGCCTGTGAAGAAACTCTTAGGATTTAATTGGGATTGCATTAATATCTACACAAGAGTTTTGGTAGAACGGACATTTTTACAATTTAATTTTTCCCAGTCCATGAGCATGGAGGTGTTTCCATTCTTCTTCTTCCTGGGTTTAAATTTTGTTGTAGAGATCTTTGGTGTCTGTAGTTAGGTTTGTTCCTAGGCTATTGTGAGTAGGAAGGTCTCCTTACATTCCTTCTTGAATTGCTTGTAGTTGTGTTGTAAAGAAAGGCTACATATTTTTATAGGTTAATTTTGTTCCTGCCACTTTATTGAAGCTCTTAATCATTTCTAGGAGTTTTTCTGGTGGATTCTTATTCATCCCTTAAGTAAACAATCATATCATCAGCAAAAGGAGAGTATTGACTTCCCTCTTTTCCAATTAGACTCCTTTAATTCCTTTTCTTGCCTTATGCCCTAGCAAGTGTTTCAAGCACTATATGAAGGGAGAGTGTGGACAGGGGGCCCCTTGCTGAGTTCCTACCTTTAAAGGGATGCTTCTGTCATTTCTCCCATTTAGGATGATATTGTCTGTGGGTTTCCTGTTATGTCTTGATTATATTGAGGAATGATCCCTCCAATCCAATTCCCTCTCAGGACTTTAAATTGAAGGGTGATGTGATTTGTGTCAAGGCTCTTTTTCTGTGTTCATTAGAATGATAGTGTGGTTTTGGGGTCTTTAATTCCAATTATATTGCTTGATGATATTTATGATTTCGTATGTTGAACCATCCCTGAGATTTCTGGTATGAATCCAACTTGGTCATTGCGTGGATTGGATCTTGTGAGTGTGTTTATCTGTATGACTTTGCCAGTTATCCAGAATTTTGGATCTGCTTCAATAGGAGATGGGTTATAATAGTTCCTCCCTTTTTGGTTGTCATCATTACCTGGTTTTTTGGTAGAGTGATGCTTGGCCTCCTTAGAGGATATTTGGGAGAATTCTCTCTTTGTATCCTTCTAAACACAATTTGAGTAATCATAGTTAAGAAATGTTTTATAGAATTCTGATTGTGAACAGCCGTCTGGTCCGGGCTTTTTTTAGTGGAGAGGTTTCTTATTACATCTTAATTTTTCAATATATGTGGTCTGTTTAAGCTGCTCGACTCTTCAGTGGTTGAGCTTGGTGTTCCCCGGATTTTTCAGATATTCATCCATTTCGGAACTTGGCAGAATATCGGTTTTGAAGGTATCCTATGCGACTTTTCCTGGATCTTTTCATGTATGTTGTGATATGTCCCCTTTCAGCATGGATTGTATTGATGTTGGAGTTGTTCTTCTTTCTTTGTGTTAACTGGGCTAGAGGGTCTGTCATCTTTGTTTATTCTCTAATAACCAACTTTTGGATTATTGATTTTTTGTATTGTTGATTGTTGTCTTTGTTTCTATTTCATTGATTTCTGCTCTGATTTTTGTATTTTCTTCCTGTCGTTGCATTATCAGGAGTTCATATCTGTTGTTTTGCCTTTTAAGTGCTTTAGCGTGTAGTTGTTGAGCGTTCATCGTTTGCCCTTCTTGTTTTTTTCGTTGTTGTTGTTTTGTATGTGTTGGTGTTTGATGTAGGCACTCAGATCTATAAACTTACCTCTTAGGTATGAGGTTTTTTAAGTTCCATAGGTTTTTTGTTGTTTTATTATCATTGTCATTCAGTTCCAGGAAATGCTTTATTTTCCTTCTTATTTCTCTCCTTGCCCATTCATATTCAGAGTGTGTTGTTTATCCGCCATAGTGTTCTTGTAGCTAGTAGCGGTTAAACTGGCGTTGATGTGTGAGCTTTTTAGTTGCACTGTGGTTCTGAAGAACGCATGAGATTATTCAGTCTTTTTGTATATGTGGGATTTTCTTCGGTGTCCTATTATGTGGTCGCATTTGGAAATGTTCCTGGGTGCCTGGGTAGAACAGTTGTATTCTCTGGTCTTAGCGGGTGGGCGCTACTTCAGTGATGTCTTGCAGGTCCCTGGTGTATGCTATCATTCGTTCAGATGTCTCTTTTGCTTTTCTTTGTCTGTTGACTTGTCCACAAGGGGCTCGTGGAGATTGAAGTCCCCTACTATGAGTGTACTGGGGTTAAACTGTGCCATGTGGTCCTGGGAGAAATTGTCGTTATTAAAGTTTGGTGCACCAGAAGTTGGTGTCATATATATTCATAATTGTGAATCTATCTATTCTGAAAATTGTTCTTTGTGATAAAATGTAAGGCCTATCTTGTCTCTTCTGATTTCTTTTACTTTTTGAAGTCTATTTTGATGGCTTATAATTAATAAGCAACACCTGCTTCTCTTTTTGGTACATTGACATTTGCTTGGAATATTTTTTTTTCCATCTTCACTTTAATGGTGGTCCATACCGAAGGTAAGAGCGTTTCTTTAGAACAGCATATCAATGGGTTCTTTCTCCTAAGTATAAATCTCCCAGTATTTCTACTCCTCTTGGAAGCTTCTCCATCTCGTCATGTAGCTTCTTTTTTGCTCTGGTGGTGTCGCTTAACTTTTTCAACATGAGGGGTCTTTTCAGTGTTTCACTTCCTTTCAGAAGTGGGTTTCGTTCAATCCTGCACTAGGGTCCTTCTTGAGTTTTTCATTTCCTTTCTTAATTCTCTGCGTGCTCTTTAAGTCTTGGCTCCTTTAGATTTGGTTCACAATTGTATTCTTTTTTTTTTAATTTTATTTATTTCTGTTATGTGTATGAACTGTACTGGTCTGCTTGCACGGGTTGTGCACCCTATTTGTGCAATGCCACAGAGGTCAGAAGAGGGCGTCTGATCCCCTGGGAACTGGAGTTCTCCTGGGAATTGGAGTTTCGACAGTTACTCCGGCCACCTTGTGGTGCTGGGGATTGAACCGCCGCGGGTCCCGTGCAAGAAGCCTCGGAGCTCTTAACCACTAGGTCATCTCTCCAGCCCCACAATTGTAATTTACTACCTGTTTCTTGGGCCACCCCAGGAAGATCCCCCTCTGTAGGAATCTATACCGAGTGTGGTAGAGAGTTGGTGTGAGAATTATCCTGCACCTTTTCCCATGTTGTCATCTTCTTTCGTGTCCCTGGCATGTGGGTTTCTCTTTGCCTGTATTTTCCATTGTGAATCCCAAATACCTCTTCACCTGTGTTGAAGGCTCTTGCTTCGCTTGGCCTCTTGATGCCCTTTTGTTGTTTGCTTGAAATTGCGATGTTTTTCTCTTTTCTCTTGCTATGGAGTGGTTGACTTGTTTGCCTTCGGCTTTCTATTAGAAGTTTGACTCATTCTTCCCTTTCTGTTGCACAGTGTTTTAACGAATTCCACTTGGACCTCCTTTGGCAACCCCCGTTGGGGAGGAAGGCTTCTGTTTATTTTATTTTTTTCTTTTATTTTATTTTTTTTATTTCCTTTTATTTTTGGGATTGCTGTTAAGCCCATGCCCCCATACCTCGTGCTTCCGGTGTCCCAGGAAGGAATCCATCAAGTGTTTTTAATAAAGGAATTAACGCCATGGTTATGTAAAAAGCAAAAAACAGAAAGAAAAGCATTCCAGCACACTTCCATGTGATAATAAGTGGAAGGATTTAGGAGTATTTAGTCATGCAATGGNTGGGAAAAGGGGAATACTCATCCACTGCTGGTGGGAATGTAAACTGGTACAGCCACTATGGAAAGCAGTGTGGAGAACCCTTGGTAGACTTGGAATGAACTTGCCACCTGACCCAGCCATACCACTCCTGGGCATGTACCCACAAGATTCATCTTACCACAGAGATACATGCACAGCCATGTTTATTGCAGCTCTCTTCACAATATCAAGGAGCTGGAACCAACCAAAGTGCCCCTCAACTGACGAGTGGGTAGAGAAAATATGGTACATCTACACAATGGAGTTCTATGCAGCGGTAAAGAAACATGACATCATGAGCTTTGCAGGTAAATGGAGCTAGAAGATATCATGCTGAGTGAAGTAACACAGTCCCAGAAAAACAAACGATGAATGGTATCCCTCATCTGTGGATGCTAAGACCAATTACCTAACTGTATGGCAAATTGAGCAATATCAATGTGATCTGAAAACAACTGTGGTCTTATATTGTGAATCCCTTAAAAAATAAATAAAAATAAATAAAAACTACTGATTGCTTGGCTTTTTCATACATTGATATAATTTATAGGATATTATATATGTCTGATAGTGAGTCAACATTTTTTTAGTTAGCCCATCATATTACCAGATGATCAGTGCCCAGAGTGGGGTATGTTATGCATCAGACAACCTAAACACTGACTTTCATCAGATGGTTACACAGGAAGATGTTCTGTGTCAAAGAGAGAAGTCATGATCAATGTGTCTGGCAAGGCCATGATAAGGTGGAACTCAATCCACTTCCTCTTTATACTCTCCCCCTTTCCTTCCTCACAGGATGTTATATACCCAGGGAATTGTGTCTGTAAAATCTTATAAAAGACAAGCTCCCAGGGAACATTTTCTTCAAACACCTACCCTAGATCTACTATGTGGGTCCTTCCTTCCTATTCAAATATCCTGGAAACCCAGAAAGATCAGCTAACGTTGTTAATATCACATGCCCTTCAGTGTCTCTGCAGTGTCATTTAAGCATGCTTTAAGCACACTCCCTCAACTCGAAATTTCTTCCCTGCTCCATATTCATGACAACCACCTAAAATTCTCTGACTGTAAACTTCTACTTCTTGATTGAACTATTCAAAAGTCAACTTAGTTATGAAATAGTTACCCATGCTTTCATTAAGGGAAGATTTAGTCTCACTATCATTTTGAAGCATAATTTTTCATTATGAGACACTTTTCTTTTTTAATTTTTTTTTTTTTTTGGTCTTTTTGAGACAGGGTCTCCATGTAGCCCCAGCTGACCTGGAACTCACTCTGTAGATCATGCTGGCCTTGAACTCACAAAGATCCACTTGCCTCTGCCCCCAAGTGCTAGGATCAAAGGTGTGCACCACCACCCCTGGCTTTTAATATTTTATTTATTATTTTTATCTTATGCATATGAGTGTATTATCTGCCCCTATGTGAGTATACCCATGTCATGCAATGTGGTGGGGATCAGAAGAGTGCATAAGATTCTCCTGGAATTGGAGTTAGGATGGTTCTTAGCTGCCATGTGGGTGATGCAAATGGAACCTGGGTATTCTACAAGAGCAACCAGTGCTCTTAACCACTGAGCTCTCCTGCCCCACCATTATGAGATACTCTTCAAAGTATACAGTTGAGCCTGATTCTAGATCTGGAAGGATCTCAATTGTACACCCTCACAGTGTGCCAGTAGAGTGTAAGTCAGTGAATACACAAGGATGCATAAATGACCCTCTGCCCCCAGATACATAAGAACCCTACGCCCCAGAAGAATACCATCTTAGGATAATAGAAGGTTTGACCTAGAAGGCCATCCCTAGACACAATGGATTAATTTTTTAACCCATTTCAAATTCTATGAAGTGGAGAGAAATCATGAGGAAGGACAATGCAGCAGAGTGAAAGAGCATTTGTCCAGCATATGCAAGGCCCTGTGCTCAATGCCTCGCACTGGGAAAGAAGGACAGGAAGGGAAAAATCAAAGGGACAAGGGAACGGATGGTGAAGAGAGAGGAAGGGAAAATAAGCAAGCTATGTGGTAAAGAAAAAGAGAACGCGTATAAGAGCAATATAAAAGTACGAGTTTTATCATGGACAAGACATTTTGACAATTCTCTAAACATAAGTAAATACTTCCACAGTGCTGCATATGTGAAGAGGCAATGGTCCTCATATCAAAGGGAAAACATCCAGGCCTTTGAAAAATTTGTGCTTGAGTCTCCTGTCCTCTCTTTCAATGTTCCACTCCTGTACAAAGCTATCCAGACCCCCATGGTGTTTGTACCACTGAAGAGCAGGTTGTGTGAGCACTGGGCCAAAGAAGAACTAAGAAATCAAAAGTAGGGAACATACCCTCCATAATGGCAGATATACCCAAAGCCAAAGCACCTTAGATCTTTCTGCCCTCAGCAAGGTGAGACTTTGGCCTTAGTGACATGAAGAATCACAGCCACCACAAAGGGAGAAAAACTCTGAGGCGAAAGGAGGGAGAAGGAGAGAGGACAGGGAGAATGCCAGAATGTTCACTAGTTAGAAGAGAATAACAGTATTTAAATTTTTTTATTAATTTTATTTATTTTTGTATGTGTATGAATGTACTGTCTGCATGCAAGTCTGTGCACCCGTGTCGTGCAACACCGCGGAGGTCAGAAGAGGGTCTCGGATTCCCCTGGAACTGGAGTTCTCCTGGAATTGGAGCTTCAGACGGTTCTGAGCCGCCATGTGGGTGCTGGGGATCGAACCCAGGTCCTCTGTAAGAGCGGTCGGCGCTCTTAACCACTAGGCCATCTCTCCAGCCCTGAGAATAACAGTATTTAAAACAAAAACAGAGGGCTGGGAAGATGTCTCAGCAGTTAAAGCCCTTGCAGACCAAGCGTGAAGCCTGTGGTTTGGATCCCAAGAGATCAGGTACATGCTAGGAAGGCATGGTGGCTGGTGTATAATTCTAGCCTCAGAAAATGGAGTCAAAGGATCCCTAATGAAGTGAGCTAGCAAGACAGACTAGGCACATCAGCATTCTCTGGGTTTAACTGAGAGAACCTGCCTTAAGAAATAAGATGGAAAAGCTGGCCAAGAAGATTCTCTAGCTCACACACCAACCTTCACATGCACACATGTACATGTGCCCCTATCCATACATGCAAATATGCATACATAAACATACATGGCACATCCACTAAAGTAAAACAGGAAATATGTAAAAATAATAAATAAAATATAAAACAAGCACTTACCAGAGCTTTACAGTAGTATGCTTACAATAATTCTATAACATTAATTCTTTAAAGAAATTATCTAGATTTGGGGCTAAAAAGTATAACCTCCAATGTAAAACACACACTAAAGGATCACAATGAATGTAGCTGTAGTAATTTGGAGAGACGGATCAAGCTAAGGATTCTCTGATGAAAATAATACATAAGAAAAAGAAATAAAAGTATGAGATAGTGTTTTAAATATGGAAAAGATGTGGCAAGAGGTGAATAATACAGGGACCAATCAGATCTTCAGATGGAAAGGATCTGCCTTGTGCCCAAATAAAGAATTTTGAAAGATTCACAACTTTAAACATCATGGTGTGCAAATACTACTTTTGAAAAGGTTGTAAAGAGAAGATGATGGGTTCTTTACAAGGGTAAGGGATGAAAGCCTCCCGTCTCCACAAAATGTGCTTTCCCAAGAAAATAACCAATGCTGTTACTCTGAACCCAGATTCATACCTTGTCCAACTTGTCTTTAAATATAGGGACAGAGTGACATTTTTGGATTTGCAAAGACTTGTTAATTTTACCACCTATAAATATTTCAGAAAAAATTACTTATGTCAGAAAAATCCAATAGAGTTAAAAACAAAACCACACAAGAAAGAGCAGTGATCAAATAAAACACGGAAAGTTATGGTTGAGGAAAGATAACTGCTGATGCTTGATGTTTTAAAAATGTGTAAAACAACCATCTGGAATCAGATGTTCTCAGCAGCTCAGCCTGCCAGAGAGGCCAGTTAGAAGTGTAAGAATGCTATACTTTCTATTATCATATAAGAGAGAGATATAGATAACATAGATGTTGACAGAAATGTTAAAATTGTAAGAAAACAGTGACCACTAGAGTATAAAAATAGATAAATAAATTGCAAACTCCTAGAGGAAAACATAATGAATATATTATAATGAACTTATGTACATGGGAGAAAGGAAGATGAGAAGAAACAGAATGAGAGGGAGGGAGACAGTAAAACAAAAATTTTCCCATTTTAAAGAGAAAAAATATAGTTACATATAGAGTAATTAAGGCCCACTTACACTAAAAGACCTGGTGTAGATACCAACAATAACAGTAGAAATGGAAAAATACATGAAATAAGATACAAGGTGATGAATAGGAAATGTATATGTGACCCTTGCTCACTCTTGCTCAGACAGAGTTTCTGAATGACAAGAGTGATGAATGTCATTTAATGTGATAAGGAAACTGCTGGAAGATGTCAGGTCATTTGAACAAGGGGGATGATCCCCAGAAAGACACAAGCATTATTAGAAGGTGGGGACTTTTAGCCCACTCCATCTCTAGGGAAGGTAAAGGGCTGGAGAGTGAGTGGCCAACACATGGCCAACAACATGATCAATCACACCTATATAATGAAACCTCCATCAGAATCCCTAAAGAGCATATTACAAGTTTCTAGGCAGGGAGGCAGGAGCACAGCTGGAACACAGGGAAGCTCTTCACTGCAGCCAACTACAACCCAGCTCACCCCCAGTCCTTCCCTGTTCGTTCCCCTATTCTTGGGTGTATCCTTTATAATAACTAGTATTGATAAGTGATTTACTTCATTCTCCAACTATAAGAAAAGAAATTCTACACCCCTCCCAGCCTCCATGGCCACTTGCTCAGCAGAAAGAATGCTGGACCTCTGATTGGCTTCTCAGGTTGGAGCAGCCTCAGGGACTGAACCCTTAACCTTTGGAGTTTATACTTACTCCAGGTCATATCAGAATCTCATTTAATTGTCAGATTCTTTTTAGTGTCCAAGAGTTGGGCAGCTAGTAATTGATGATGCAAACTCCACATATCATATCAAGAAGGCTATGAGACAGAGTGTAGACCAAGAGGAAGACACTAAAATTTATCATTATACTGGTATAGAATAGAGAACCTAATAGCAAAAAGCAGAACCATTAAGATGGAAAGATTAAACAGGATATGGAAGAATAAAGCTTACGAGACAACAGTGGTGACTTTTATGAGTGAACTTCAAGGCTAACTCTGACATAGAAATGTGTGTATGATGACAACTCTAATGAAAATACAAGGAGAAAATAAAATAACCACACATGTCCAAGAAGGGTCTTTAATCATTGATTAGGCATCCATAGAGATAAATGAGAGGAGAGAAGAAAGAACAGAGATAGTGAACAAACAAACAAACACGCGAACACACACACATACACACACACACACACACACACACACACACCAAGACTATTGTATAATTAAATATTGCATTGCATAAAGAAACTTACTTAAGTCACTTAAGAGGAACCGGAAAACTGAATAAATAAAGACCCCAAATTTCTCATAATTTCTCAAAAGTTCTTATTTTCTTCCTCCAATAGTAAGAACTACTCTTTAACAACAACAAAACTGAGCAGAGAAAAGACCCTATATCATACCAGAAATAGAGGAGTTTATAATAAAAATTCCCTGTTTACAAGAGCAAGACATTTACATAAGACCAGCCATCTTTAATGTAAAAGACCAAACAAGTGTCTGGTGAGATGGGGCAGCCAGTAAAGTGTTTGCTCTGCAACGCATTAGGACCTGAGTTTAGACCCCAGTGTCCACATAAAAAGCTGGGTGTTATGGGATACTTCTGCAGCAGTGTTGCTAGGAGAGCAGAGACAAGAAGATCCCTGCAGTTCACTGGCCAGCTAGATGAGACAATTGGTGAGCACCAAGTCTGTGAGAGACCCTGTCTCAAAAATTAAAAGAGAGCCATTGAAGAAAACTCTTAGAGTCAACCTCTATCCTACACACAGACACATGAACATGTACACACACACACACACACACACACACACACACATAACCAAACAAATCCCACAGAAAATTAAAAGAGCAATTTTATTTTTCTAAGGCAATGAAATAAAATGGGAATAATAAATCCTGTTATGAATTAAGAAAGGAGTGTGAAAAGTCACTTTTAACTCAGGAAACCAGAACTGGCTGAACTTAGGAGAGTCACTAGCATCACTAGGTATGAAACTGAAAGAAGAAAACAGCCAGGCCAACTTAATGAAGTCTGAAAGCACTTGGTGAACAGCCAGACCTAGGGGGACAAATGAACTTCTGTTCAGCTTGAAATAGTTATAAACTCTTCAACTTAAAAAAAGGCCTTGTGGAGTGCACAGTGGTTAGATCAGGGACCTGCCGGGACCACCTGAAGCACAGAGTACTGGGGTGTGGGCTAAGTCAGGCATTCCCCCCACACCTCAGGTCAACTGGAATTGCTGAGTGTCCAAGTGGATTTTTTGGAGAACCTTCAGAACAGAAAGGGAAGAGTGAATTAGACTTCCAATATATAAACAAAATTGAAAGCCTGAAACCTAGACAAGTAAACACTCCATAAACAAGGAGGAAAAAAAAAAAAGGCATCCAAAGGAGGCAAGCAAAGCAAGCATTCAACGTAGTGAAAAGACATTTGTGAATGCCATTGGAATACAGGCAGAAAAAGGGAAACCCTCATGCCAGGGACACGAGGAAGGGACAACATGGGAAAGGTGCAGGATAATTCCATGCCAAGCTCTACCAACCCTGTAGGAGATTGCTACAGTGGGATCCCCCTGAGGGTGACCCAAGAAACATATCTCAGAGGAACAACTGAACACCTATTCAGAGAAATTAAAGAATATAAAGAACAAGTCAGAGAACTAAGGAAATAGAATGAAAAACTCAAGAAGGACCTAGAGGGAGACAATGACAAACTTTGGAAAGAAATAAAGGGAGAGAATGACAAACTTCAGAAAGAACTAGAGGGAGAAAATGACAAACTCCAGAAGGAAGTGGAAACACTGAAAAAGGAAGCCAACCAGCAAAGTAAGGAGCACCAAGAAGAGATTGAGAAGCTCCAAAAAGAAGTGGAGATACTAAAGAAATCACTGGATGAAATGAAAAAAGAAATAGAACACTCATCCAATCAAGAGGAAAGGAATGGAAAAAGCCTCAGAAATAGAATGGAGGAAGCAGAACAAAGAATATCAGACCTGGAAGGTAACACAGAGCAACTAAAAAGCTCAAATAAAGATTCAGTGAAACTTCTGCTCAAACAGTCAACTTCTTCATGGAAAATATTGAGAAAGTCCTGAAGAAAGAGATGAAAGATGTTTGGCAGAATGCACGAGCTCTGGTGGGATGGGAGGATGGGCAGGAACACGGGTCCTAGATTTGTTTAAAAAAAATAAAAATAATTTATGTGAAAAAAAAGAGTGTTCAACAGTAGCTAATAATCAAGGAATGAAAATCAAAAATCCACTTTAAGATATCATCTCAACTCACAATAAGGCTAGCTAGGATCAAGAAACAAATGATTCCAAGTGCTGGAGAGATTATGGGAAAAGGGGAATACTCATCCACTCTGGTGGGAATGTAAACTGGTACACCACTATGGAAAGAGTGTGGAGAACCTTGGTACCAGACTTGGAATGAACTTGCCACTGACCCAGCCATAACCACTCCTGGGCATGTTACCACAAGATTCATCTTACCACAGAGATACGATGCACAGCCATGTTTTTGCAGCTCTCTTCACAATATAAGAGCAGAAACCAACCAAGAGTGCCCCTCACCTGACGAGTGGGTAGAGAAAATATGGTAACATCTACACAACTGGATTCTATGCAGCGGTAAAGAAACATGACACTCATGAGCTTTGGCAGGTACAGGAGCTAGAAGATATCATCTGAGTGAGTAAAACAGTCCCAGAAAACAAACGATGAATGGTATCCCTCATCTGTGATGCTAGACCCAATAACCTAATGTATGGCAAATTGTATGGCAATATCAATGTGATCTGAAAACAAATGTGGTCTTTTATATTGTGAATCCTTAAAAATGAATAAAAATAAATAAAACTACTGATTGCTTGGCTTTTTCATACATTGATACAATTTATAGGATATTATATATGTCTGATAGTGAGTCAACATTTTTTTAGTTAGCCCATCATATTACCAGATGATCAGTGCCCAGAGTGGGGTATGTTATGCATCAGACAACCTAAACACTGACTTTCATCAGATGGTTACACAGGAAGATGTTCTGTGTCAAAGAGAGAAGTCATGATCAATGTGTCTGGCAAGGCCATGATAAGGTGGAACTCAATCCACTTCCTCTTTATACTCTCCCCCTTTCCTTCCTCACAGGATGTTATATACCCAGGGAATTGTGTCTGTAAAATCTTATAAAAGACAAGCTCCCAGGGAACATTTTCTTCAAACACCTACCCTAGATCTACTATGTGGGTCCTTCCTTCCTATTCAAATATCCTGGAAACCCAGAAAGATCAGCTAACGTTGTTAATATCACATGCCCTTCAGTGTCTCTGCAGTGTCATTTAAGCATGCTTTAAGCACACTCCCTCAACTCGAAATTTCTTCCCTGCTCCATATTCATGACAACCACCTAAAATTCTCTGACTGTAAACTTCTACTTCTTGATTGAACTATTCAAAAGTCAACTTAGTTATGAAATAGTTACCCATGCTTTCATTAAGGGAAGATTTAGTCTCACTATCATTTTGAAGCATAATTTTTCATTAATGAGACACTTTTCTTTTTTTAATTTTTTTTTTTTTTTGGTCTTTTTGAGACAGGGTCTCCTGTAGCCCCAGCTGTACCTGGAACTCACTCTGTAGATCAATGCCTGGCCTTGAACCTCAAAGATCCACTTGTCTCTGCCCCCAAAGTGCTAGGATTAAATGGTGTGCGGCACCACCACCCTGGTTTTAATATTTTATTTTATTTATTTTTTCTTATGCATATGAGTGTATTATCTGCCCATGGAGGTATACACCATGTCATGGCAATGTGGTGGGGATAGAAGAGTGCATAAGATTTCTCTGGAATTTGGGTTAGGAGTTCTTAGCTGTCATGTGGGTGAGCAAATGGAACCTGGGTAATTCCTACAAGAGCAACCGTGCTCTTAACCCCTGAGCAAACTCTCCAGCCCACCCATTATGAGATACTCTTCAAAGTATACAGTTGAGCCTGATTCTAGATCTGGAAGGATCTCAATTGTACACCCTCACAGTGTGCCAGTAGAGTGTAAGTCAGTGAATACACAAGGATGCATAAATGACCCTCTGCCCCCAGATACATAAGAACCCTACACCCCAGAAGAATACCATCTTAGGATAATAAAAGGTTTGACCTAGAAGGCCATCCCTAGACACAATGGATTAATTTTTTAACCCATTTCAAATTCTATGAAGTGGAGAGAAATCATGAGGAAGGACAATGCAGCAGAGTGAAAGAGCATTTGTCCAGCATATGCAAGGCCCTGTGCTCATGCCTCGCACTGGGGAAAGAAGGCAGGAAGGGAAAATCAAGGGACAAGGGAACGGATGGTGAAGAGAGAGGAAGGGAAAATAAGCAAGCTATGTGGTAAAGAAAAAGAGAACGCGTATAAGAGCAATATAAAAGTACGAGTTTTATCATGGACAAGACATTTTGACAATTCTCTAAACATAAGTAAATACTTCCACAGTGCTGCATATGTGAAGAGGCAATGGTCCTCATATCAAAGGGAAAACATCCAGGCCTTTGAAAAATTTGTGCTTGAGTCTCCTGTCCTCTCTTTCAATGTTCCACTCCTGTACAAAGCTATCCAGACCCCCATGGTGTTTGTACCACTGAAGAGCAGGTTGTGTGAGCACTGGGCCAAAGAAGAACTAAGAAATCAAAAGTAGGGAACATACCCTCCATAATGGCAGATATACCCAAAGCCAAAGCACCTTAGATCTTTCTGCCCTCAGCAAGGTGAGACTTTGGCCTTAGTGACATGAAGAATCACAGCCACCACAAAGGGAGAAAAACTCTGAGGCGAAAGGAGGAGAAGGAGAGAGACAGGGAGAATGCCAGAATGTTCACTAGTTAGAAGAGATAACAGTATTTAAAATTTTTTTTATTATGTTTATTTTTTTTGTATGTGTATGAATGTACTGTCTGCATGCAATCTGCGCACCCGTGTCGTTCAACACCGCGGAGGTCAGAAAGGGTCTCGGATCCCCCTGGAACTGGAGTTTTCCTGGAACTGGAGTTTTGTAATTGGAGTTACAGACGGCTGACCGCCATGTGGGTGCTGGGGATCGAACCCAGGTCCTTGTAAGAGCGGTTCCGGCCGCTCTTAACCACTAGCCCATCTCTCCAGCCCTGAGAATAACAGTATTTAAAACAAAAACAGAGGGGCTGGGAGATGTCTCAGCAGTTAAGCCCTTGCGATCCAAGCGTGAAGCCTGTGGTTTGGATCCCAAGAGATCAGGTACATGCTAGGAAGGCATGGTGGCTGGTGTATAATTCTAGCCTCAGAAAATGGAGTCAAAGGATCCCTAATGAAGTGAGCTAGCAAGACAGACTAGGCACATCAGCATTCTCTGGGTTTAACTGAGAGAACCTGCCTTAAGAAATAAGATGGAAAAGCTGGCCAAGAAGATTCTCTAGCTCACACACCAACCTTCACATGCACACATGTACATGCAACCAAAGACTAACATGCATAAAATAAAAATAAAAAAAAAAAAAAAAAAAAAAAAAAAAAAAAAAAAGAAATATTAAAAATAATAATAAAATAAACAAGCACTACCAGAGCTTTACAGTAGTATGCTTACAATAATTCTATAAATTAATCTTTAAGAAATATCTAGATTTGGGGTAAAAAGTATAACCCTCCAAATGTAAAACACATCACTAAAGGATCACAATGAATGTAGCTGTAGTAATTTGGAGAGACGGATCAAGCTAAGGATTCTCTGATGAAAATAATACATAAGAAAAAGAAATAAAGTAATGAGATAGTGTTTTAAATATGGAAAAGATGTGGCAAGAGGTGAATAATACAGGGACCAATCAGATCTTCAGATGGAAAGGATCTGCCTTGTGCCCAAATAAAGAATTTTGAAAGATAACAACTTTAAACATCGATGGTGTGCAAAACTCAACTTGAAAGGTTGTAAAAGATAGAAGATGATGGGTTCTTTACAAGGGTAAGGGATGAAAGCCTCCCGTCTCCACAAAATGTGCTTTCCCAAGAAAATAACCAATGCTGTTACTCTGAACCCAGATTCATACCTTGTCCAACTTGTCTTTAAATATAGGGACAGAGTGACATTTTTGGATTTGCAAAGACTTGTTTATTATTGACCACCTATAATATTTCAGAAAAAATTACTTATGTCAGAAAAATCCAATAGAGTTAACAACAAAACCACACAAGAAGAGCAGTGATCAAATAAGAAAACACGGAAAGTTATGGTTGAGGAAAGATAACTGCTGATGCTTGATGTTTTAAAAATGTGTAAAACAACCATCTGGAATCAGATGTTCTCAGCAGCTCAGCCTGCCAGAGAGGCCAGTTAGAAGTGTAAGAATGCTATACTTTCTATTATCATATAAGAGAGAGATATAGATAACATAGATGTTGACAGAAATGTTAAAATTGTAAGAAAACAGTGACCACTAGAGTATAAAAATAGATAAATTAAATTGCAAACTCCTAGAGGAAAACATAATGAATATATTATAATGAACTTATGTACATGGGAGAAAGGAAGATGAGAAGAAACAGAATGAGAGGGAGGGAGACAGTAAAACAAAAAATTTCCCATTTTAAAGAGAAAAAATATATTTACATAAGAATCAACTTTAAAAGGCCCACTTACCCTAAAAGACCTGTGTAGATACAACAATAACAGTAAGAAATGGAAAATCATGAAATAAGATACAAGGTGATGAATAGGAAATGTATATGTGACCCTTGCTCACTCTTGCTCAGACAGAGTTTCTGAATGACAAGAGTGATGAATGTCATTTAATGTGATAAGGAAACTGCTGGAAGATGTCAGGTCATTTGAACAAGGGGGATGATCCCCAGAAAGACACAAGCATTATTAGAAGGTGGGGACTTTTAGCCCACTCCATCTCTAGGGAAGGTAAAGGGCTGGAGAGTGAGTGGCCAACACATGGCCAACAACATGATCAATCACACCTATATAATGAAACCTCCATCAGAATCCCTAAAGAGCATATTACAAGTTTCTAGGCAGGGAGGCAGGAGCACAGCTGGAACACAGGGAAGCTCTTCACTGCAGCCAACTACAACCCAGCTCACCCCCAGTCCTTCCCTGTTCGTTCCCCTATTCTTGGGTGTATCCTTTATAATAACGACAGAAGCATTCCCTTTAAAGGTAGGAACTCAGCAAGGCTGCCCCCTGTCACCACTCCTCTTCCATATAGTGCTTGAAACATTTGCTAGGGCAATAAGGCAAGAAAAGGAAATTAAAGGAGTTCTAATTAGAAAAGAGGAAGTCAAACTTTCCCTTTTTGCTGATGATATGATTGTTTACTTAAGGGATGATAAAAACTCCACCAGAAAACTCCTAGAAATGATTAAGAGCTTCAGTAAAGTGGCAGGATACAAAATTAACCTAGAAAAATATGTAGCCTTCCTTTACACCAACAACAAGCAACTAAAGAAGTACTACAAGGAGACCTTCCCATTCACAATAGCCTAGGAACAAACCTAACCAAAGACACCAAATATCTCTACAACAAAAATTTTAAACCCCTGAAGAAGAAGATGGAAAAACCTCCCATGCTCATGGATTGGGAAAACTAATATTGTAAAAATGTCCATTCTACCCAAACTCTTGTACAGATTTAATGCAATCCCAATTAAAATCCCTAAGAGTTTCTTCACAGGCCTGGAAAAAAGTCCTTAATTTCATTTGAAAAAACAAAAGACCCCGAATAGCCAAAACAGCCCTGAGTGAAAAGAGCAATACAGGGGGAATCTCTATACCAGACTTCATACTATATGACAGGGCTATAGTCATAAAACCAGCTTGGTACTGGCACAAAAACAGACCTGTTGACCATTGGAACAAAACTGAAGATCCAAACTTGAGCACATACAATTTCAGCCATATCATATTTGACAAGGGGGCCAAGAAGACACAATGGAGGAAAGACCGCATCTTCAGCAAGTGGTGTTGGCAAAACTGGATCACCACTTGTAGAAGAATGAAATTAAACCCCTACCTCTCACCCTGTACAAAAGTCAACTCCAGATGGATCAAAGACCTCAACGTGAAACCCCAAACTCTGAAGGCGATAGAAGTAAAAGTTGGCAGCAGACTATAAGACCTAGGAGTAGGAAAAGACTTCCTAAGTCCAACAGCAGCTGCACAGGAATTAAGGTTGACAATTGACAAATGGGACCTCATTAAACTCAAAATCTTCTGTACATCAAAAGAAACAATCAAGGAAGTGAAGAGAAAACCCACAAAGTGGGAGGAAACATTCACTGCAGAAACATCTGACAAAGCATTGATTTCCAGAGTATATAAACTACTAAAAAACAAAGAAGAAAGAAAACAAATGACCCACTCAATAGATGGAGCAAAGAGCTGAACAGAGACTTCACAAATGAGGAATTAGAGATGGCTGAGAAACATCTTAAGACATGTTCAACATCACTAATAATTAAGGAAATGCAAATTAAATAAATCCACTTTAAGATATCATCTCATTCCAATAAGACTGGCTCAGATCAAGAAAACAAATTATTCCAAGTGCTGGGGAGGTTGTGGGAAAAGGGGAACACTCATCCATTGCTGGTGAGAATGTAAACTTGTTTTTCTTTTATTTTTTAGCCACTATGGAAAACAGTGTGGAGAACCCTTGGAAGACTCAAAATGAGCTTACCACTTCACCCACTCATACCACTCCTGGGTATATACCCACGAAACTCTTCTTACTGCAGAGATACATGCACAGCTATGTTTATTGCAGCTCTGCTCACAATAGCAAAAAGCTGGAAACAACCCAAATGCCCCTCAACTGATGAGTGGATAGAGAAAATGTGTTATATCTACACAATGGAGTTCTACGAAGCAGTAAAAAAAAGACAACATTATGAACTTTGCAGGTAAATGGATGGAACTGGAAGAATATTATGTTAAGTGAAGTAACACAGTCCAAAAAAACAAATGACAAATTGTATCCCTCATCTGTGGATGCTAGCGCCAATAACCTAGTTGTAAACATTTCTTGTTGGTAGTGATGCATATTGGAAAGAACAACATCAACACCAACAACAGAGGGGACTGCATCAAAGAACTGACTGAAAGGGTGAATCTGGTAGGGTTGCGGGTTGGGAGGGGGACACGAGTCTGGATTCGATTTGTAACATACTCTTGTTATATATATCAATAAAAGATAATAAAAAAGGCCTTGTCAGAAATCTACAGTGCTAGTCTGGCTGATAACTTACCAATAGCATTCCTAACAAAGCCAGGTTCACAAGAAGGCCTAGTCACAGGAAATGTCAAAGAAAATATGTGAATAATACAAATATTATGGAGAAATCTCCAAAACTGCGAGGACTTCTACAGCATGATCACCCACCTTAAAGGAAGCCACAAATAGTACAGCTGACTACTGATCAGAACAAGAAAAGTATCCTCAGGATGGTGGCAAGTATCACCGACAATCCTAATGATGTCACATATGTATTTCTGCATATATAAGGTGGAATAGATAAAAATCCTGGGGTGACTTTGTTTTTTCTCTCTCTTTTTCTCCTTTCTCTCTTTCTTTCTCTCTCTTTCACATGTCACACACACACACACACACACACACACACACACACGGATCATAAAATGTACTTTGAAAGAAAAAAAAATCCAAGAATAATGTGAAAACTTTGAAAGAGGAAAAAATTAAAAGGCAATTGCTATGTCCATTTATTATCTCACTAATTTTTGGTTGTTACTGCCATATTTTTTAAAAGAACTGTGATAAAAATCTGTTGGAATATTGATGCAAAAATACATACATAGAACATGTATTTAAGAACTGAGAAGCAGATCACATTTCATAGGCATTTATTCATGGGCATTCAGTTGCTATTTCAAAAGAGAGAAAGGAAGCACTGTTCCTGTGAATGCTTCCTAGAAGATGAATAAAACTAGATCATCGCTCTTATACTGCAGACAGGCAATAAACTGCAGCATTTCAAAAGGATTGAAGAGGTAAGTATTAAATTAATAAATCAACCTTTATGGTTGTAGTACATTGTATTTTTTAAAAAAAACATGTTATGTGAGGAAGTTTTCCTCAATGAACTTTAAAGATTTAAGAAATAAACCAGGCTTGGTGGTGCACACCTGAAATCCCCACATAAAAGATTCTGAGGCAGGAGGATGATGAATTCAAGGCCTGGGCTACACAGTAAGTCCCTGTCTCCAAAACAAACAAACAAACAAACAAAAATTATAAGTCATAGTAGATAGGGCAAACAGATTTGATGAAAGAAATATTGTAAACACCTTGAAATTTACAAAAGACTCTATGCAACATTAAAGGGCCTGAGTATCTCTGAAAAACACTTTCATCATAAAAATCAGACAGAAGCCTAACATCAAATTCCTACGTATGTGATGAAGAACCTCCAAATGACTAGGATAATGCTAAAGAATCCAGACTGGGTCAGAATGTTTGTTCTGTATATATGAGAACCATGTAAAAGATCAGTATGACACTGGGAGGTGGAGGCAGGTGTATACAAAGAGCTTCCTAGCCAACCAGAAGCATCCAGCTCAGCATGAAGCCCCTGTCAAGCAATAAGGCCAGAAGATAGACGGCCACAACCTTCACCATCCTGCGCTGTGCTCCACATATGGCGTGTTTGGACACTCACATGGTAAGATTTCCCAAGTGGTCAATCCATGTGGGAAAATGTGCAAAGCTCCACTAGACTCAGCAAGAATGCTGAAAATAATGGTGCTTGACATATACTGAGCACTTGCTACTTGCCAGTGCCTCAATGTTTGCCTGTGCTAATAACTGAGGCTTTACTTCCAATCTGTGTAGTAAGCAGCTTTATCCTCCCAAAGAAAGAAAAGACAACAAGAAAAACAAAGTTACCTGCCCATAGGTGCACTACCAGTTATGACATAGCTCAGACACAACATAGCTCAGTCATGACATAGCTCAGACATGACATACCTCAGTCATGACATAGCCCAGTCATGGCACAGCTCACACATGACATAGCTTAGTCATGATGTAACTCAGTCATGACATAGCTCAGACATTACATAGCTCAGTCACAACATAGTTCAGTCACGACATAGCTCAGTCACAACATAGTTAAGTCATGACATAACTCATTCATGACAGCTCAGGTTTGAACCAAGCTAGAATGGGCTACAAACAAATTCTAAGCTTGCCACTTCTTTTCTACGTTCATCAAATTGGTATGACTTTAAAATTTGTGATATTCACTATTAGTAAGAATAAATATTTTAGGCTTAATTATTACTAGTACATGTATAAGTTGATTAAAAAATCTTTATGAAGGCAATATGGTTGATTCCTTAAAAACAACATTTTAAAGCATAACTTTTGCTCAAGAACTACGCTTCAAGGAAAATCACATTGACAATTGGTGTACTTACCAACAAGATATTAATAAAAGACAATCTTACTTTCAAGAGTAGAAATTCAAGCCGGGGGGGAGGGGAGCTGGAGAGATGGCCTAGTGGTTAAGAGCACCGACTGCTCTTGCAGAGGACGCAGGGTTCGATCCCCAGCACCCACATGGCAGCTGAGAACCGTCTGTAACTCCAATTCCAGGAGAACTCCGGTTCCAGGGGAATCCGACACCCTCTTCTGACCTCGTCGGCATTGCACGACACGGGTACACAGACCTACATGCAGACAGTACATTCATACACATAAAAAATAAATAAATAAAATTAAAAAAAAAAAAGAAATTCAAGCTGGGCATGGTGCCTTTAATCCTGGCACTCAGGAGGCAGAGGCAGGTGGATCTTTGCAAGTTCAAGGCCAGCCTGGTCTACAGAGTGAGTTCCAGGGACACCTGGGCTACAGGGAGACCCTGTCTCGAAAAGACCAAAAAAAAAAAAAAAAAAAAAAAAAAGAGTTGAAATTCAAAGTTAAGCTGCAGTCAGTACACAGGATTTTGGTGTAACACTTTAAGGGAACTCTGTGCAGTGAAACAGCATTTCCTGCTTAATAAAATGTTCTCATTGAACAGTTATGAACTGAAATGCAACAACTGCAAATCTTACTGTTTTATGGCAAGAAGAGAGTGAGGGAAGAAAGGGGGAAGGAAAGGAAGGAGAGAAGGAAGAAGGGGTTTTTGGGTACCTTGCCTGCATTTAGGAAAGGGACTAGAAGACCTGCACAGCTGTCTCCACTCCTACAGATGCCTTTAGACCAGGAGAGAAGACTAGAAAGAATGTAAGGTAATGAGAGGAACAGTACGGACTTGGGCATTGTATGTAATATTAATACAAATTTCTTGCATTGTTTTATGAAATGAAAACAATAATATAGAAACACAGCAATTGTTATTAAAACAAATATATTATTATAAAGGCAATTATAAAGAAAAACAACAAAAGTGATGAAATCTAAACTGGATCTACAGACAACAAATAACATCTTGAGACAGCATGTTATTATCTCTGAGTGTCTCACGTCAATTCAGGATTCTGGCAGGGATACATAACCTCCAGGAAATAAATGTGACAGATCAGTCTAAAGGTCCTAAGCATTTTGGAGAGCCCAACTCAATCTTTTAGCATTGTCAAAACACCTGTTTATTTCAGTAGAGTTGATTCTTCTTGGAGTGGGTTTTCCTGTCATACCAAGTTGTGTCAGCAGGATTTGTTGAAGAGCTACCCGAACTTTCTGCATTTCTCATTTTACCATCAACCTGCAACTGTAACCCAGGCTGATCCTGAATAAAATCCCAGGCAGAGACAAAGGAAGCCTGCAGGAAGAACTTTACAATCCTATCCTTTCTTTTTTTTTTTTTTTTTTTTTTTTCGGTCTTTTTGAGACAGGGTCTCCCTGTAGCCCCAGCTGTCCTGGAACTCACTCTGTAGACCAGGCTGGCCTTGAACTCACAAAGATCCACCTGCCTCTGCCTCCCAAGTGCTAGGATTAAAGGCGTGCACCACCACGCCAGGCCACTGACTCTGTTGTGCAGGGCTCAGGAGAAACTACTGCTTGCTTTGAGCTCACTCGCTGAGATGCCCATGAGGCTCTGTGTTGGCACAGAGTGAATACTATCACCTTCAGGAGGCAATGGGAGGCTTACTGTCATGTCAATGAAGAGGTTGTGGCCCCACCCCCCTCTACAGAATTACAGAACAGGAAGAGGGATCAGGAAACTCATGTTCAGGCCATTCCATCCACAGGCAAAGGGTCAGAACAAGTCATTATTGCTAGGGGCTACAAGTATGAGTTTTGAATCCAGACAGGCCAGCCTTTTGAAATGGGTGTGCATTATTGACTACAGTCACTCTGCTGGGGAACGGTGTGTTTGGTGGCCTTCAACAGCCCTCTCTCTTTCACTTGGCCTAGCCGCTGGTCCACTCTCAGCCTCTGTGAGATCAATTTTTAGATTATACATATGAGATTTGTGGTTCTTGACCTTCTGTGTCTGGCTAATTTCATTGAGATAATGATCTCCAGGTCTCTCCATGATGTGGTGAGTGACAGGATTTCATACTCTCTCTGGTTAAATAGCATCTCATTATGAATGTGTAGCATATTTTCTATATCCAATTAGCAGTTGATGAACAGAAGTTACTTCCATTTCCTAACTATTGTGAATAGTGTTTCACGGAAGTGCTGTTTTTTTAACTAAATATGTCAGAACAACACTCATCTCTAAGAGGAATCATAGCCCCTTACAGGACCAGAGCTAAGAGTGCAAGAGAAAATCCAACCACAGTGCTCACTAACCTGCCTGGTACTTACTAATGGCTAAATGATGTGGTTCTTTTTTTTTTCAAGGCCATTTTTTTATTGAAGTTTTGTGCATTTCATACACCATTTCCCAATCAAGTCTAGGCCCATTTCCCCTTCCTTGCCCCCCCACCCCACCAGAGCTCATGCATTCTGCCATACATATTTTTCACCTTTTTCTCAGTCTCTTTTAAAATTTTCGATGCAGAAATTTACTGTTTCAGGCAGAAGTTCACCGTTCCAGTCAGTCTTTGACCTGGTCTTTGTTGCTGTTGTTCTTCCTTCCAATTTGCATCACTCCAAAATATGCATATATGCATGCCACACATATGTCAAGATTATGATGTCATAGGTTTTAACATCTTCAGCTTATGATTTCTTTTTTATTATTATTGTTTTTTTTTTCTTTATTAGGCTGAAAGATGTCATGTTTTCCTTAAGAAAGTATTTAAAGGCTCCTCCTTGGCAAGCCCAAACAACCATCAATCCTGCCCTTGTGCTCAACACTGGGGCCCTTCCCGTGGTCAATAAATGAGGTCCAGTAAACACCATGTCCTGTCTTGATCTTCCTGTACTGGCCTCCGTGATACAGCCTGGGCAGACCAACAATGGCAGTCTATACTCCTAAGAAGCTGAAATCCCAGTAGTTGCTCAGTCCACAAGGTGGATATCTCAGCAGTCCCCGCCTGGCACTGAACGTTTAGAGGATTCTTAGAGCGACATGAGTCTTCAGTCCATATTGGAAGGTTGAAAAGCTGTGTCTCATGTCTTTGAAGGATGGCAAAAGCAGTGGAAGCCACAGGGTAGATGCACTTGCCAGTAAGAATTGAAGACAGGCAAAACAACAGTGCTTTTTTTTTTCTTTTTACTTTTTGTCTTTTTACTAAGATCTCAAGTTTTATACCTGAAGTACAATTTCTTAGGCCTTACTGATTATTTATTTCTGATTATACTTTCCTTTGGGATGCTTCAGGCCACACAGTTAGCTCAGATTAACCAAGGTTTTTGTTTTCTCAAGGTCAGTTGAGGATCTGGTCCTCAGGGGTCACTTGGGTTTTTTTTTTTTGAGGAGGGTGGGGGTGCCTTGTTCCCTTCAGCTTTTCATTTACCAGTTCCATCCACTCAAAGACAAAGTCAGGTCTTATCAGATCAGGCTTCCCTTTTTGAACTATGAACAGACTTTCCTCTTTATAGATTGGTCACTGGCTGAAGTCCCATTAGTGATTCTCTAAGACCTCCCTGCACAGGAAGACTGGTGGCTCACATTTGCAGGACATTTCAAGAGATGCTCCCATGCATAGTCCCATGGGACTTAGTTGACCTCTGAGGTTAAGGAATAAAGTTATCCCTTAAGTACTTTAGCCAAATTGGTATGGGCATTAAGTATGGTCATTACGCATCCAGAAAGGCTAAGTTACGTCAGCCTGATACTTTTAACTACTGTATAAAATTTTAGAAAAAGCTTGGACAAAAGCTCAAGCTGCCTTGAATAAGAAATACTAAGAAGCACTCCCATAAAATAAATGCTGTGGTTCTTAATTACAACTATGTTCCATCATGACTCACAGTCTGAAGAATATAATCAAATTTAATTTGTCAAATCCAACATAGGAAAATGAGAGAAACTCCTATATAATGGATGAATGAATGAATGAATGAATGAATGAATGAAAACACATGAATAAAATTGCAAGGTATATGATTTCTCTCCTGGCTCAAAAGATTGTCATAAATGGATTTCTACTGTGTGATCTAGACATTCGGCGAAGACTGGCTCTAGGATTGTTGCCTTGTGGTCCTGTATCAGCAAATGGTAAAGAAGAAAGAATGCAGGAACTCAGAGAAGCAGTGCTGGTACCAGCTACACAACTGCTGATGGGGACTCGAGAAAGAGCGTCAAATAGGAAATCTGAGATGGACCTCCAAAGACCATAGAATAAATAAGATGTGATTTATCTTAGCAATGTGTCTGTGATTTTATGATCTAAAAGGAGACCACAAAATATCTACATAAGCTGCTTCCCAGGAGTACGAAGAGAAAAGAAACACAGACAGCAAGCTTCAACAGCAAGCTCTGCTCATCCAACTAACTGGATTCTAACCTCTCACTTTGCTTACTTTGGTTAGTAGGAGGCAAAGAACCCCTGGCAATTTCTGCCTCAGAGACACAACTACGGAGGGATTTGAACATCTCTTTGCAGAGAGTGGAGCAGTCCCTCTGCAAACTGAGCCCTAGATTCCATGTTCATACTTTTTGAGTTTACATCTCTGGTTCCTGCTGGACAAAAATTAATCTTCACAAGACATTTTTACATTTTTACCACTGTATGTTTTAAATAATTGTTGGAGTATAACTTATCCATAAATTAGCTATTTTAATAGCTTGTAATAAACTTTCACAGCTGAAATAAAATCACTACAATCTACTTTCAGAATTTTCTCTACTTTAAAACATCCTTTGCTGGGGCTGGAGAGATAGCCTAGCGGTTAAGAACACCGACTGCTCTTGCAGAGGACCCGGGTTCGATCCCCAGCACCCACATGGTGGCTGAGAACCATCTGTAACTCCAATTCCAGGAGAACTCCAGTTCCAGGGGAATCCGAGACCCTCTTCTGACCTCTGTGGCATTGCACGACATAGGTGCACAAACCTACATGCAGACAGTACATTCATACACATACAAAAATAAATTTAAAAAATAGTTTCTTTAAAAATAAATAAAGAAAGAAAGAAATCATCCTTTGCTCTTTTATGTTGTTAGCCCAATGCTTTGCCCCCTCCTCCTCCAGGAAGCCATAAGTGCATTTTCTCCATAAACGTGCATTTTTTTGATAGTCACAGAAATGAAATCTCACATGTTCTGTGAGTTATGCCTGGCTTCTCCATAGCATGCTTCCTTTTGGGAGCTTCAGCAGCCTGACAAACCCACCTTCCTCTGACCACCATCTGACGGTGGCTTGCTTCGTCTCCAGTTGTTCTCTATGACTGATGCCGTCGTGAACTGCAGCCAGCAGGTTTTTCATAGACATTCATTCCTCACAGACAATTGCCTAGGACTAGATTTGCTCTGAAAAAAAGGTATCCCTGCTGTTTTGCATCCCCGCCAGCAACTGCAAGGGCTCTGGTATCTACGTGTCTGCTCAGTCTTGTCATTGACACTTTGTCATTTGCTTTCTGCTCTTGTTTTGCTTGTTTTGTTCCTTTTTAAAATATTTTTTAAATTTTATTTATTTATTTATTTTTATGTGTATGAATGTACTGTCTGCATGTAGGTTTGTGCACCCGTGTCCTGCAATGCCGCGGAGGTCAGAAGAGGGTGTCGGATTCCCCTGGAACTGGAGTTAAAGACGGTTCTCAGCCGCCATGTGGGTGCTGGGGATGGAACCCAGGTCCTCTGCAAGAGCAGTCGGCACTCTTAACTGCTAGGCCATCTCTCCAGCCCCACTTGTTTTGTTCCTATATCTGTTCTTGGTTTTGAGTTTCTGGGATAAACACAGGGCCTTGCACATGTTAGTTATGTGTTCTGCCTCACTCTATGTGATTTATGACAGAAACTGATTCTCACTGTATATTAATCTGCATTTTCTTTTTGAGTATGGAGGTTAAACACCTTTGCCTGTGTTTCTTAGGCAAATATTTTGTTTCTAATTTTCTACTGACATGTATGCTTCATTATTGTTCAATGTAAGTGCTCATGTGTTCTATGTACAAGTTTCTAATAAGCTGTATTCTGGTGCTATTACGAGCTTAAAAGATTTAAACTTTGAAAAAAGTTCAGGGTTTTTTTTCTTTTAGAGCCATTTTTTTATGTCAAACCTAAGAACTCTTTGCAAGCCCAAGATGACAAATGTTTACTTTTATGTTTTATTATACAAGTTTTACAGTTTTACTCTCACATTTAAGTAAAAACATGTACTCTTAATTTGGGGATACGGTAATTTTTTTGGTGTTTTTCCAGACAGGTCTCTCTGTAGCCCCAGCTGTCCTGGACCTCACTCTGTAGACCAGGCTGGCCTTGAACTCACAAAGATCCGCCTGCCTCTGCCTCCCAAGTGCTAGGATTAAAGGCGCGCACCACCACATCAGGCATAATATGGTAATTTTTGACAAAGGTCAAAATTATTTTTTTACCTCTTAAAACTTGTATTTATTTTTTATTTTATGTGTACTAGTGTCTTGCCTGCATGTATGTAAGTGCGCCTGTGGGTGCAATAGCTGTAGAAGCGAGAAGAGGGCATCATACCCCTTGGAAATAAAATTACAGATGAATGTTCGTCTTAGTCTCCATGTGGGTGCTGGAAGCCTGGTCCTCCCATTTGTCAAAAAGATTAACCCATTAAATCACCTTAACATCTTTTTCAAAACTCAATTGACCATATATAGAGATTTTTTGTAGACTGTCAGTTCTAATCCATGAGCTTCTTTTCCATCACCTTTGTCTTTATTACTTTAGAAATTTCCAGTGTTTTTAATCTCATGTTTTAGGGATACAGTATCTACAGATACAGATTCAGGAATATAAGAAGGGATGTTTGTAACATGTGCTTGGAATACAAAATTCACAAAACCATGGTCACCGTGAGGATTATGGTTCATATCTACTGGCAAATTTGTATCTACTAGCACAAAGAAATATAGTGCCACTGACAATTTACAGTGATGACAAAGACTATCTGGAAGCCTGCAAACTTTGTGTATTTTGTAGATTAAAAAACTACACATGTGGGTAATTAGCAAAAATTACTTGATTATCACAGTAGTTTTCATAGTAACCATGAGTTTGGTTGCCTATCCATAAGCCTTCCTCTGACCTCTGGATTAGATGAAACTCCTTTTCTTTAGGTGTGGGGAAGCAATGTTGTCACAGAAGATGGACCTCTTATACCCTTAGGAGATGGGGCCCTGCTGGTCTAGGCCAAAGGTCTGTGAAAACTTTCTGAATAAGGACAAATAATAAATAGGATTTTGTGTTATGCAGCCTCCAGGGCAACTACACCTCAACAGTGTTCACAGGAAAGCAGCCATAGACAATATGGAAACGATGGTTGGCCATGTGGCAGGGAACGCTTACATCTATAGCTAGAGGGCAGGCTTTGTTGGGGCCTTTATTTTACAGGACCTCGGGTTTATTCATTAGTTTCTTTAAGCCACCCCAACAGAGCACCACAAATTGTGGTCTTAGAACAACTGATATTCAAGCTAGTCATGCATGGTGGCTCCTACCTGTAACCCCAGTACTTGTACTCAGGAGGCTAGGCAAGATGATAGCTACGAATTCAAGGTAAGTCGGGGTTCCCTAGTGAGTTCTATGACAGTCCCGGCTACAGTGTAGGATCCCATCTCAAAGAAACAAACAAAAACAACTCGAATTCATTCATTCTTGTCTCTGAAGATCAGAAATATGAAATCAGTTCAAGTGAACAAATTCAAATTCTTCAGTTATACATCTTATTTCCATATGTCACATTCATCAACTGTGTCCAACCATGACCCTTACAGATCATATTAAAATTTTATATTTTAATTTTTTTCTTCATTTCCTCACTCTCAACAGAGAAACAATAGATTCAAGACACATTATTATCTATTATTGCCAAGGCTTCAAACCTACCAGATATGACCTTCTTAAGGGCATTGGCTCTCTGCAGCTATTAAGTGTACCTTATGTCACCTAAAATCCTTACAGTAGATACTGAGGCTTCAGTCCATAGATGACTATTAAAAGAATTGTGTTCACTACAATGGCCAACTGTCGTGGTTCTCTCTTTAAAAACAAAATCCTTTAAAAAGAAATCCAAATTTCCTTGACGTGTGGCTTGAATATTCATGGTCTATAAAGTGGCTACTTCTATTACTAGAATTCTGGCCAAATTTATGTGGTTCACTTGGCTTGGAAAAATGCTTTTGATTCTCTGTTATGGTATATTATGCATTATTTTCTTGTTAACTAGTATGATGTTTTAATGTTAGTTTTAGAAAATATCCAGGATAAGCCCTCTGATTAAATAAATACATCTGAGGGAGAAGCTCATTGTTTGAAACCTGGGGCACAGTGCTGGCCAGGCCGTACTGTCTCCGATAGCTCTAGTGATACTCCTTACCTCCCCTGGGTTCCAGAGGCCCTGGGCATTCTGTCACTTACAACTACACTATTCAGTTTCTACTTCCAGGTTCGAATTGCCTCCCCTCCTTCTTTATATCTCTGTGTCTACCCCCTTCTTACAAAAACACTTGTTGGGTTTAGAGCCAATCATAAATCCTTTTACAGAAAAATCTTTAAAAATCATATCAACAAAAACATATTCTAGAAAAACTGACATCTCGAAGTTCCAGGGAGACAGGTACAGGGGAGGGTTGATAATCAAATCACAATATATGATCTAGACAAGCCATAAAAAGCTGTCTCCCCTCTGCCTAAACGATTTAGCAGACAAAACATGACCCACTCTGGCCAAGAGATTAACCAGGCTTCCTCTTGTGTGATCTAGAGCAAATGTTCTTCTATTTATTTTAAAATAAGTACAAATAGCTCCTCTGCTTGGTTGCTGCTGGGTGCTATTCCATGAAAACTCAGTGCGAAGAGTGGAGGAAAGCCAGAAGCACTCCGTAGAAGCTGAGGCTCCATCATTGAGATACTGAGTTAACCAACTTTACAATGTCCTAGCTGGGCATTCTTGTCATAAATGATAATAAACTTCTCTTGATTACACCAATGAATTCAGGCTTACTTTGAGCACAGTGAAAAGAATCCTTGCTTCTTCTGAGCAGCCTTTCCCAAGCAATCTCAGAGACGACTGCCAGAAGCTGGAGCAGCTTGAGAAGTTGCTGCTCAACCCGCCAGCAATAGAAGACACACTAGTACTAATCCATTTTCTTTCAAATTTTCTCACTTTGACACTTGATTCACTGAGCAAAAAGGCTATAACTGACTTTCAGATTTAATTCTGGGAGGTACTATGGAGACCGTGTAGAAAGAGCTTTGGAACACTTTGTGGAAATGACAGTTCTCTGAGGAAAAAATTGGGACTATCTAGAAAAGAACAAAAGGAAATAAAATGAGAATTATATGAGAGAGAGAGGAAAAAAGAGAAAGAGAGAGATTGCTTCCTTTTTCTGGTAACTGAAGGTTAGTTTGGGCAGATAACAATTCTTATACATCTTGAAACTTCAACGAGAAAAAAGACAAGAACACAGCTTTCAGCAGAAGTGGAGGCGCATATACAGAGATGAGAAGTAGTTAGACTACAGCGGATACAGTTGTCCTAGATAACAGTGACAGGTGAGCTGCCAAGGATGTTGGCAAGTTAGCATTCAGATCAGAGGCCTGGAATGTCAATCCAAGAGATAAACACAGAACCAAATACATAGCATATATTGTAGTTTGCCTACAAATGTGACAAAACACTCTGACCAATACCAACTTGGGGAAGAAAGGGTTTATTCCTCTTACATCTCTCTGATCTCAGTTCATCACTTAGGGAGCCAGAGGTAGGAACTCAGGGCAGGAATCTAGAGGCAGGAGCTGAAGCACAGGCCATGGAGGAATGTTTCTTACTGGCTTGCTGCTCTGACCCATACTCAGCCTTTCTTATATAATACAGAACTACCTGCCCAGGGGTGGTACCACACCACGGTGGGCTTCTTCCTCCCACATCACTAAAAAATCAAGAAAATACCCCCACAGACTTGGCCACAGGCCAGTCTAATGGAGAAAATTCCCCAACTGAGGCTTCTTCAACCCAGGTATGTCACGTTGACAACTAAAGCTATCCAGCACAATTGACACATTGTCAACTTGACAAACACATCAATATTAAACCATAAACTTTCCATTTCTTTTTTTAAAAATTATTATTGAGCTTTTGTATATTTCATATGAAACATCTCTATACCCCCTTTCCTGATAGCACCCTTCCACAAACCCCCACTAGAATCCAGACACTCTGTAATTTATGCCAAAGCCCATTTTGTTAAGTTAGCATCCCCAGACATTCCTCAGTGCAAGTTTATCAACTGAGGCCTAGTCAACCCTTCCAGAGTCCCTTGCTTTAAGAAGATCAGCTCTTTCTCACCTAGTAGTAATCAGCTGTTAATAGTTCTGCTAAGATTGAGACCTACTTCACATTTCCACAGTTCTATGCTTGTTTTTTTCTGCTTGAGTTTGCACGGATCATGTGTATGCTGATACCACCACTACAGGTTCATATGAAGAGGGTCCAGGGAGCTTGTATGATTCTATTTCCATATGGTCATGCACCTCCTTAGTAGCTCTTGAGATCTTTCAGTCCCCTCTTCCACAATGGTCCCTGAGCCCTGGGTGAGTGAAACCTATTAAAGAAGTCCTGTTGGAGGACTCACACTTTACAGACTCCTAATCTCTGTGCTTTGGTCATCTGTACCCTTTTGCATTCCTGATCCTCTGTTACATGAAGGAGCTCCATTAGTGAGTGTTGAGACATTCATTAGTGTCCTTTTTATCTCTTGTTCTATGTTGCATGAACATTCAGTGTAGAGGTTACATTGTAGATGTGCCACCCAGGCTTGGGCAATTCGAAGACAATGTCTGTGTGTGACGGACCAGTGTGATCTGTAATAGTCTCCATATGGTATAAAAAAACCTCTTTAATGAGTGGCGACTGGTATACATACATATATATGTATGTATTCCGTATATATGTATATGTATATATATGGTTTTACACTTACTAAGAAATTATATTAGCTTAGGGATGTGACACAGCACTGGGTTTTTTCCTACGATCTATTATCTCTCCATCCCTGTGTATTTGGCTATGTTTATAGTACCACACATGAGTTTCCTCACATTGAGTGAACTTTACATCCAGTTGGGTAGCTGTTGATTGCCCCCAAGATACAAGTGCCACTATGGCACCAATGACATGTGCTGTGCAGTCATTGATGTGGTTATTTGGTCTCAAAGCTGCTGTTGGGACATTGATTGATATTCTCTCTTAGCAGCTTGCATATTGCTATCCAAAGTTATGGGATCTAGCCTTCAGCGGAAGTGGCTTCCAGGTCAGTTCCAGCTCCATTGCTCTAAATCCAGTCTCCAGAGTATGTTCTGTCTTCAGCAATAGGGTTTTACCTTCAGGTTCTGGTAGGCGATCAATCTGGGGCTGTGGCAGTAGCCTGTGTGATTTTGGGGAGTCTCTTGGACTTCCCTGGCCAGTGACTCAAAGGAAGGTTTCTCGTGTCTGGTGTTGTTTCTTGTTGTGGAGCCTTAGCTATGCACATGGACTCATGTAGAGATATTGTATGTAATTTGTCATTAGGTTGTTGAACTAATATGATTCTCTCTGTTTTTTCTTTTACACAAGCTCTCTCTCTTCCTCTCCCTCCATGCCTTCCCCAGTTACAGTATCCCCACCTTCCCCAGTTACAGTATCCCCACCTTCCCCATTTCTCCCTTGATCATACCAGTCTGCTATGGTCCCGCCTCTCAAGCACTTTCTTTCCCTTTATTTCCCAATTCCCTTGTATAAACCTCCTTTCTCCCTTCCATTTAGGTACTCCCATTTGGTCCATTTCTTCCTTAATACCGGTCTCCTACTATTCTTTTTTCTCATGTTCTGCCTTTCCCTTTACCTCCCTGTTTCCTTTCCATTTTCTTGGTTCCTTCAGCTACATCAGAATACGTACTCATGTGTAAGGATTTGATGCTAAGTGAAGTAACACAGACTCAGAGAAACAAATGATCTATGTTCTCCCTCATTTGTGGATCTAAGATTTCTATTTCTTTTCCCGAAAGCATGATGTTAACATCACAACATGAGACATTACAACCTTAAAGGTCCACACTCTCTTTAAAAAGTCTCTTAACTTTGGTACCTTTAAAAATCCAAATTTTAAAATAATAAATAAATAAATAAATAAATAAATAAATGACATCATGAACTCTTCAGGTAAATGAATGGAAAAAAAAATCCAAATCAAGTACTGTCTTATTTCAAATGGGAAGAATTAGCACACCTAAACAAAACCAAGTCCAGCAAAGTAGTTCAAAGCTGGACATCTGGGATTCATTCATGATTTTCTGGGATACGGAAGATTTCAGAAGCTCCATTTCTCTGACTCTGCCATCCACAGCACACAGCTAGTCTCAGAGACCCAGGAACGCTCCATTATACACCTGCTGCTGCCTTTGGTGGTCATCCCATGGTCCTGGCATCTCCAAAACCTGGAGTCTTCACTGAATCTGAGACTGTACCTTTACCAGTGGGCTCTTCTGACCTTTCCTGGTGCAAAAAGCCTCAGCTTCTCTTCATGACTCCTGCAATCCTGGAGGTCTTCACTGCAGCTATGGCTACACTTTTCCAATTTCCTTTCCTGGCCTCTCACAGTGCCAAGCCTCATCTGTTCTCTGTCACCCCTTCACATTTCAATACCAGAACTATGCAGGAAACCCTCACACATTACCAAGTCCTGTTGCCAACTTTATATGGAGGGCTGGACTTCCTCTGGACCACAGTCACAATGTCCAGACCCTGAAGAAATACTTCCTAGATTTCACCACAGTGATGTTGGTCTCTTGTTACTTACAGCTGATTTTTCAGCCCCAGCTAACCAGCATCAATTGTGCCAGTAAGGCAAAGGTATCACTTCACATTCTGATCTCTTCTTAATTACAGCTGATTCATCATCCCCAGCTGACCAGAATCCACAGATCATCAATTCAAACTATCATACAAACAGCCCTAATAATCTCCACTTTACTTTGAAGCGTCACAAGCCAGGCCTCCGTCATCTACAACTCTTTTAGCATAATGTTCCAAGCTCCACAGCAGCAAACTCTAAGCCCTTAATAGCTTTTCTAGCTCAAAGTTCCAAATGGTTCCACAATCCTCTCCAAAATACCAAGGTCAGGTTTGTTGGGGCAATAGCCCACTCTGGTACCAATTTCTGTTCTAGTTTGCCTTTAATTGCTTTGAAAAAACACTGTGACCAAAACCAACTTGGGAAGATTAGGTTTATTTAACTTACAATTCCCATCATCACTTAAGGAGCCAAGGTAGGAATTCAAGGTGGGAACATGGAGGCAGGAGCTGAAGCACAGGCCACAGAGCAATGCTGTTTACTGGCTTACTCCCCTAACCTATGTTCAGCCTGCTTCTTTGTACAATACAGAATGACCTCCCCAGGGATGGCACCACTCACAGTGAGCTGGGTCCTCCCACATCACTCAGCAATCAAGAAAAGTTAAAGAGCATATGAGGCAATGAGTACATTTCTCATATTTGTACAGACTTTTGCCTGAAGACAGAAACAGTCAGCACACCATGCAGTAACTATGGGAAGGAAGATCTGTACTGTTATTGGTCTGGGGAACAAGACGGAATTTGAGAGGATCTCTCAGCAGCTGCAAAATTAGGGAAAGCATCCAGAAAAGAGGCCCACCCCAGGAGAACACTAAATCCTGCTTCAGAAGCATGTTAAGGAGCAGAGCCAAGGTCGTTAGAACTGGGTAGGCATGACCCAGGCGAGAGACCTGTCTGGCTAAAAGCCAACCTAACAACAAACTCAACACACTCATAAGGGCGGAACAGAATCCAGAGCTTTATTATCACATTGCCTAGAACATGATCCAAGTGCTTCGCTACCAAGAAATGGGAAATATGATCCATAATCAAGAAGAAAGGCAATCAGTGAGGACCAAGTGTTACAGGTGAACTGACAAAAGTTCCGAAACAGCTGTCATGACTACATTCAAGAATAGGAAAGAGAATTAATGAGCAAGTGGGAAATTTGGGCAGAGAAACTCTTTACACTGTTGAGACATATACAATTATTGATAGCAGTTTAATAACTGGCTAATGTATTTGATAAGCATTCCATATCTGTTTTCTTAATAAAATCAGAAAGGGTCCAGAAGAGCAGTGGGCTGTGTGCTGCAGTTGAGAGTAAACTCGAGCATCTCTTTCTCCCAGCCTGAATTTAGCAGAATTGCATTTGAAGACCAAAGTAATTCATATTACAAGTCCTAGTAATGCTGGCAGCATCAAAAATAAATAAATGAATGAATAAATAAATAAACAATTTTCTTCCATGAGACCCATCAAACATAAAGTAGGTGGTAACTGAATTGAAAATTTAATCAGCATGAGATTCTGTTCTAAGTGTGTGCATTTTAAAACCCAGGTACCTAATGTCCTGTAAGCCTAAAAAAAGGAACTCTGGAACTTTTGATCAGGTACTGACTGGAATATTAAACTCTGATGGGAGAAGAGCAATGTTTGTTATTTATTGCTTTGCTTTCCTTTTTCATAGGGAATAATTTATTTATTTAATTTCCCTAGGAGGACATTTTTTTCTCCTCTGACAAGTGCCAAAAATGAAGACAAGCCAAACATACGGATTGCTTAAAAATGGATGTGTATTTTAAATGTTCACTGTTTTTCATCTCACTGTGTGGAGCCAACAGCCATGGCCACCCTCAGGGAGTCTGTGGGCTGGTGTCAGGCAAACCAGCTTTCTAAACAGCTCAGCCATAGTTTCTCACTTGAGTCCAGGGAACTACACCAGTCCTGTGCCCTCAAAATGTCCTTGTGATAGCTTCATCCTCACAAGGCACAAGCTTTGTCACAGATAAGGAACCTATATGCCTGCAAATAGCACAGAGATGCCTTACAGATGGAAAGGAAGGAAGTCAAAATAAATATGAATGCTGATGAACAGATCCTATACGTGAATTCAGACATGCCGGTGCCTAAGAGATGATATTGACAAGATATTTGGATATAGATGAAAGGAAATCCATAGCATGTGGGAATCTGTTGGGAAACAAAAAGGAATTCTGCCCACTGTGCTTTCATAGAATTTCATAATCTTCAGCTTGTTGAAGGAATTTTGTAGGCCATTGGATTCAATCGTATTCCCCAAGCAGAAATCCTCACGGTTTTCAATTCTCTTTTGGATTTTAGGAATTCATACCAGAATAGCCAAATTAGCTCTTACTGTCTTCCGACGTAATCAAAGATGCAGAATTTCGTGAAGTTACTTTTATTTTTGTTTTGATTATAATTGAAATCTAGTTTCTTAAAGTTATCCTTCAACTTACTCATTGATAATACATGTCTCAAATATGAATTGCCATAAATGTGATGTTAACCTGCTACATGGATGGCAGGTTGTTTACAGGCTTGTCTGATTGCACCTCATGTATGGTTTCTTTCTCTAAGGGGGTTCAGGATCCCAGGTTAGCAACAGAATGAATATAGTCAAACATATGCACCTTCTTGAGTTCTGCCAGTTGAATGCATACAGAATATTGGAAAATGGGATTGATATTTACTAAATATTGACTCTAAAATGTTAAAGGCTTTGGAACTATTTATCTAGGAGAATAGAAGCCTCTTTTCTAATCTATAATAATTGCCCTAAATAAGATGCTGATTAACCACTATGGATTTAATTCTAGAGAACAGGATAAAGGATGAAAATCATAGAAAGGGAATAAAGCAACATATTAGTACCCTTCCTATGTCTATCACAGGGGAGGTGACTTCAGGGAAGATAAACCATGCCCTCTGATCTTAAGAAAACATTGTACATTTATCATGACTAGATGGAGAAAGACATCATTAAGGAAAAGGTGTGTCATTTATCAATATCTTCTTATGTGACATCACAAAGTCTCAGAGGATCCCATGGTAGATGAGAGAATGACCCCTCAGAGTTCCAGAATTCCTCTCATCCTTTGCTTAAAGAGAAGGGGAAATGCTTGCACTGGCTACGGTTGATTTTCACTTAGAATGTTTACTTCCACTTTACTTTGTACCACTAACCAAGAGATGTTCGCATGAGTTAGCATACACAACCTGAAACCCAGAGCTCATCGCCTTGCCCCTTTGTCAACCTTACAACAACCTAACAACCTGAGAAAACAATAACCACTGGGTTTTGATAGATTTAGAACAATGCAGTTCTTAAAATACAGTGTCTCAAATTGCTATTTCCTTATCCTGAAGATGGTTTCAGCCTTCAAGAATAGAAAACTCCAAAAGAAGAGCGTCTGGGCTCTTTTATCATGTATGTATGCCAGCATTCTTGGAGAAGTGATCTTGTTTCCAAAAGCTCCAAACCCATTCGCTTGGTTCCTGCATTCTCCACTTCTGACATTCAGACTAAACACATTTCAGGGCTTCACTTCACAAAAGATTTAGACAGTCGCATACAGAGGGAAATTTAAGGGCTATCACAAACCCCATTTCATTTTCCTGCAGCCCTTTAAAACAATGTCTTCTTTTCCTTCATTTTCATTTCTCCTTGTAGGTATCCTCAGAAAACACTCAACAATGCATACATAATAGGAAAATATTAATTATAATCTCACACTTCTATACTGCAGGCTTTAGGTGTAAGTATCTAACAAGGATGATATAAGCAAGATGGTAGGCTGGGAACCTCCACACCTCATTCCCCAACGGAAACATTGATAAAAAACAACTACGAAGTACACCAAATAACTTTATGTGAGTTCTGGAAATCAGTCAAAATCTACAGCACCGAGTGAATGAAGACTGACAGAAAAAAAAAAAAAAAGCAGTGTTAACTGACTCATAGGCCAACTACTCCTGCCCCAGTATGCCATCGTGGTGAGAAGTGGCCAATTGCAGTTGCATAGAAGAAACAGACAAGAATATATTCTTAATGCTTTAACTTGTTTGTTAGCTGTATAAATCTAGTTTATGTCCATTCTGTCTTCAATCTCAGATAAAAAATTGCTGACATTTTTGGATCTCAGATTAACAAAATCTGGAAGGAAAATGCCTTATCATGATGTACGAAATCTTCAGAACTATAAACCTGTAGACTTTGGAGATACTGGTATAAGAATAGGGAGAGAGGAATATGGTAGGGTACCTGTGTCTCCAAGACGAAACTCAAAGACCTTGGCAAGTTAATAAAGACACTTAAAAGCAGCTAAGCTGTGTGGTTGTTGGGGAAGTCTAAAAACAAACAAGCCACATAGACCAGACAGAACATAAGCCCAGAAAAGAGCTCACAATACGTAATCCCAAGTTTTAAGGCCCCATTAATTAAGACAGAATATCAGTGCCAACTTGTAAAGATTGGAGAGGTAGAAGTGTTTTCAATGCCTAAAACTAATCACAAACATACCCAAAATGCAGGGAAACCTGACCCAGCCGAAAGAACAAAATCATGTCTAGAAACCATCACTGAAGTAATATAGCTATCACATTTACAGTGGTCTTCAGTACTCTCAGAGAGAGAAAGGAAAATAAAGACAAACTAAGGGAAATCAGGGCTATGGTGTGACAACAAAATTAGAATGTCAACAGAAATCGAGAAATTGCATTTGAAAAGAAAGGAGCCCAAACTTTGAGGCTTAAAAGTAAAAGGAATAACGTAAAATTCAGGATAGAATTTCAACAGCAAACTTGATCAGGCAGAAGGAAGAATCAGTAAATTGATAACTGATCTGATCAGGTCTAAATGTGAGGTATAAAAGAATGAAGAGAATCTAACAGAATCTGAGGGCTTTCTGGTTCACTGTGATGAAAGCAAAGTGTGTATTACCATAACTTCAAAACAAGGAGAGCAAAGATCAGAGAGGGTATTTTAAGAAATGATACTGAAAACTTTGTGAAGTCAACAACGATGTGGATGTGGCAACACACACACACACACACACACCTGTGCAAGATAGATCTAAAGAGACTCATATCCAGACACTTTATGATTAAACTCCCCAAAGCCTTTAACACTAATAAGCAATCTGGGGAGTGATGGCTGCTCACTAGGGTGACTATAGGTAATGATAATCTACCATGGCTTTTTTAAGTTAGAAGAAAACGCTAAAATTTTTCACCACAAGGAAATGATAAATGTTGAAAAAAATCAACAGATTTAGTCTGATTTAAATATTATATAATGTATATGTACATATGTAAACATTGGCTAGTACCCTAAAGATATTTAGTCTTATGCTTCCATGTATTAAATAAGATAAAAAATTCGAGTTTTGAAATAAAAAAGATGAAGGGAAAATGTTTCTAGGTACAAAAGGCAAAAAAAGTGATTTATTATATACATGAAAGATATCTACACCATTTTATAAGTGGGTTTTCAGCACAATCTTTTGGGTCAGTGGCAGTAAGATGGCATATTAAAACCACTGAAGGAAAAGAAACCACTTAATAATTCTATATCCAGGAAAACTATCTTTAAAATGAAGGAAAAATGAAGACATTCTAGATCAACTGAATCTGAGGCAGTCCATTATCTTTAGACCTGTCCCAGAAGAACTGTTAATGGGTGTCCAGAGATTAAAGTGTGCTAGAGAGTAATTCAAACCTTTCTGAAATTATTAATTTTCTTTTTTTTTTTTTTTTGGTCTTTTCGAGACAGGGTCTCCCTGTAGCCCCAGCTGTCCTGGAACTCACTCTGTAGACCAGGCTGGCCTTGAACTCACAAAGATCTGCCTGCCTCTGCCTCCCGAGTGCTAGGATTAAAGGCGTGCACCACTATGCCTGGCGGAAATTATTAATTTTCTAGTAAGGATAGTACACAAAAATTTTTAAATGTTATTTTTTCTTTCTTTCTTTCTTTCTTTCTTTCTTTCTTTCTTCCTTTCTTTATTTATTTTTAGTTTATGTGTGTGAGTGTTTTGCCTGCATGTATGTACGTGCACCCATTTCATCCAATGCCCTTGGAGACAAGAAGAAGACATTGAATCCCCCAGAACTGGAGTTAAGGATGGTTGTTAGCCAACATGTGGGTTCTGAGAACCAAACCCAGGACCCTGAAATAGCAGCCAGTGCTCTTAAATGCTAAGCAATCTCTTCGGCCCCATAAACAAAATAATTTTTAAGGCATCATTATAAGTTTAGTTTGTAACTCTACTTTTAATTCTTATATAAGATTTAAAATACAAAAGCATGCATATAAATATATATAATAAAGATGTAATTCATGATCACAGTAGCAGAGTAGGAGAGAACTATAAAAAGTAGAGGTTTTTATATGTGATTTTTTAGGGACTTTAGTATCTTAAACTTACCAGAAATTACTGTCAATTTAAATTGGTATATGTATTCCCTATGGTAACCATAAAGAAAACTAGGACAACAGATGATTGATAGATAGATAGATAGATAGATAGATAGATAGATAGATAGATAGATAATAAACTGATAAATGATGATGAAGATAGATAAATAGATTATAGAAAGATGATAGATAGATAAATAGATGATAGATAGATACATAGATACGTGATGGATACATAGATAGATACATAGATAGATGTTAGATGAGATTTAGTAGGAGAATTGGCTCATATCATTATGAAGGCTGAATTCCCAGGACATCTGTAAGCTGGAGATCCTGGGATGCAAGATGAATAGCTCAGTCAAATTCTAAAAGCTTCAAAGCCAGGGGAGGTGATGGTGCATTTCCTGTATAAAGTTGGAAATCTAAGAATCCCAAAGTTGGAAGTCCAAGAATCCCAAAAGTCTTCTTGTTTAAGTCCTAGGTTCTATATCCTAGAGAACCTAAAGTTCTATTTGTTTTTTGCTTTTGTATTTGTGTGGTATAATGTGTGTGTCTGTGTGTCTGTGTGTGTGTGTGTGTGTGTGTGTGTGTGTATGTGTGTGTGCGGCATGTGTGTGAATAGGTGTATATTTGAACCTGGAGGCCAGAGGGGAATGTCTGGTGTCTTCCTCACTCATGCTTCACCTTATCTTTAGAAACAGTCTCTCCCTGAATCCGGAGCTCCTGATTTATCTAGGTTGAATGAATAAAGAGCTCAGGGATTCACCTCCCTCTGCCTTCCCAGCACTGAGATTACAAATATACACTGTGGTACCCAGCTTTTCCATGGGTGATGAAGATCCAGACTGAGGTCTTCATGTTTGTGTGTCATGAACTTCACTGACTGCATCATCTTCTCAGTTTCTGTTTGCTTGGGGTTTTGAGACAGGGTTTCCTGTAGCCCAGGCTGCCCTCAATCCTCCCCCTTCTGCCTCTCTAGTGCTGCAATTGCAATCACCATGTCAGGATTAAGGAACTAAGCTTCTCATGTCCAAAACCAGAAGAGCTCCTAGAGAAGGAGGAAGAGATGAAGACAGGAGGTGAAAAAAATCTCTATTTTTTTGTCCCCTTTATCCTCTTGATCAGTCTGGGTCCCTAGCTAATTAGATGCAGACTGCTCACATTGAAGAAAAATTGTTCTTACTCCTACTCAGACCCCATCCCCATGAACAGATATGTTTGGAAGTAATGATTTACCAGGGCTCTAGGGATTCTTTAATCCAGTATGTCACTACCTAAAGTTAACCACCACATTCTGCAATTAAGGCGCATATTGCCAGAATGGACTAAAAGATAAGAGTCAAGTACATGCCATCTCCTAGAGATCACTTTAGATTCCAAACATGCATCAGTTGAAAGGGATAGGATGGAAAGAAAGACATTTCAGGAAAAATCAGAGCGGAGAAAATATAGAACATCAGAGAAAGTGGATTTTAAATTAAAATCTGTGGCTTTAAAGACAGAATGATGCCATATAAAAATAAGAAAGTCAATTCACCAGGAAGATATAATGGCAAATATCAGAGGTCCAAAAAATAAGTAGACATGAAAGAACTGAAAGCAGAAATAGCTCAGAGATAAAATAGCATGAAATTTTAATACTCTAGTTTCAGTGACAGATACAACAACCAAACAGAAGACAAACAAGAAAATGGGGAAACGGAAAAGCATTATAGACTAACTGGACCCTGCACAAAGCAGAAGCGCACTCCACCAGCAACAGCAGAACATGCATCTTCCTTAAGTGCTCTTGAAGTGTTCTCTACCATAAACCATATGTTAGGCCATGAGACAAGTCTAAATAAATTTAGAAAGGATTGAAACCATCCAAAATGTTGCTTACTTTTACAGGGAATGAAAATTAGAAATCAGTATCAGTAGCAACACTAGGAATTTCAGGACTATGCCAAAATAGCACCCTCCTAAGGAAACCAAAGAAGAACTTACAAGGAAAAGTAGAAGCTATTACAAGACAAACAAAAATGAAACGGCGACATCCCAGGAAGAAGCAAATGCAGCAGTACAGAAAAAATTTACAGCCGTAAAAACGTACACTTAAAAATTCTCCAATAAAAATACTGAAAAAGCTATTAGAATGACAAAACTTAAAGGTTCATAAACAATAGAGAATAGCAAAAAAAATAGAGGAAAACCAATAAAACCAACAGTTGGTTCTTTTAAAACAAAAATACCAAAAGAAACCAATAAATGAATTGAGTAATGTTAAATTATTTTTAATGAGAAAAGACAAGTAATGAATGTCAGAATAAAGGAGTGGACATTACATCCAAGTTTATAGAAACAAAAAACAATGGGAGTCCCATGTCATTAAACAAAATGTAGACAAAATGGATGAATTACTAAACACACCACCCCCCATCAAGAATGAACCATAAAGAAATAGAAAGCCTGACCAGACCTATAAGAAATAAGGATATTTGAGTCAGTAAATACAGAACACCCAACAAATAAACGTTTAAGACAAGGTGACTTCACTGATAAATTTCGCCATACATTTAAATAATTAACATCTTGGGGCTGTAGAGATGGTTCGGCAGTTAAGAGCACTGACTGCTCTTGCAGAGGACCCAGGTTTGATTCCCAGCACCCACATGGAAGCTAAGAACTGTCTTTAACTCCAATTCTAGAGGAATCTGACGCCCTCTTCTGACCTCCTCGGCATTGCATGACACGGGTGCACCAACCTACATGCAGACAGTACACTCATACACATAAGAAGTAAAAAAAAAAAAATTAGGTTAAAAAAAAATAAAAAAAAATCTGTCCTCCTTAAACTCTCCCCTTAAAATTGAAACAAAACAATATTTCCTAGATTATTCTATAAAGCCAGCATCATTCTGATACCCAAAACAGTACAAAGATGACATGGAACAATAACACTGTGACTACAGAAAGCAAACAGAATACAGTAGCATCTTGGAGGACTAAGCAATGTGGCAAGGTGGCGTTCGCTTCTGGAACGAAAGGATGGCTTGGTATATGAATCTCAATCAGTGAAAAATGCTGTAGTTAATGGGGAATGGTGGCACATGCTTAAAATCTCAGAACTTGGGAAGTAAAGGCAGGAAGATAGAGAGTTCAAGATCATTCTAATCTACATATTGAGTTCAAAGCTAGTCTGAACAACACGAGTCTCTGTCTCAAACAAAATTAATGGAATGAGTGGAGAAATTATCTCAACTGAATCAGTAAAGCATGTGACAAAATACTTTTTGATGAAGGCATTCAATAAACTACAAAGAACTGCACATGGGGGGTATTATATAATATTTATAATCAAAAATAAAACAGGTCATTTGCAAAGGAATGGAACATTTTTTTTTTTGGTCTCTTTTTTCATGATGTGTGAGTAGATTCAATCTCCCTCATATTAAAGTTGAGTTGTAGGAATCATTTCCGTGTTGCATGAGGCCAATTCATGTCCATTTCAGGCTGTGATTGGGAAAGTCGGGAGGGTTCCTTTTCTATTCCATAGAGCAGTGGGAATTGCACATAACTGGACACTGAATTATTGGATATGCTGAATGAGATCATGTCAGTATTATTCTTGGCAATCATTTTTTTATTTGCTATGACTTTCTAATTTTCTAATACAACTTAAAAAAAAATCACTATGATAAAGGCCATTAGGAAGCTAAAATTTTCCTCTAAAAGCAGGCACAGTGCACCCAATTTTCACCACTTCTATTCAAAACAGTCATAGAACTTCCAGCCAGAGTGACTAGAGAAAAGAAATAAAAGATTTCACATTCTAATGGAAGAAATAAAATCATCTTTGCAGATGACATGATCTGATATGTAACAACCCCTAAAAATCAAAGATAAAACCACAAATAACGGTGTTAGATCAAATTATTTACAACTCAGCAAAGCTGCAGAGCAGAAAATCAACATGCAAAAATCCATTAAATTTCTATAAACTAAAAATAAATCATCCAAAAAGGAAATGAAAGAAACAGGTCAGTTTTTATTAGTTTCCAAAAGAATGAAATACTCAAAAATAAACTTATTCAAAGACGAAAATATTTATCCAAAGAAAACCACAAAATGTTCTTGAAAGAAATTAAGACACAAGCCAGTGTGGTGACATATCCCTGTAATCTCACTACTTGAGAGATGTAGGTAAGACCATCATGAGTTTGAGGGCAGCCTGGGCTATGTAGGGAGCTCCAGGCAAGCCTGAAGTAAACAGAGAGATCCTGTCTTCAAAAGCAAGAAGAAAAAGACAAAGATAGAGAAGAAGAAGAAAAGAAGATAGAAAGAACAATATCTCTTGTTCATGGATTCAAGGATTTTGAATTCTTTTTTTAAATTTATTTTATGTGTATGAGTGTACTGTCTACATGTAGGTAAGTGCACCCGTGTCATGCAATGCTGCAGAGGTCAGAAGAGGGTGATGGATTCCTCTGGAACTGGAGTTAAAGACTATTCTTAGCCCTCATGTGGGTACTGGGAATCAAACCCTGGTCCTTTGCAAGAGCAGTCGGCACTCTTAACCACTGAGCCATCTTTCCAACCGAGTGGATTTTAAATTCTTAACATGGGTAATACTATGCAAAGCTATTTAAGGATACAATAGGTTACCATCAAATCACAATTGCATTTTTATAGAAATAAGAAATTCCACCCCAAAATTCATGTGACCAAAACAGCAAAAACAATTTTAGAAAATATCAGAAGTAGAACTTCTATAGACTTCTTCATGTCTGAGTTTACTGCAAAGTTACACAAAAATATAGAATAAGCATAAAGACATACATACAGACTGATGGAAAAGAACAGAAATTCCCCAAATAATCAGTTGCATATAATGAGAAGTGACTGTTAACAAATGTGCCAAGACTATTTAATGAGTTAAATGAGAGTCTTTTCAATAAAATGTTTAGGATGATTATTATATATCCAAATGCAACAGCCTGAAACTGGACCATATAAAGTACTGTGTGCGAGCATGGCCTCCTCTATACCTTTGTGAACATGTACACATGTGTAAAAATTTTAACTAAATAGTGTGAGAAGAAAAAGGGAGAGAGAATCCTTCTGATGTTAGATTTGGCTATGAATTTTCTTCTTTTCAATTACACCAAAATCACAAGCCACAAAAGAAAAAATAGATAAATTTGAACTCATAATTATTAAGGCCTTTGCTCATCAAAAGATAATATTGACAGAATAAAAGGCAATATTTGTGCCAGTGAAGGCTCAAAATACGGAGATAAGGCAAACATTTTTTGAAGTAAAAAGGTATTCTGTGAAGGATTGCAAAATCAAATGAACCAGAGAGTTTGGGGTTGCACTTTTATTTTAATAGTATTAAATAATATTAAAAAGAAATCATAAGCTGAAGATGCTACAAGATATTTGTGGTATGCATATATGTATATTTTGGAGTAATGCAGATTGGAAAGGACAACAACAACAAAAACAACAAAGACTGGGTCAAAGAACTGACTGAAACAGTGAACTGCTCAAAACAGTAAACTTCTGCATCGTAAATTTTAAAAGAGACTGAGAAAAAGATGAAAAACATTTTTTGGCAGAATGCATGAGCTCTGGTGGGGTTGGGGGGCAGGGAACAGGAAATGGGTCTCGACTTGACTGGAAATTTTCTATGAAATGCACAAAGCTTCAATAAAAATTGGCTTTAAAAAAGTATGATCCTGATGTGGCAAAAGTAAAAAAGCACTTTTGACAAAATGTAAAAAAAAAAAGATTTCTCAACCATAAAAATAAAATAAAATAAAATATCCAATACCAAACCAAGATTTAACTTATACTTGTCCTCATAGTTTTCTCTCTTCATAGAATATACAAGAACTAAACTTCTTCATATACAATGGTAAACTTGGATTAATCTCAATTGCAATACCTTCATAATTCAGATTAGTAACTTAGGTAACAAGATGTGATGGTGAAGTGGAAAAACCTGACAGTGCATCTTGGGTGTTGAGAAAGGTTTTGCAAAGGAACATAGCATCCTCTAAAGCCTAGGTAACAAAATGGAAACACACCACTTTAAAGATTTGTGGCATATTAGCTGTCACAGTTTCATTACCATTTTTGAAATATACGTATGTATTTATTTTGATGCTCAAAAAAAAAAAAAAAGAGTTAAAGATTTCTATTTTTCTCTGCCCCAAAACTTTCACTCAAAGAAACGATTGCGTTGTGCAGCTGCTTTGTGGTTGAAAAATCTGTGAACTATGAACTGCCCCTTGCTGCTCCTGAGGCTGAGGGCACTGGGCATGGATACTCAAAGGCCACTCTCAGTGCACTCAAGACAGTGGCTTTCCACCACCATATGCTATTGGCCCAGCATTTGCCAGAATGCATAGATCTCTGCTCTGGATGAACTGTTAGTTTTTCCTCCTTGCCTCCTTTTCCAAATACACAGCATGACAGGGTTCATGCTAAGAACAGAATGTTTCATGGATTTTCTAGGCATTATTTCAGCTGCCCCTTCCTCTGCATTCTTAGCACTCTTGAGCATGCCATAAAATCTTAAGAAGGACTGGAGAGATGGCTCAGCAATTAAAAACATTAGCTACTCTTGCAAAAGACCCACGTTCAAATCCTAGCATCCACATAGCAACTAACAACTACCCTTAACTCCAGTTTCAGGGGATCTGACCCCTTCTTCTGACCTCTGTGGGCATTGCTTGACATGGGTACACTTACATTCATGCAAGCAAAACACTCATACACATAAAATTAAAATAATAACAAAATAACATTTTTTTAAATCTTAAGAAAAGTCAAAGGAAAAAGACCTAATGATAGGACCCATAGGCTAAGTATGATGGCTGACAGATCTCTAAGCAGTGCCTGGATTCAGATCCCCAGCACCCACGTGGAAGTTGGGTCAAGCAGTGTGCTCTGTGACTCCAGCTCTCTGGAGACAGACAGGATCACAGAGCTACTGGCTAGTCTGTCTCTATCTAGTTAATCGGTAAGCAGCAGAGTTGCAGGTCAGTGTGACAACTTTTCTCAAAAAAATAATGTGAAGAGCAATAGAAGATACTGGACAGCGACCTCTAACCTCTACAAGGGTTCACACACACAGAGGCACACAGTTAATATATGCACTTATCCTCACCCCTCACATGCACACACATAAATTGCTTGGCTATAAAAAAAAGTCAGCAAGCAAGGTGAATAAAAAGAAATTGAGCTGAGTATGGTGTTCCCACAAGGAAGCTGCTAGTTCGAGGCCGGATTGGTCCGTATAATGAATCTGGGGACAGCCTGGACCCCATAGTGAGAACTCTCAACAACAACAACAAAAAGCAAGGGAAATTTAGATGGATTTGTGTGTTTATAGTTTCTCACTATCACAGCATCTTTACAATGTTCGCATCTTTTCAATGGTTCAACTGCTGGGCGAATAATTTTAAAGAATGGAAAAGAAGCTTCATCCAAAAAAAGAAAGGCAAAAGAGCCACGAGGAAGAACTAAGGAGCACACGGATCTAGCACCACTGAAGCTGCTTCTGACAGCCCATCTATCAGTGCTCAGTGCTGTTCACAGAACTCTTCTAGTGCCATGCATCCACATGAAAGAAACTGTGAATAGGCCAAGGTTTCTGCTTTCCTAGCCTTTTTCTAAAACACTACCAACTCAGGCTGACTATCCGGCTAATTTCAAAGTGTCCTCTCCTTCTTCAAGGGGGGTGGGTGGGGGGGAAGATAGCAGTAAGTTGGATGTAACAAACCAGTTTGGTATATAAACCTTGAGAAACTCTGGTGGAAGGGAAAGTAGCTTTATAATACAATCCAGTTGTCATCTAGCGCTAGGCCTGGCATCTCCCCTATTCAGCCACCTGTGCCCTCTGAGACCTTACCAGCCGAACCTAATAGTGCTTCAGTTGTCTTATCCCCACAATGCCTTATGACCCAAGATAAATGTTTTCAGTCCAGAACACCGGTAAAATTGCAGGATAAGTCAAATGCAGCAGCATGTAAGATTTGACACGATCCTTGCCATCACCTTCTCCATGGTCCAGTGGGAGGGGCAAGCCACAGCATTGTGCTTGCTGAGAACCACCCCTAGGCTAAGTATGCATGGCTGACAGATCTCCATCACTAAATCAGTGTTGACCCATGCCCCTTGTCCTATACATGTAGAAAGAACCAGGATAGACAGCAGCAGCTGAAGAGAAGGGTGTCAGGAGGGAGTCATTACAACTCTTCATTTCCAACATACACAGATCTTCTAGAGTAGCTCAGGATGTGTTTGGCCCCAGGTGTTATTTGGAAACTCCCATGTTTCCCAGGATTTCACCTAGCAGAGCCTTAACAGGGAAGAGAGGGTGGGGTACCTAGGACAGAAGAATGAGCTCTCAGAACCAGCCATAAAGGCAACAGAGATGCCCTGGAGGAAATTCCCAGAGTGAATGGGATTAGAATATAATTCACAATTGGTCTAGAGTCCAAGTGCCTTATGAAATAGTGGACTCCACTGAGATGCCCAAGAGAAGCAGGCAGTCCTGACAGGATTCACGAGGATTCCACACATGCCTTGTTTCCCCAGCTTCTCCCTTGCCATATGAGATCATCTGCAACTGCTCCTCTTGGGTTGAAGTGAAGATCTATGGGTGGGCAAGAGAAGACGTCCAGCAGCTCTGCTCTGCAAGTGATGGCAGACTGGAGAATCGGTGGTAAATATATAGTGTGCACTGATGAAATCAAGGTAGTTAACTTTTTATAGAAAGTATTTATTTTAATTGTATGTGTATTGAGTGTGTTGCCTGTACATAGGTAGGTACACCCATGTCTGTCATGCAGTGCCCATGGAGGTCAGAAGAGGGTGCTGGATCCACGGGAACTGGAGTTGCAGACAGTTGTCAGCCGCCATGTGTGTGCTGAGAATAGAACTTGAGTCTTCTACAAGAGCAGACAACGCTCTTATCTGATGGCTGAGTCATCTCTCCAGACCCCAGCAATTAACACTTCAATTTTCTTAACATTACTTTGCACTCGGAGTCTTCAAGTTCCAGTTTTCTAGTTACTCATAAAACATGTCATAGGTGCAATTGCCTTTTAAACTTGCCAAAGCTTTGACTCCTGACATAAGGTCCTACTAAATAAACTGTTCCTTTTGCTGTTACATAAAGAAACCTCAGGTCTTTGGACCTTTATCTTCTACCTTAAGTGCTTCCCTTATTTCTCTACCTTCCATTAAGTAATATATCTATATAGATAGATATATATATATATATATATGCCCCAGCTTCCCAAGTGTTAGAATTACAAGCATATACCTAGCTTTTAAGGAGTCTTAGGGAAACAGAACTTCCCCTTTATCATGTCAGTCTACAATAGTTTGTTCCCTTTACCCTAATGAATTAAAGTATGTTCCATTCAGGTCATTTAGGGATATCTTACACAAGTCCTCCCTTTTTTGTTGTTTATGTTAGTTCTCCCTAGATCATACCATAGTAAGTTATTGGAAGTTGGACACTGATTAGCTTTATCCCTCTTGAAGCACACAAACAATAAGAAAAGGACCACAATCTCTATGAGCATGGTGGCTTTAAGGACCTGAGGCAAACCAAATTCCCCTGAACTGGGGCAGGGGGGTGCAGAGTTTTTCTTGAGGGAGGGGTAATTAGCTTGAATGAAAATAACATGATTTTCTCACAAAATATTTTCACAGCTTTTGTCTCATTCCCGTGAGAATGAGCTCTAGAACTCATCTAATGAGTCTATTAGAATTAATTAGCCTAATGGAAAACTATTTCCTCAATCTAGAGATAGTCTGGAAGTAGAGACCCCCAGGGAGGAGCCGGCCACAGTGTAGAAAGGCTTCCCCTCTTCTTTCTCCCTCTGGTCCCCCCTCAGTCCGGCTGTCCCTGGAATGAGGACAGGTGAGTAGACTGGCAAAATGTGACAGCCCTGAGCAGCTGTAGGGCACTGTGACTCTGCCAACCATCATGAAACGGGGATTAGACCCAGAGAATCCATCTTTCTGCTCTGCATTCCATGCCTTGGCAGAACCGACCTATTGGCTGACTTTTGAGAAAAAAAAAACAAAACAAAACGAAAGAGAAACTAAGTGTTTTTTGGAGAAAAACAGCCATGGAAATTCTACCCTTTATGCCTTGTTCTGGACAACCACACATTTGCATCCCCAGAGATACCTGGGAAGGCTTTTTTTTTTTTTTTTTTTTTTTTGACTAGAAAGATCATTCAGGGCCATTGCAAACAAAGTTGGTGCCTGAGCCAGACTCTGAAAAGGCAGAGTCTGCAGATTCTCTTCCCTAAGCTAGCCGACAAGCCAACACATTGCAACTATGGTACCTCAGTGCTTAGATGTTACAAAGTGGAGTCATAAATGGTTGCTGCCCCTGAAGACATTGCAGCCCTTCTGGGGAGCTAGCTCAGAAAACAAACAAAGAGATCTGCATCTATTCTCTGGGAGAGATCATTGGAGGCTGCAGTGACTGGGGGAGGCTCTCCAGGAAAAATGACCTGGAAGTCAGAGCTCGAAAGAGCTCAGAAAGAAAAAAAAAAAAAAAAAGAATTCTGGGAAGAAGTGATCAAGTAGATATGTAAATTAGAGTGAAGAAGCATTCCATACACTGAAATGGAGTGATCTCCAAGAAACTGCCACATTAAAGGGTGGGATTCGGTGTGGGTATCTATGTGCTTTCATTGGTGTGGGAAGAGGGAGAGAATATTTGCTTGAAGATGCACAGATTTCTTTTTTTTTTTTCTAGAATGAGGGCCAGCTTTAATACACAGGGGTCCAGAATGAGAGCCATGACCATGAGAATATAAAAGGTGGTATTTTCTGGCATGGCACACTAAATCTGCCATCTATCTCTGAGATATTTTCTAACATGACATAGTAGATTCCTAATTTGGCATAGTAGGTCTCTCACCTACCTATTTTCTAACATAACACAGTAGATTCCTAACTTGGCACAGTAGGTCTCTCACCTATCTCTCACACAGATTTCTTTAGAAGGATACTGATGACATGGACTGACCTAGGAGAGAGAAAATTGTCTTCTGGGCACAGGGATAGAAGAAAGACATTTCACAAATATTTCACTTCTATGTCTTTTAAATTTTGAAATGTGAATTTTAAAAAAGAGAAATGGAATGAGCAATAGCACACTCAGAAGCATGTGTTATCCTTGGAAGCTAAAATAAGATTATTCCCCCCCAAATCAGTGAAGAGTTATTAAGTAGAACAGGATGATGTTTTCATGAGATCACATTTCTCCATTAAGGGAGGTTGTGATCAGAGTCTGGACATGGGCACAGAGGTAAACTTCTACCAGGGAATATCCAGAGATATCTAGAGAGAGAGAAGAAGGTTGTAGCAGTAGATCAGGTATATGCCTTACAGGTCTGGCCTTAGAAGAAGAAAGCAAAGCCAAAAACTTACATGCAATCTTTTTACCTACTGGTAACAATACAAGTGGTCCCTTTTAATACACTTTCAGAGATGAGCTTCTTTGAATTGCTTTTTGTTTTCTATATACATCTCTTGGTACTAATCTTGAAATATCTTTGCACGCGGATCTCTGTGAGTTCGGGGCTAGCCTGGTCTACAGAGTGAGTTCCAAGACAGCCAGAGCTACGGGGAGACCCTGTCTCAAAAAGACCAAAAAAAAAAAAAAAAGAAATATCTCTACCAAAGGCCAGGCCAAGCCTTTACTTGGTGAAACTTTAAATGGACAACATGTCCTTTTATATATATATTTTTTTGTCTTTTTGAGACAGGATATCCCTGTAGCCCCAGCTGTCCTAGGAACACATTTCTCTGTATTATCTTCTCATGAGCACAAAGAAATAGCAGGCAATGAGCCATCCATTTGGAAAGTAGCAACACTACTGACATGGTCCAGGTCAGGCCCAAGAACCCTGATGTTATGCAAAAAGCATCTCAGAGAGCTGTAGACACCTGGGCAGAGGAGGCCAGGACATAGACCTCTGCCATAACCAGTCTCTCCAGCTTCTGTATTGATGTGGCCCTGATGGGGAACTCCATCCAGTCCCTAGCTGCTACTAAGTTTTGCTGAGCATTGCTTTAGGAGGTCATGGGAGGTCTCTGGGCCACATCAAACTTTCTCAGTAGGGTGTCTTGCTGAATTTAAGCTGAGCCAGCCAGCAGAGCCTCAAATAAGCCCCATATCCAGAAATAACCAGTGGCAATTAGGTTTCCTCTTCCTCCTCCAAGGAATCCTTTGTGTTTCTCCTCTGTGAGGACTAATCTTTCAATGTTTCTGGCAAATGAAAATCCAAGATGGACTGAAAATATCTATGAACTGACCCTACAGCAATCAGCAGAATCTTCCTTGGGCACCAGGAAACTGGCACAGTCCCTACAGATCGAGCCAGAAGTACCGCCTGCAGCCATAGTCTGCAACTTGGGCCTGCCCTGAGAAGACCCACCCTGCATCTCCAACTTCCTACAAATTGCCATAGCTAACCAAGGGACACAGAACTGTAAGGTGGTGCATTTGCTGCATCTGAGACTCTCCCTTTCTGTCTCATTTTTGGAGCACAGGGGGGCTAGGAATTCAGAGCACCCTTTAAGAAAGATGAGTTTTGCCTGGACCATTCTGGACCTTGATGCAGACTCTCATCCTAGGGCAGGAGAGGAAGCTGAGCAGAGGACAACAGCACAGATCTATAGCCATGAAACTCAGATATGGAGGGCTGGAAGTAGGGAAGTGCTTCCATGGCAAACAAAACACATGTGTGAATCTGATGAAGGTGCTAGGTCTCTCCTGTAGCAGTCAAGTCCCTGTGAAAGTGTTCGTTCAATCTTATTTTAAAATTGTGATGCTAAATAGGTTTACTGACTTTAGGGTTGCCTGTGCATTTAAATAATTTCAGCTCCTTTAAAAGATGGATTGCTGATCTGCATGCCTAAAGATTGACAAGGAAGTGGGAGTTCATTGGTGAACAAGGTTACATCACGTTTTATGAGAGAGAGAACAAAGGACAATAAAACAAGATCAGCAGACAGCCCGTGAAAGAGGGAAGCCACCATTTGGGGGTCTACATGGGCAGTACAGAGAAGGGGCTGCTGCTTCCATAAGCTACCACCCAGCCACTGGCCCATCTGTACAGCTAACTTTATAGTTCCTACAATACAGTCTACACAAGGCGATTTAGGGTAGAACTGGTTACAGAAAAACTATCTGGGTAAAGACAAACAGAGATGCTGTTTTAGAGTAACACTTGAGTATGGGCATGTTGTTTTTAATGACTGAATTAAACTTGTTGCCAATAAGCTGAACTGGCAAAGGTTCAGGCTGAGTTGTCACTAACTCACTAAGAACAGGCACATAGGGACCTCTGTCCACACAAACACCCTTCTCGAAAATCCCTTTTCTCCTCTGTTTGTTTTTACTTATTTATTTTGCTTAATAAGTATATTTGCTTATGTCTTATCATGATAGTTATATTCTTCATATGTGCATTAATTTCTTATTCCCTGAGGTTTTTAATGTTCAAGGCCCTGAATTAAGGGGTTCATGGTATATGTGTAGAAGGAGATCAGTGTTCCTAGAAAAGAACAAGTAGAAAAGTAGAAAGACACTGCACAAACTACACTATCCTCTGCTAGGTGTTTCTCTCCTATCAGCTCCACCGACCACTAAGGGAGCCATTAAAGAGGTCATTCATTTATTCATCTAGCTATTATAAATAACCACATATTTACCACCAACTAGTCTAAGTGGGAAGAGTTATCTTCTTTTTTTTTTAATTGTATTTATTTCTGTATGTGTATGAATGTACTGTCTGCATGCAAGTTTGTGCACCCGTGTCGTGCAATGCCGCAGAGGTCAGAAGAGGGTGTCGGAGTCCCCTGGAACTGGAGTTCTCCTGGAATTGGAGCTTCAGATGGTTCTCGACCGCCATGTGGGTGCTGGGGATTGAACCCGGGTCCTCTGTAAGAGTGGTCGGTGCTCTTAACCGCTAGGCCATCTCTCCAGCCCCCAAGAGTTATCTTCTAAAAGAAAACAGTCTATTATAAAGAATAAAAGAAAGAAAGAAACAGATGAATGCACAGGTGTGTGGTGAGTTTCAGGACGGGTGAAACCGTGGGGTGCCGCGGGAGGGCGGAAAGGGCACGTCTGTGTGGATGAGGCCTGAAGCTCAGGGTGAGGTCGTAAGCATTACCTGAGAGGAGGACACCTGAAAGGGAGAGGCACGGAAACAAAGCAGTGGGACCCAAGGACAGAGAGAAGTAAGTGTGCTAGTCTGGGGAGGAGCACGGGGCTCAGCCTCCTGACGTGTTTATGGCATGGATGGGAGCTTGGTGCTCTGTGTAAGGCAGTGGCTAGATCTCAAGGTGTGGGATGCAGTGCATGCTTTTTGTCTGTGGACAGCCAGGATTCTTGAAGTTTGATAAGCAGGACAGAGTGGGGTCAGTTTCTCATTCCAGGAAATCCCACGTTAAATGATGGGCATACTGACTGGCTAGAGAGGTGCGGACCTGAGCAAGGCAAAGGGTGAGCTAAGCTAGAGGCCATCAGTTGGGAAAAAAGTGGCCATACTCCCCCAAACACTCAGGACACTGAAATGACAGGATCTGATGACAGATGTCCACGGTATAGGGTATGGATGATAGTCAGGCTAATTTCCAACCTTAATTTCATATTCCCACTTTTGGGGACAACCAGAGTTGAGGCTTTTCCTATGTCCACAACAAACTTTGCTCCATGAGAAGTCACAGATCCACACAACCGTGAATTCCTTTCAGAATATCAAAGTCAAAAAGCCAACTGGTTGTAAACACTCCAGGACCTAACACATTCCCTGGCTGCCCTCTAAAACATGGCTTGAGCATACTTCTTTGAGACTCATTCTTGCAGGAAAGGCCAGATGGCAGGAAGGATGGGTGGGGAGATATCAGAGATGAAGGGAGGAGGGGCCTTGGATGTGCTTGAGCCCTAACATTTGACGATGCACAGTATGGCCTCCTTCCTTCAGTGACCATGCCATAGAGAAGGGACCAGAGGAGTCCAGGCCTCACAGGCGTGCTAGAGGGGCCATTCCAGGCAAGGATCTGATGACACATGGCTGTTTGCAAAGTTTCTGAGGCTCCCTGAGACATTCTGCTTCACTCCTCAGCCTCCAAGCAAGCTGGGCTCTGTCTGATCTTGTCCATTGATTCTGCTATAGGAATATTTTAACAGACATCCTAGTATTTCAAGTAATGTCACTGCCTGTTGGTGACCAGGATGAACTGACTCAGGATAAGTGGAGCTCAGGGCCTTAGAAGGCATCTGTGTCTTGATAGGGTTAGAGAAATTGAAAACACTCCCTCATAGAACCCTATTAGGTGGCAGGTGCCCGGCTGATAATGGACACAGCTGGCCACCCGGACCTTAGGCCCCTTGTTCTAGGAAGAGACATCTTGGTCAGTGACCTTCAATAATTATCTGCCTTACACAGGACCTTTGTGTGAAGCCGCTTCCCCTGATGTCTCTGTAGTAGGGACACCTGTTTCATTTTAAAAATTTTTCCTGGAACCTTGTCTCTTTCGTGCTTTTTAAGGCTGCCAACTTTTTCCCTATATAAACCTGTAATCTTGGAGAAATAAACTGAAGTTTGCAAAAGACAAGCCAGTTGGGGGGCGGGGGGGGCAAGGAAGGTATTTGCGAGTAGCAGAAATTCTTCTTCGCAACTGCCTTGTGATTGGATGTTTCAAAAGTGGGGGGGGGTTGTTGTAGTTGTTCTGCATTTAATTCGTTGTTGCCACTTTGCACCCATCTCTTCCTCCAGCTGTCCATTACCTTGTGTCATCCATCCCCCCTCCTGCATTAAATGACACAGACAGGAGAAACAAGCCTGAAATAGCTAGCCTGTGCTCATCAACTTTCAGAGCCTGAATCACGAAACAGAAAAGAGTCTTCTCTGCCCTTCTGCAGAAACAGAGGAGGAAGGATTCAGATTTCTACAGCAGCAATACTAGCATCGTTGGAGGTGGGGTGCAGAAGAAATCCCATTCCGTGCTTTCAGTCTTTTTCTTAGGCTTGGGAAATGACAGAGAGATCAGCTAGAGAGGAGACTACTGAAATCTAGTCTTAACTTTTGAAAATATAATTTATTCAGTGCTGTGGGGATAGCACAGCCGTTAAAGGCAGAGGCTAAGAACCTCAAAAAAAAAAACAGGAAGTTCGATTCCCAGCACCCACCAACGAGTGCTATCCTTTCAGCTACCTTGGGACTGGAGAGATGGCCTAGTGGTTAAGAGCGCCTACCGCTCTTACAGAGGACCCAGGTTTGATCCCCAGCACCCACATGGCGGCGAGAACCCTCTGAAACTCCAATTCCAGAACTCCAGTTCTGGGGGAATCTGACACCTTCTTCTGACCTCCGCGGCATTGCACAACACGGGTGCACAAACTTGCATGCAGACAGTACATTCATACACATAAATACATAGATAAATAAATAAATAATTTTAAAAAAAGAAAATATAATTTATTCAACCCATCATATTATGGAAAGCCCAATTGGGGGGAGGACAGATTAGGTAGCCAAGGTGTCTTCAAGGAAAAGAACAGGACAGACTGAACATCTTCCTTTAGCTCATTCCCACGAGTGTTTCTAGCTATAACACGGAAACGCAGAGGTCCTGCTAGGGTCAGAGAGAGGGTAAAAAGAAAGATTGCAGCCATGTCCTCCCCAGGGGCTGTGGTGGTGAGGAGCAAGCTGTGCTCATTAGGAAGGCTCCCTAGGAGCAGAAAAGGATGAAAGCAAAAGACTTCAAAAGCTCCTGAGAACCACCACAATGACGACCCAGGCAGAGGTCTCCAGTATTGGCACACAGCTGTCATCTCCTGACTGAGCTGGCAAAGTAAACTCGAACCTAAAATACGTGGAGGAAAATTGCATTTGGACAAAAATCCATAAAGGTAATTCCCAACACACAGGATCCTCTCCTGAGGATTTATTGCCGCTCCCAGCCTGGTGGGGCTGTACATATACATTCAGCTCAACATCTGATTATTTTTCCAAAGCCTATTAAAACCGCTATAGATTGACCCACAGACCAAAGAACTTGAAAGAAATGCAAAGAAAGAAACTAGAAGAAATACCCAAATAAATTCTACCAGTCTGATTGGTGTTAGGCAGTTAATTTTGTTTATCCAAACTAGACATCACAAGGGAAGTATAGCATGCAATCTCATGGTTTATGTTTCAAATATTTTCTCTGGATAGTAATATTCAGTGATGATTTTATTTTTTATTATTTTTTTCAGAAGCCTTGGGCTGTTCATTTGTTCATTCATTCATAGTTCAATAGGAATACCTTGCATTAGGCCCATACATAACCTCTACAGCAATGAACGCTATGATCCCGACACTGACTTTCAAAAGATGACCATTAGTAACATGTGGCCATTAAGAGGGTCAAAACGGGGAGCAACGAGGCTCCCCAAAAGATGCTTGGTCCTGGCTTTCAGGGTACCAACGCTGACTCATCAGTATATTATGTCACCACCAAAAAAAGATCTAAGCAATCCACAAATTACAATATCAATACAGAAATCACAGATTTATTTTCCTCTTTTTTCTAACAAATAAGCTGTAAGTGATAGGGACTCAGAGACTACAGGGTCCTAGCTGAGAACTCAGCATTCCAGGGACAGTCAAATGCCTGTCATTCACAAGTATCCTAGGCTGATTTACCAGTCGCAGGTATCCCTACGTGGAGTGAACTGAATTTCGTCCTTTTTCTATCACAGCTGTTCTCCCTTGCTCTTTTACCTTGCCCCCTCTTGTGCAGCACAGGAAGCACTCTTTATCATCACCTCAGCATACCAGCTGGGTCTTAAAGAACATAAAACAGTAATTACCTTTGGTCCCTTTAACTTGTTCTCAGCCCAGCTCTGAGGAATGAGTGGCTAGCAATCTCACAGAGGATAGCCTTTGTACTTTCAAGATGGGGTGTGCTCTGGCTGTTATTGCCAGCTAGCTGCCCCTACCCAGGAACAGAGCATTACACAGCTCTGATGGTCAACCAGTCAGGAGAGACAGCTGGTGGAAAATGCATATCACAGACATTCAGAACTTCAAAAGAGCTTTAAATCCCATTTATTTAAGAATGAAAAATGCAAGTATTTCTGGTACAAGTTTGATGGGGATATTTTATTCCTTAGAACAAACATTAGACAAGATCATATAAACATACATCAACACACACAAAACATACATTTGACACATAATAGCTGTATTCATGGGGGTATTTGGCAGAGCTCTCTAGAGGAAGAGAACTGATAATATAAAGGGAGCTAACTAGATTGCTAGACTGGCTTACATGATAGGGGCTGGGTAGTACAACAATGGCTGCCTGTATGTTAGAGAGATGGAAAACACAGCAGCTGCTCAGTTCCCAAACCTGGGTGGCTCAGCAGTTCCAATCTGGCATTGAAGGCCTGGATAAGTCCTGGAGAGTCTCCGGGGTTCAGTCCACATTAAAAGACTGAAGAAGCTGCAAATGAATGACATTGGAAGATGGCAGCAGCCGTGACAGACACGCGTGTCCAGGAGGAAGCAAAGACAGTTTCTCCTCAAACCTTTACACTTGTCCGCCCCTTGGAAGGTGCGACCCAACTCTACCAGCATGTCTCCTCGCCTCAGTTAATCCTTTCTAGAAATGTGCTCACAGCAGCAACCCCTGGCTGTGTCCTGAGTCACCCTCAACACAGACACAAGAGGTCAGCATATGGAGCCTGAACGGATCTCAGCTCCTTCTATAACCAAGATCAAGAAAGTCACAGCAAGCATGAACGGCTGTGAGGCACAGGCGAGCCCTCCAGCACTCTCAGCAAGGCAGTTGGTCTACAAGTAACCTCCGCGCCCCGCCTATCACTGTGGAACTCCCTCTGCCAAAGTAGAACTAGGAGTGGCTGGAAATCCAGCAAGTGAATTCCTTATGCGCACAATGGATGAGACAGCAAGATGGACAGCTGATCTGTGGAGGCGGAGCGAGAGCCTTGCTGAATCGCCAGCTCCGCCCAGGAGCCACTCCAAGCAGGAGGCTCTGTCCCCCACAGACAAGATGGGGCACTGGGAGCCCCCAGCACACTAGTTCTCTGTCTGCTAATGCCACACAAAACTCGGAAATGTGTCAAACAGCCTATGGTCAGCAGGGCAAGCTGAGGAGGAGGGTGTGGCAGGGCACTGTCTCAAGAAAAGAAAATTGTACAAAATACTTGTAGGCATTGTATTTGTGCTTGAGGTTTTTTTTTTTTTCATCATATTGTTATAAAATACACATAAATTCACCATCTTAAAAAAATTTACTAAATTTAATTTAAAAGACTAAATTTACAAGTAAATATCTGCCAAACAACATGTCACCCCCCACTGGATGGTGGGGCTGTGGGGGTTTGGACACAACAGCCTGTAGATTGGTTTTGCACGAAGGATGCTTGTACTCATGGATTATCACTTATAGCTAAAAAAGGGAAAAAAAAAACAGAGAAAGATGCAAGACAGTTATGGCAGAATACATGATCTGGGATGGGGTGGGGGGGGGGGGGAAGGGAAAGGGAAAAATGCCTGATCTGAATTGGAAAATGATGTACGAAATGCACAAAGCATCAATAAAAAAAAATTAAATTAAAAAAAAACAAGTAAATATCTGCCTCAGTCAAATAAATAAATAAATAAATAAATAAATAAATAAATAAATAAGAAAGAAAGGTGCTCACAGACATACCCACAGTTTCTACAATCTCCTAGGAGATACCAGATTCTAACAAGGTGACAAACTTCACCATCAGAATGCTTTGGAGTAGGGTATTTACAAAGTTTAATGATTGGATCAGGGTGATTAACATTTCTGTCACCTTAAACATTTATCATTTCTTGGTGTTAGGAGCATACAGAATTTACTCCTCTACCTCACTGTGAGTTACAGCGACTCTTCTATTGCATAGGACACTGAAAGTCATTCCTGCACTCTAACTACATGCCTGTTAACCATCCTCTCTGGATCTCACTTGCCCTACCCTGCCCAGTAGTCTCTACTTCTACAAGGTCAATTTTTTTTTAATTTTTTAATTTATTCTTGTATGTGTATGAATGTACTGTCTGCATGTAGGTTTGTGCACCCAGGTCATGCAATACCACAGAGGTCAGATTCCCCTGGAACTGGAGTCAAAGACGGTTCTCAGCCTTCATGTGGGTGCTGGGAATTGAACCCAGGTCCTCTGCAAGAGCAGTCGGTGCTCTTAACTACTAGGCCATCCCTCCAGCCCCAAGGTCAATTTTTTTAAAGCTTTAACCTATAAGCAAAAATAAGCAGGATTTATTTCTTTTTCTGAATTTTAACAGAATAGATTCCCCTGAGCTCATTGTGTTGTCCCAAATTATAGTATGTCACTTTTATGTCTGAGTACATATACATGTACTCTTCTCTTAACCATTCTTATACTGTAGGTTGAGTCTCTGACTGTGGCGAATGATTGAGTGGGCAGGAATTCATTGTGATACTGTAAGCATAGCCAAATATACATGGCCAGAGAGGTCATAGATCTTAGATGAAACCCCAAGACTGTCATATCCCTAGACTAATATTATCTCTTACTACGTACAAAATATGTATCTTTGTCTTTACAGACAAGTATCCCATTCAGCACTCATCAAAGAAGCTTCTTTTGTACCAGACTAAGACTACAACAGATTAACATAACTGGTCCCACATAGACATTGTCTGTGAATTGTTCAAGCCTAAGTTTCACATCTACAATGCAGCCTCTAGACCTAAGGTCAGAAGAGGGTGTCGGATTCCCTTGACTCGAGTTTTCCTGGAATTGGAGTTACAGACGGTTCTTAGCCGCCATGTGGGTGCTGGGGATCGAACCTGGGTCCTCTGCAAGAGCAGTCGGTGCTCTTAACCGCTAGGCCATCTCTCCAGCCCCTGAATCTCTCAATTTTTATTAATGAAGTTCTCTCATGCAACAGATGGCCAGGAACACAAAAGGTCACAATACGTATCGCTTTCACACACTGATCTCCTTTCTGTTGGGTATAAATTTGGTAGACACTGAATGGTTGGATCATACAGTTCAGTATCTAGTTTCTGGAGGAAATTGCATACTGTTCTCCTTAAAGGCTGTGACAATTTACATCCCCAACAGCAGAATGAGTCCCCCTCTTCTCAACACCCTCACCCACATTTGTTAGCGTCTGTCTCTTTGACCATGATCATCCTCACAGGTATGAGGTGATGTCTCATCGTGTTTGGGTTTTCATTTCTCTGATGATGAATAGTGCTAAGTTCATTTTCATGCACTTTGGGTCATTTGAATTTCTATGTGCTCTTTTGACAAATGGAGAGCTAGGATAATCTTAACATAGTGAAAGAAACATAAAGAAATTTAAATTGGGACCTGGAATTTCCTCCAATAAAAAGCATGAAGCAGCAATATGGTAACTGTGGGCCAGGCTGTTCTTAACTCAGGAAAGGCTCTTCAAGAGAAAGGAAAGACAATAAACATTCCTGGGTCTCCTGCGGGGGAAGAGGGGGGTGGTGGAAACATGTGCCTTTCTGAAAGAAAAAAAGTAATTAGAAATGTCTACAACTTACCCTTGCTTCTGTCTGAGAGCAAAAAAGATACAGTAGGAATTTGAAGTCCCCATGGAGGGCTAACCAAAGAGGAATTTTTATTTGCTGCTGTTATGAACCCAATTAGATATATTTTGAGGAAAGGGTGTATGTATATTAGATTTTAATTAAGTAGTGTTAATTATAATCTACGAGATGTGCTTACTGCTTATCAGATAATTATGAGAAAGCAGATTTGGCTGCTGGCTTGTGACTAATTAAGTGAAATTAGTAATGATAATTATAGATTCATTTTTGGTTTGCCTTTATTGGAAAAGGGGCAAATTTGTCTAGGCCAGAGTGGGGAGGGGTAAGGGTTGGGGTCCTGGTTTACCTGGAGAGCACTATGGGTTTGAAGACTTGAAAGGAGCAGAGGGGACAGCCATCTGATATTGCCACCCCACTCCCTTGTGTCCCCAGTCTCTTGCAGCTGGCCCTGCTTCCCCTGATCCTACCCCCAGAGTCCCTTTATGGTCTGTTGTAGTGAAGAAGAAGTTTAACCCATGAGTAAGAGACCTTAGGGTCTCCGGGCCCGAGAGTCTCTAGTGTTTCTGTGTCTGTCATACTAACTTTCTTCTGGGAGTTTCTGAAGACAGATGACCAACCTATAATTGGAGTCCAGGATTTACTTCCTTCAAAAGACCACCAAGGCTAACTTTTTAAATCTTGACAAACTAAGAAAAAATTTCTTGCCTCTTTATTTCCATTCGATGCACTATTTTGACATTTCAATTACATATTTTCTCAGTTAACGGTTGTTTCAGCCTGGCCATCAGTATTGGAGTTTGCATTCCTTGAGAGCAGATGCTGTAACGATTTTTCATAGTTTTTACAGTGTGTGTCTGCTATCTAATGAACTCCCCCTGGGGCTATGACACCTGAGATGCTAGAGTTAAGGGGGCGGGGGGAGTCAAGCCATCCTAATTGATCCTAGGTTGTCACTTTGTAGCAGCATTATCTTGGGCAAATCACTTATTCTGTCTATGCCTGGGGGTTGTTTTACAGCTTTTTAAAAATCTGTAAAATAGAAATAGAAGCAGTAGTCACTGTAGGATTCATGGGATTAAATAAAATAACTGAGAGCTTAGCATGATGCTTGGCCCACAGCAAGTGCTCAGCAAATTAGTCTTTCTCAGTTGGTCCATGAACTACTCACAGCAGAACCACATGGGGAGAATGGACACACAGAGAAGCATAACTGGGCCCCGTCCTTGAGCCTTGAATCACCAAACTGAGCCAGCACCCAGGGGTTTTCATTCCCAGAAAATATTTTTCAGGTAATTTCCGCACACGGTAGCTACAATGGGCTCCAGCTAGTACAACAGTGTTAGGAAAGCAAATTTAGGGAAGCCCCTCATTGCCTTCCTCACCCTGTGTCACGGCTACAGGTCAGAGAAAATGAGCAAGGGAGATCAGCAGCTTGGAAATCCCAGTGTCTGAGTGTGCGTCAGGGTCACAAACACTGCACAGCCCAAACCCTTCACAGCACAGATTGCAATCTGTACAGGCTTTCCTCCACAGAACAGGACCTGAAGTGCTTTCCGGAAGCTCAGATGTAAAAGAGAACATTTAGGGTACCCTGCAGTTGTGTGATCACGCCGCTGTTTAGGCTGGTAAATGTAGTTCTTGCCAATTTGAGTACCAACCAATTCCTACACACTGAGATCACATGCTGGAAGCAACCCCTCACCCCGGTGGACCATGCCCAGAATGTTACCTGTAGCCTGATACATGCTATGTGGTCTTTACCTTATCATGTCCCATCCATGCTCACAGCCATCCATCCCAGTCCTCTCATCCTCAGTTCTGTGTCCTAGTCTGAAAAGAGCCTCAGACTCTGAGTCCTGCCTTTCTGATGACACCTATTTTCCACCCGGGTGCCCGTCACTTCAAAATCAAGTAGGATAAGTTTCAAAGCAGCCTTCCTGTCTTGAGCAATGTCTGTACACTCACTCTGTGGACAGGGACCCATGTGTGTCTGACCCTTCCCTTCCTGCTTTTGACGGATTGCTCTCAGATCCCTCATATTTACAGCTAGCTGGAACTTGCTTTAGCACTGATATACTATTCCTCTTCAGCCCTGGATTAGCTCTGTTGAGCTGCTCTTATCCTAGGCAGTAGCTATTATCATTGTCTTCATGTTACAGGTGAAACTGAGGTCTACATGATCCCAAGGCTGCCCTGGTTCACACGGCCTAGACAGTGGGACCATGCACTGTCCCCCACACTCCCTAAACTCCCACCCAGAACCCTTACAGTCCACTGCCCACTGCCCTGTGAATTTTGGAGCTCTGTGTGTGGTGTCCTGATATGTGGCTGTATTCTTCTGTGTATTCTGATGTGGTTCTGGTGCTTCCAGTGGCCTTCTGCCCCCTGACTGACTAACTTCTCTACTCCTGATGTAATAAAAGCCAGCCACTTCACCTGTTCCTACTCCCTCACCAAGACCAAATTATGCATTTGGTAGCACCATCTCGGTTCCTGGCTTTAAAATTCCATCTGTCCCATGCAAAGTCCACATCACCCAGGTATTATATGCTGGCTACTTCTCCCTAAAGTCAACCTGCTTTCTTGCACATTTGTGTATCTGTCGCTGCCTAGTCCCCATCTGACTTCCCTGAACTAGGATGATCCTCCTACATTTGTCTTTTTTAATGTATATTTTATTGGATTTTTGTATTTCATACAAAATGCCTTAATCATCTTTACACCCCTCTCCCAGACATACCCTCATGGGTTTCATACATTCTGTCATGTATGTTAAGGCCTATCCAGTCAAGTGAGTATACCCAGACATCACTCAGTGTAAGTTCATATGCTGGGGTCTAGTCAGCCTGTCTAGAGTCTCTCCCTTAAGGAAGATCAACTGTCCCTCACCCAGCAGTATTCAGCTGTCAATAATTCTTTGTCTAGGTTGGGGACTTGATGTTCATTGTCCCAGTTCTATGCTGGATTTTTGTCTGACTGAGTTTGCATGGATCTTGTCCATACTGACACCATTGCTGTAAGTTAATATGAGCAAGGTCCCAGGAGCCTGAAAGAATCTGTTTCCTTGTGGTGATTAACCACTTCCCCTAATAACCACAACAATGATCAACATAGCAAATTTATATTGGTGTAATAGTGGCACTTTTATCTTGGGGTTAATCAACAGTTCCATAATTGGACTTAAATTCCATTCAATGGGAGGGAACTCACACTTGGTCCATAGCCAAATACACATGTCTAGAAAGGTCATGTATCTTGCCTGGGCATGGTGGTGCACGCCTTTAATCCTAGCACTTAGGAGGCAGAGGCAGGCAGATCTTTGTGAGTTCAAGGCCAGCCTGGTCTACAGAGTGAGTTCCAGGACAGCTGGAGCTACAGGGAGACCCTGTCTCAAAAAAAAAAAAGTCATGTATCTTAGAGAAAACCCTACATCTGTCACATGCATAGACAAATGTAATTTACTGCTATATGCCACGTATAGATAGACAAATGTAATTTATTGCTATATGCTACGTATAGATAGACAAATGTAATTTATTGCTACATGCTATGTATAGATAGACAAATGTAATTTATTGCTATATGCTACATTTAGATAGACAAATGTAATTTATTGCTATATGCTATGTATAGATAGACAAATGTAATTTATTGCTATATGCTACACATAGATAGACAAATGTAATTTATTGCTATATGCTACGTATAGATAGACAAATGTAATTTATTGCTATATGCTATGTATAGATAGACAAATGTAATTTATTGCTATATGCTACATATGGATCCTTATAGTTACAGACAAGTATGCCAGTCAAAACTCATCAAAGAAGCTTCTTTTGCAATGGACAGAAACTATTATAGAATTCTACAACTGGTTGCAAACAGAGAATAACACTAAGTCTCTGCGAGATGCTCAATCCTAAGTGGCACATCTGTGATGGAACCTCTACATTTGCTCTTATAAGAGCATTGCTATCAGGAGAAAATCTTCACCAGCAACACAGCTGACAGCGGTTTAATATCCAGAATATATAAAGAACTAAAAAAAACAAAGAATCAAGAAAACATATGACCCAATTAAAAGATGAGCTAATGATCTGAACAAAGAGTTCTCAGAAGAAGAAATAAAGATGGCTAAGAAGCATCTTAAAAAGTATTCAACGTCGTTAGTAATTAGGGAAATGCAAATTAAAACCACTTTAAGACTTCATCTTACCACAGTCAGACTGGCTAAGATCAAGTGAACAAATGATACCAAATGCTGGAGAGGATATGGGGAAAGGAGAATGCTCATTAATTGCTGGCGGGATTGCAAACTGCTGCAGCCACTATGGAAACAGTATGGAGAACTCTTTAAAAAGCTAAAAATCAACCTACCATTTGACCAGGTTATACCATTCCTTGGCATATACTCAAAGGACTCATCCTATTGCAGAGATACTTGTACATCCATGTTTGTTGCTGCTCTTTTCACAATAGCTAAGAGATGGAAGCAACCTAAGTGCCCCTCAGATCAGGAGTGGATGATCAAAATGCAGTATATTTATACAATGGAGTTCTATTCAGCAGTAAAGAAAAATGAAATAAACATGAAATCTCCTGGTAAATATGGATGGAACTAGGAACAGTTATACTAAGTGAGGTAACGTAGACCCTGAAAAACAAATGATGTATGTTTTCCCTCTCATGTGGCTCCTAGCACTACATCCTTCTATGTGAGTATGTGTCCTGATGTAACTGGAGGAACCTGGAAAATGGGAAAAAAAAAAAACCCATGGAGGTAAAGGGAAAAGATGGAACCTGACAGAGAAGAACAGTAGGAGACAGATGTTACTAAGGGAGACATGGACAAAATAAAATAGGTGTGTCTAAATGGGAGAGAGAAGGGAGGATTATAAGAAGAACTTTGGGGATAACACAAAAAGAACTCAAGGGAGGTGGGCCCACAGGAGGCTGGTATTATCAAGGAAAAGTGGGGGAAATGAGAACACTTTAAATGGGGAAGGCATGGAGGGAGGGTTAGACAGGGAGAGAAAAATAATGCCAATCTAGTGCAAAAAAAACAAACAAACACAGAATCATGTCATTTCAACAACCTAATGACAAATTACACATACAATATCTCTACATAACAAGAAACAGCACCAGACAGGAGAAACCTTCCTTTGAGTTGTTGGCCAAGGATAGTCCAAGAGACTCCCAAAATTACACAAGCTATTTCCACAGTTATTGATTGATTGCCTCCCAGAACTTGAGGATAAGATCCTATTGCAGAATACAGAACATACTTCGGACACAGGATTTAGAGCAATGGAGCTAGAACTCACCTGGAAGACACTTCCCATGTAGGCTATCTCTTATAGCTTTGGAGAGCATTGGTGCAAGGTGCCAATCGATGGTCTAACCCAGTCTCAAAACCAAATAACCACATCAATGACTGGCACAGCATATGTCATTGGTGCTGTGCTGTAGTGGGACTTATATCTTGGAGGCAATCGATAACTACCTAATTGGACTTAAAGCCCACTCAATGGGAGGGAACTCATATGTGATACTGTAAGCATAGCCAAATACACATGGCTGGAGAGGTCATGGATCTTAGATGAAACCCCAAGACTGTCATATCCCTAGACTAATATAATATCTTACTATGTACAAAATATGTATCCTTGTCTTTACAGACAAGTATCCCATTCATCACTCATCAAAGAAGCTTCTTTTGTACCAGACCAAGACTACTACAGACTAACATAACTGCTCCCACATAGACATTGTCTGTGCATTGTTCAAGCCTAAGTTTCACATCTACAATGCAGCCTCTAGACCTAAGGCTCACAGAACACAGAACAAGGGGTAAAGAAGAAACTAATGAATCTCTCAATTTTCATTAACGAGGTTCTCTCATGCAACAGAAGGCCAGGAACACAAAAGGTCACAAATGGCCAAAGTGGAGGCATTAAGAATTTGCAGATTGCCGGGCGTGGTGGCACACACCTTTAATCCTAGCACTTGGGAGGCAGAGGCAGGTGGATCTTTGTGAGTTCAAGGCCAGCCTGGTCTACAGAGTGAGTTCCAGGACAGCTGGGGCTACAGGGAGACCCTGTCTCAAAAAGACCAAAAAAAAAAAAAGAATCTGCAGATTTTAGATCCTTGGACAGGACTCCTGTGTTAAAGTCTACCCAGCCAGGGCTCAGGAACCATTGCAGAGAAGAGGAGGTGCATAACCATATGGAAATAGAGTCTTATAGGCTTCTAGAACTTGCTTATATGAATCTTCAGCAATGGTGTCAGCATGAATAAGGGCCATGCAAACTCAATCAGACAAAAACCCAGCATAGAATTGGGCAATCTCAGACTCAAAACTTAGCTGAAGAAATATTGGCAGCTGATTATTGCTGGGTAAGGAAGAGCTAATCTCTTAAAGCAAGGGACTCTGGATTGGAGGACTAGACCTCGGTAGATGAATTTGCACTGAGGAACATCTGGGGACAGTATCTTGACACAGTAAGCCTTAACACAAATGACAGAATGTATGAATTCCAATGGGGGACTATGACAGGGTACCAGCGGGGAAGGCTGCATAAAGGTGACTAAGATTGAAATTCTCTGTATGAAATACAAAGTAATTCAATAAAAAATTATAAAAAAAATAAAGATCATTGGTATCTAACGTAGAGCTTGACCTATAGTGGGTGCAATATAAGTGACATGACTGTGGAGTTTGGACCTACTTTATCTGCTTAGTCTGGGAAGATGAACAATACATCTTACTATTGCATCTTTCTGAGATTTACTTTCCATTTAGCCATATACCTCAGCCCTAAGAATACGAGGACCTATGCCTAAGGTAAGATGGGGCTCCAGGCAGGCCTTAGTGATAAGTGACGTGACAAGAACGGAGGTCATTAGATAAACAGCTCTCCAGTGCGGAACACCTTTGCTCAGATAAAGTAGTTCCTTTATGCAAAGATGCTTATAGATTTCATGCTAATCAAATATGGCATTAGTACTTGATGGATCCTTGGAGAATGGGAATCAAGTGTTATTTCACTGGAAACAATAGTGAAGCCCAGAGAAGGGAAACTACTAGAGGCTAAGTCTGTTTCATTGAATCGTCACCCTTTCTCCTGAACTGGATAAACTGTGGTTACAGCTTCAATTATTGAGAAGCAGAAGCATTTAGGCCAGTCAAAGGAGTTATATGGTAGAGTTCCACATACAGCATGTTCTCTAAGTCACTGGCAAGTTTCAGTCCTGATGAAAAATAATCTGTGACTACAATAAGTGTTATGTCAGAGGTATATCTGAATTAAGCTTTCAACAGCAAGAGAAATTTCAAAAGGCTGACATGGAACACAGGAAAAGAAAAGATTGAATGAAAGTCCGTACACAACAATGTTTTGTAAGCTGAAGGCAAAATAAATGTCCCTTATTAACTGTCTAAGGAGATGGGAGAACCAGGAACGAGGGGTGGGCTCTGTGCTGGTTGATCTTGTGCTCAGCTTGAGTGGACTGAGATGCCTGGAGCTAGGCATCTGGGTGCGTCTGCTAGGGGGACGTGACAGTAACTGAGGAGAAACGACCTAGACTGATTATGTGGGCACTGTCCAATAGGTTGGGGTCATGAATAGAAGAAAAGAAACCCAACCAGCATGGTCAAGCTGGTGTCTTCTTAATCTATCACTGCAGCCATTGGCCACAGACAGCTGACTCCGACTTCTTCAGCTTTCAATGTAGACTCCATGTCAGCAGCTCTCCAGGGGGATTCTGGCCTTGTGCATCAGAATGAGACTTCTGAGACGTGGAACTTATAATACTGAGCAACTATCAGGTTCTCTGCCTCTCCAGAAGGCAAATGGCTACTGTTGAGCTACCCAGACTATTAGGATACAAGCCAATTCTGTAAACCCCCCCCATTATAACATATGCTTTTATTTCTGTTTCTCTAGACTACTCCGATCAATACAGGTTCTGGTGCCCTGAGGACCACAACAAAGGTGGTGATAAGATTTCCAAAAAGCATGGTGGCTCACGCCTTTAATCCCAGCACTTGAGAGGAAGAGCCAGGCGGATCTCTGTGAGTTCAAGGCCAGCCTGGTGTTCAGAGTGGGCTCCAGACCAGCTGGGACTAAAGGGAGACCCTGTCTGAAAAAAGACCCCCAAAAAATTTTCCAAGAAAGGAAGAATAAGCCCAAGGCCACTTGATCACATGCAGGCACCTATACAAGAGGATGGCTGTGCAGTGGTCTATGAAACTGAGACCTGCGGGACTGGAGAGATGGCTCAGCAGTCAAGAACACTGGCTGCTCTTGCAGAGGACCTAGGTTCTGTTCCTGCACACGCAGCAGCTAATGGCAGTCTAAAAATCCAGTTCTGGGAAATCCAATGCAGTCTTCTGGTGTGGTTATATACATGCAGGCAAACACATACCGAAAATAAGAATAAAATTAATTAATTTTTAAAAACAGAATTGGAAGCTCAGAGGCACAACCAGAACGAAGCAAAGAACTTTAAAACAAAATTTCCTACATAGAAGTGGAAGCAGTGAATTCAGAATAACTAGTGTACCTGTGGAAAACAGCAGAAAACCAGGAAGCTGGGCCAGTCTTTCAAAACTGGTGGCATGTAGCCAGCAGGGGAGAGCAGACCAGTCACAAACATTTGAGACACCAATGATAACGACAATGGTTCAGTGACATGGGAGGAAAACCTCGGAGGGTGATAATGAGTTTAAATTCAGACCTCTCAAAGTGAGGCACTCAGTACTAGTGCCCAGCCCGGTGTTCTTTGTGAGAATGGGAAGCTCACTTGGGTTCTGATTCCCTCATATATGATTTATCATGGGAAAATTTGGATACAGAAGGAAGCATGCCTTTCACAAATTTGCAACAACAAAAACAAAACTATGTAAAATAAACCTGTGGGGTATGGAGCCTGTCTTGAAATTTAGTGGCTCAGTTTGTGTAGCTGGGGGAGAGAAGAGGTAGGCCTATGGTAGATGGTAGCTGTGGAATAGCAGGGTGGGATTTTTAAGGCACCGGACCATCTGCTGCACTGTCTCATCCTGATATGGGCAAAATGGGAACTGCTTTATCACCAATGAAATTAGGTGTCAGAGGCATAACACACACACACACAAGCATTGCGGCATATGTGAACAAGGTGAGAAGGTGATGTTATGAAGACTCCCTTCTTATAGATAAAAAAATTGTAATCTATGTAGTTCACCCTTCAGAGACAGGGAATAATAGATTAAAGAGTGGAATGAAAATTGATAAAACTGGGAACTTAATAGAATATTCTTCCATGAAGAATATCTTTATAGCTTAAGGTTATAGGATTGCCTACAAAAAGTCCAAAATGTTACACAAAAATTCATAAATCTGAGCACATCAGAACTAATATTCACTGACAAAGAAGATGGCAGACAGAATTAACAGACATTGAAAAGACATTTAAAGTGTCTAATCCAGATATGACTGGAATCTGGAATATAAAACAAATTTGTCAATGGAAGAAGACAGTGTGCTGGTATACCTCTGTAATCCCAGCACTCAGGAGGGAGAAGTAGGATGACCAGAAGGTCAAGACCAGCTGTTGCTAGACAGTGGTTCAAGGAGAGACAGGCTACAGGAGACCTTGTCTCAAACCCCCAGGCTTTACCAAAGAAAAAGGAGCCAAAGGAAATATGAGCAAAGAATTTAAATGTGGAACTTAACAGAAAGAAATATTTAAAAATTAAGCATGTGAAAATAAATTAATTATTAACCATGAAAAGCTGAGGACAAAAATGATGTAGGTGTCAGTTTATAACTGGAAGACTGGAAAAATTTAGAAAGAGAGGAAGCGAAGGGTTGAGGAATTCAAGGACATGGCCATAGTTGGGATTAGCTAAGGAGAGTACACATAGATAAAGAGCCAGATCAATATTAGATAAATATACGTGTAGGTATAGAGAGGCATACAGTTAGATATGCACATAAATCAACACCTCCACAGACAGATAACTAGACAGATTCATTCTTATATGCTTATAAGAGACTAAACACATTTAAATGAATGGTTCTTTATGGGAGGGACCATAAAAACTTTTCAAATTGGTTTAATAAGGATATAGCCAGCCTACTACAAAACCTAATATTTAGACCATTTTAATTAAATAGTATGATATGAAACAGGAATACAACTTAGAAACATACTAAAAACTGTACCACCCTCAAGTAGAGTTTATGCACAGCATAAAAGATTTTAGCTGGAGAGGATATGTCCTCCACATCATTATTTTAAATCATTATTTTAAAATATAAAGAGAAATATCACTCAGTAATATTGTGAGATGCCCAAACAAGGCTTTGTTAAAATTAACATAAATTCTGGTACATCCTACTCAATGCAAAGCTGTATCTTTTCTTTCTCAGCCATTGAGTTGGTGAAATTTTGTCCTGTTGGAACCCACAAATCTTTTCCTGTAGTTAGTTTTAAGATTTGAATTGCAAAGTTTTTGACGAAAAGGTTTCATATCTATCTGTATCCCCCCCGCCTTTTTTTTTTTTTTTTCAACCCATGAGTCTCCAGAAGACAGTTGTATTATACATAACTATAGGGTGGAATCAAGGCCCAGATTTCATCAGATTAAACTACAGCAATGTAGTCTGGACACTCGTTTGATCAACTTGATTGAACAAACAAGACCCCTCACCCCCCCCGCTGGAAGGTGGGGTGTGGGGTTTGGCCACAACACAGCCGGCAAATTGGTTTTACATGAAGGATGCTGTACTCATGGATTATCACTTATAGCTAAAAAATGGAAAAAAAAAACTGAGAGAAAGATGCAGGACGTTATGGCAGAATGCATGATTGGGATGGGGTGGGGGGGGGAGGGGGAAGGGAAAGGGAAATATGCCTGAACTGAATTGGAAAATGATGTATAAAATGCACAAAGCATCAATAAAAAAATCTTAAAAAAGGGGCTGGAGAGATGGCCTAGCGGTTAAGAGCGCCGACCGCTCTTACAGAGGACCCGGGTTCGATCCCCAGCGCCCACATGGCGGCCGAGAGCCATCTGAAATTCCAATTCCAGGAGAACTCCAGCTCCAGGGGAGTCCGAGACCCTCTTCTGACCTCCGCGGCATTGCATGACACGGGTGCACAGACCTGCATGCAGACAGTACATTGGTACACATACAGAAATAAATAAAAAATTAAAAAATTAAAAAATAAAAAATAAATAAAAAAATCTTTAAAAAAAATTAACATCGATTCATAATGGCAGGCCGGAAAAGAGGAGAAAGGAGGTGAGGGTAAGGGAGGGGAGGGCAGTGAAGGGGAGGGGAGGGAAGCTTCAAGAAAAATAGGAAAAATCAGCTTCCTAGAGATCATAGTGTTATAGCAAAAGCTAACAAAATCTCAATTAAATTTGAAACATAAGCGAATCCTCTAAACAGGAATAAGAAACTGGTATCCAATTCTGTTCTTGAGATTTAAATAAACACTGAAAGGAGAAAAAGATGCATCTGTTGTTATCTAAAAATATAATTGTCTTCCTCAAAATGCAAGTACCTCATTTAGAAATTATTAAAACTTGCTAAGAGGCCAATAAAGTGATTTTTTTAATAAAAGAATATGCACAAATCAATATCTGTCCATGAAGTCTGCAATAAACAGTTATAAAGTGCAGTAATAAAAAAATCTATTTTTGACATCAAAAATTATATCATGCATAGGAATTAATAATAAATGTACAAAACCTATATGAGTAACACTACAAAAGACTACAGGAGAGCGTTATTTAAAAGGCCTGAAAGAATCACCTAATGAGATAACTTTTATTGCTTTCCTCACCCGCAGGCCTGCATCTAGTAGTTTTGTGGAGTCTACCTCTTCTTGTGGAAGGCACCTATCTCACTGTTAGAGGTTCTCCTTTGAACATCATTATCTTTCTGTATAACATCAGTCCTCTCTGCATAGGAACACAGAAGTGTCTCTGGTCCTAGTAAGAGCAAACGAAAATAAGTCCTCCATTGCCACACCAAACTTCCAACAGATATCGTCACAAACTTACCAGTAGTTTGTACATTCACAGGTGAGAATGTATAAACACAGTCAACCTATTTACTAAAAATTACTTGTAACCTCAAAAATCAATATTCGAAAACCTTCCCCAGTCATGTGTAAATGTGCACAAGTCAGAAAAATGTTTGAGTCGCTTGGGGTGAATACTCCCAGCTGAAATTGAACAAAATTCGGGGTTTTCATGCCTCAGCTCCTGTTTTGTAAACAAACAAGCTTTTTTCGTGGTCTACTTAGTGTCTGTTTTCCTAGTTTTATGCTTGATGCTGGTGATACCATGTTAAAGCAATTGCTGTGCACAGTACTGGAACCTTGTCTAATGGTGCTAATAAATGTAAGGAGCCTATGCTTAGTCTTATGGAGAAAACATAGATGATAAAGAAGCATTGTGTAAGCAAGAGTTACAGCAACTTTGGGTGTGAGTTTAATTTGGGGAATCAGCTATGTATTAAATGATACATTTTGAAACAGAAACATGCATAAGATAAATAAGCAGAAGTCTGTGAGAAGTTACCCTGTCTTTTCCATGGAACTGTGTTCACTACTATAATGGCCATGGCGCTTTTGTAAAGAATATTGACTATATTTCTTCCTGCCTCGTTCTTTTCTTGGCTCCAGTCAAGCCTAGTTCTTTCATTGTGGTGACTCTGATTAAGTTCACCAATGACCAGTCCACCAGTCTCCAGGGTTTGCTCTATGCTCTCTTCAGACGTCCCTACCTCCAACATCTACATAGTCACCACGCCTTCTTGAAGCCCTTCTCCTTTTTGGTCTCTCAGTTGTTATTCTTATCCAAGTCTTCTTTTCCTTCATTTCTGTGAGGGACTTCCTTGAAGCCTCTTACTAGCTGCTTCCCTGAAAATCTTATCCAGAACAACAGCTTGGAAGGACATCAATAGGCTAATGACTCTCAAATGGCCGTGGGAACAAGAACTCCCCCAGGTGGGACTCATACCCAACTCTCTTCCAGACATCTCTCTCTGGGTGGCATTTTAGAGTACACAAGAGAACCAGGAAGTTCCATTGGTAATAGGTCTTAAATATTTATTAACTCTATGTTAAGAAAAAGCAAGAAAAGAGTTCACAGTGGGGGTTTGAGATATCAGATGTGCATGTAATGGTTTGTCTCTGCTCCTTCCATTCAGGTAGCTTCTTAATCTGAAGACTTGGGAAAATTCCATATATATTGCTTTCTCCTCCTCCTCCTCCTCCTCCTCCTCCTCCTCCTCCTCCTCCTCCTCCTCCTCCTCCTCCTCCTCCTCCTCCTCCTCCTCCTCCTCCTTCTTCTTCTTCCTCTTCCTCTTCCTCTTCCTCTCCCTCTCTTTCTTCCCTTCCTTCCTCCATCTTTTCCTCTCTCCCTCTCCCTCCCTTTCTCTTTCCCTCTTTTTTCCCCCTCTTCCTCTCTTTCCTCCTTCCCACAAGCAATATATCAGAAACCTCTGTCACTCTACTTCCAATGCATGTTCCAAATCCATGAGTGCCTCTCACTTTACTCCAATGTTCCTGCCTAGTTTAGTCCCATCATTTTTCATTCAGATTACATCAATTTCCCATATAGTCTCTTTCATACCAGCTCTGGTGCCTAGCTCAATGCACATAGTGTATTCTTGACAGACATCACACTGAGGTGGTAAGTTACAAATTAGATCACTTTCCTTTATTCAAAGACTTCAGAATGCTGCTGTGTTTAGAATATTACACATTCACCATGATGCCATTGCTAACTAATAAGAAATAAGTCATATGATACAGTCCATGGCTATTCTCCTGGCCACAGAAAAAATATCTTTTTTTTTCAGCAAGCTCTGCCACTGGTCTTTCTTCTGTTTCTTGACACTAACAAGGTAGTTCCGGGGCTGGAGATATAGCCTAGCAGTTAAGAGCACCGACTGCTCTTGCAGAGGACCCGGGTTCAATCCCCAGCACCCACATGGCGGCTAAGAACCGTCTATAACTCCAATTCCAGGAGAACTCCAGTTCCAGGGGAATCCGACACCCTCTTCTGACCTCCACGGCGTTGCACGACACAGGTGCACAAACCTACATGCAGACAGTACATTCATACACATACAAAAATAAATTAAAAAAATAAAAAAAAACAAGGTAGCTCCCAACTTGGACATTTTTGTTATTGTTATGGTTTATCCTTTTTTTGCATTTTTAAGTTGAATTTTTGTGATTTCCATGCAATACCCTTTGATGGCATTTAGATCTACTCCCCTCTCCACATCTCCCCTACTACCCCCCCCACAATTTAATGAGCTCTCTTACATATTTAATATGGCCTATTAGTGTCTCATTTGTAGCCCCCCAATGTCCTTCAGTGTAGATTGATCCCCTGGGTCCATCAAGGGTCCCAATCCCATAAGACACTGTCTTTCCCCACCCAGCAGCCAGCACTTGCCAAGAGTCCCTTAAGCTGGGTTAAGATTTCTTACCTATGTCCCCATGTCTATGCTGGGATTTTGTCTGGTTTGAACTTGCATAGGACTTGTACATGCCAACTCAAGACTTTTATACTTGCTATTCTATTTGTTAGGACTACTTCTTTCACAGTTTTCCCTAGGTCTTTCCTTACGGCCTCCAGCTCGGCTAAAACATCCTCCCTTTCTCCCATGGGGTATTCCTGAATATAGAGTCCAAGCAGGTCCCTCTCAGCCATGTTCTAGTTCATCACCCTGTTGCTCTTCTCCTTAGGGTCCTCACACCATCTGGAAAGGCTCTTGCCTTTTATTTGTGGTCATCTGCTCACCATGACTCCTCCCTCCCTCCACCAACTTTATAACATATATTTCCCATGATTTGGTAGAATCTTGCCTGCCTCAGAGCTGAGGACAGTACCTAACAAGTCATTGCTGCTAGGAATCAAAATGCCTTTAATTCTTTAAACTTGCAGGTAAATCTCATATATATTTATGGGATACCATGTGTTGCTTTGTCTCAAGTTTACATTGAGGTGCTGGCTATACGTTTTAAAGAAATATTTGTTGGCTAAATATGTAGTCTTGTTAGGAAGTCTCAGGGACACCAGATAAGCATGTGTATAAATAAAGAAATCACAATTAGAATTTCAGTGAAATTGATGCCATTGTTAACTGATAAGAAATTAGCCTGGAGAAACATTTATGAAACTAGCCAAGCCATAGAAGTATTGTTATATAGTAGTACTGACAATATTGTTATAACCACGGTAACGGGCAAACGATCAAGGAAGCCAGTGACATTCTAGAAGCAAGAGTTTAATAGTTGTCACAAGTCTCTGATTTCAGTGGGAGATTTCAACTGCTCATACCACAGTCATCAGTGGTTTAAAATCAGCTGTGAGTGGGGGCCTCATTCCCTAGAACCAACACATTTTACATGTCAGAGCTTGTTTTTCTCCTTCAGAAAGCTTGTCATTACCAGCATACTGCTGTGCCAAGGATCCACACCAGACAATAGTTCTGAGGGCAAGAGCGGAAACAAAGCAATATTAGACTGTAACCCTCAGCAGGCCCCTTCCATTCTGAGATTCCATCCGCACTACCTGTCAATGAAGAAAATCTCTAAGGGCACTACCTGTCAATGAAGAAAATCCCTAAGGATTTGCTCTTTGTAGTAGTTTAGTATTTCACTCATGTGCGATCCCTCTGTGTAGTTTAGTATTTCACTCATGTGCGATCCCTCTGTGTTTATATGCCGACACACTTGAACAATTTATATTCCTTATTCCTCACCTTCACATCTCATATTCTGTAAGAAATAAGTACAGAGAAGAAGAATCAATGAAATAGGGTGGAGTCATAGGATAGCAGGCAGGTCAGAGAAGTAAAATGAGACTCGGGAGGCCAGCGGCTGATGCCAGTCAAAGAGAACGCCCAGGGAAGTGGGGTGCTTCCAGATACACCCTTCCTCTTCCACACAGAAGCTTGGATCAGCTCCCTAAACATGAGCCAGACCAGCATGCACACCATGGAAAACAGGGCAGTGGATCCTATTTCAAATATTTCTCATCCCAACAAGAAGAAAATCTATATTGACATATTTTCTTTGCTCCTTTGCTGGTTCCCAAACATCCACGTCTCCTGTGGAGACATAGGCGGGCTGTTTCCCAGGGGTCTCCCCAGTCTTATCTCTCCCCCCCCTGCCCGCTTTAAACCTGTGCTGAAACACCATCTTTTTTTTAATTTTTTAATTTATTTTTGTATGTGTATGAATGTACTGTCTGCATGTAGGTCTGTGCACCCGTGTCGTGCAATGCCGCGGAGGTCAGAAGAGGGTGTCAGATTCCCCTGGAACTGGAGTTCTCCTAGAATTGGAGTTACAGATGGTTCTCAGCCGCCATGTGGGTGCTGGGGATCGAACCCGGGTCCTCTGCAAGAGCAGTCGGTGCTCTTAACCGCTAGGCCATCTCTCCAGCCCCTGAAACACCATCTTTATTCCACCTAGGCACGAGTTGGATTGTGTTCCGTAGCTCTTACCACCTTACATCACCCAGGTAATTTATTTTTACTAGTTATCTCCAGTCCTTGGAATGGAAATTGCTCCGTGAATGCATGAGTTTCTATCTGCTGCACCCCCAGTTCCTGATGGAGAGTGAGTACGAGCCCAGGAAATATTTATTGAGTGAATGAATTCATGAATAAATATCTAGCATGGGGAAATTCCATGAGGAATCTGCTGGGCAAAGGCCACCGAATTTGGTGAGGAGTGGGCAGCTGTGACTGATGTTAGGATGGTGGAGCTGGAGAAGGGGAGACGCCAGAGGTGGTGCATGTGTGGAAGGTGGCCTGGAAGCCCTGTGGCTGTTACTCTCCCATGAAAGAACAGCATTCCAGCCACTTTTGCCCGGGCTCTGCGTGTCACTGTGCCTTGAAAAGGGTCCCTCACTTCAGGGGACCCATTTCTCTCCTTTCTGCATGGATTTTACTGCAATGGGCCTCTTGGAGAAAGAACAGCCAGAGAGGACTGCTACTGTCTGGTTATAAATTAGTTTCCCCATCGTGTCCTTAAATCCTTATGTAAGGAGTCTCTACTAAGGTTTAATGAAGGACGTTAGGAAATACCAGGAGAAAAAATTAGGTAATAAGTACCCATAGCTATGATGGGTCCAGAAAACTACATCATTGCTAGTGCTGCGAGATATAGTGAGCACTCTGAGCTTTAAGACACTATCAAGGAAGTGGGGTGGGGTTCAGAAGCATGTGTGAAAACCTGGGTTCCACCCCTAGCATGATAAACAAATAGACAAACTGTCACCCACACCTTCCTAGAGATGAGTCTCCTGCTCTGGTACCACAGACAGGAAGTTGCCTGCAGTACCTCAAGAACTACAGTAGCGTGCAGGCGCCTACACACACACACACACACACACACACACACACACACACACACAGACTGCCTGTGTCTGCACTGAACCCATACAGAGCAGGAATCTTTTTGTCATTGTTCTCTAAACAGTGGAGTGCCACAATGATTTACACACATTTATCAGATAAAGGACGATTTAAAGTTTGTTCGAAGATGGGGTCCATGTGTGCTAGGACCAATCATTTATATGAAGGACTGAGTGTCTGTGGACTTTGGTGTCCATAAGACTCCTAGAACCAATCTCGTGAAGATAGAGAGGGATGAATATATGTGGAGAGGGAGAGGGGGGAGAAGCAATCTGCACATTTAACTTGATGCTGGTATAACAGACACGCCAGGGGAAAAATTAAGTTAGCAGTGAAATCAGACCAGAAAAGCAAACCAGAAATAACAGAAGGATTTTATTTCTCACTCCTGATGCCTTTCCATCTTATCATCTCACTGCGAGCTTTACACCTTAATTGAAACTCACTCAAAACAGCCTAAGGTAGCAGGACAGGAGAGGAGGTAAACACAAATCAAACAATTCAATGGACCCTAGACTCAGCCCTCAAAGGAACCCACAAGATACCCATGCTGTGCTGAGCACACCGGCTCCTGCTTCACAGGCAGCTCACCAGTGCTCTGTCCTGCTCCAGGAGAAATCCTGGAATAAGGAGGGCGAAGGGGAGATTGGGGACCCCATGAGACTACGGCTGAGCCGGGTCTGAGTCCTGTTGGGAGCTGGGGTTGCTCTGGTCCTCTGGGGTGGTCCTCACAGATGTGTCTGAATATCAAGGCTCTGCACGAGTGCTTTGAGACTTTGAATTTTTTCTCTCTCCTTCCCAACCAAACTCTCATTTCAAGTTGCCACCTCAAATCTAATGCATAAAAGCAAAAGACACTGCCCAATATCCAGAGGATCTGAGGCAGAAACCATTGCTCAAAAGCTACCTCTGTTTTCTTTTCCTTAAATGGTAAAGTGACCTGGCTGAAGGGATGGAAAGATTTATCAGAGACCAGAACCTTTGCTAGAGATACAGAAGAATTAAGATGGAGACAATGTCAAACTACCAAAGGGGAATTCCATAAAACATCATTCTCTTGTTAATATCGAAATCATTGCTAGTGGCCAATGATTGCTGAAAATATCTAAACTCAGTGCCCCTTAAAAACTTGGAGTAAATACCAAGGGGAAACATAGAAAAATTAATATAGTAAAAATGCCCATTCTACCCAAATTAATATACAGATTCAATGCACTCCCAATCAAAATCCCTATGAGGATTTTCACAGACTTGGAAAAAAAATCCTGGGGTTGGAAGAGATAGCCTAGTGGTTAAGAGCACCAACTGCTCTTGCAGAGGACCTGGGTTTGATCCCCAGCACCTACATGGCAGCTAAGAACCATCTATAACTCCAATTCCAGGAGAACTCCAGTTCCAGGGGAATCTGAGACCCTCTTCTGACCTCTGTGGCACTGCATGACACAGGTGCACAAACCTACATGCAGATGGTACATTCATACATATACAAAAATAAATAAAATTAAAAAAAAAGAAAAAAAAATCCTTAAATATGGAAAAACAAAAGACCCCGAATAGCTAAAGCAACCCTGAGTGAAAAGTGCAATACTGGGGGGATTACATTACCAGACTTCAAGCTATATTACAGGGCTATAGTCATAAAGACAGCCTGGCACTGGCAAAAAAAGAGAACCATTGACCAATGGAACAAAATTGAAGATCCAAATGAGCTCATATAACTTCAGCCACCTCATATTTGACAAAGGGGCCAAAAAAGCTCAATGGAGGAAAGATAGCATCTTCTGCAAATGGTGTTGGCAAAACTGGATCATCATTTGTAGAAGAACAAAATTAAACCCCTACCTCTCACCCCATACAAAAATAAATTCCAAGTGGATCAAAGATCTCAACCTAAAACCTGAAACCCTGAAGGTGATAGAAGAAAGAGTCGGCAGCAACCTACAAGACAGAGGTGTAGGAAAAGACTTTCTAAATCAAACAGCGGCTGCACAGGAAATAAGGACAACAGCTGACAAGTGGGACCTCATCAAACTCAAAAGCTTTTGTACAGCTAAAGAAACAATCAAGGAAATGAAGAGAAAACCCACAGAGTGGAAGGAAACCTTCACCACTGATACATCAGACAAAGCATTAACATCCAGAATATATAAGCTACTTAAAGAACAAAGAAGTAAGAAAGCAAATGACCTCCTCAAAAGATGGAGTAAAGAGCTGAACAGACACTTCACCAGTAAGGAAGTAAAGATGGCTGAGAAACATCTTAAAAAGTGTTCAACATCATTAATAAGGAAATGCAAATTAAAACCACACTAAGACTAGCCAAGATCAAGAAAACAAAAGATACCAAATGCTGGAGAGGTTGTGGGGAAAGGGGAACACTCATCCACTGCTGGTGGGAATGTAAACTGGTACAACCACTGTAGAAAGCAGTGTGGAGAACCCTTAAAAAACTCAAAATGAGCCTACCACCTGACCCAGCCATACCAGTCCTAGGTATATACCCACAAGATGCACCCTACCATAAAGATACATGCACAGCTATGTTTACTGCAGCTCTCTTCACAATAGCAAAGACCTGGAACCAACCCAAATACTCCTCAACTGATGACTGGATAACAAAAATGTGGTACATCTACACAATGGAGTTCTATGCAGCAGTAAAGAAAGATGACATCATTAGCTTTGCTGGTAAATGGATGGAACTCGAAGCAAGTATACTAAGGGAAGTAACACAGTCCCAGAAAAAAAAAAAAAAAGGCGAATGGTTTCCCTCATTTGTAGATGCTTACACCAAATCCCCAGTTGGCAGGCAAACTGAGCAGCTTTATTATTATATTTCATTGTATCTGAAAGCAACTGTGCTATTACAATGTGAATCTATAAATGGGCTCTAGAATTGTCCTACCACCTATACTCACACACTGTAATTACCATATATAGATGGAGGATATTTGTCATGTTCTTAAAAAAGAATGTAAAATTACATGACTTTATACCTGCATGCAAATTTACTGTTAAAATGTGAATCTCTAAATGTGTTTAGAAATCAACTTATAGTTTATTTTCAGAATTTTTAATTTTGACTTATGTGTGGAGTGTATATATACACATTTTGGAATAATATAAAATAAAAAAGCACTTAATGGTGAAAAGAAGCTTATCTATGAGAGAACAGTCTACTTGTGTCAGAACCATTCTCTTGGTGTAAGCACTGCCCACTAGGGTCATGTGAAATGGGAGAAGAGAACTCCCTGGAGAACAGGTCACCCTGGAGAAACAGGGGGCTCAATAACAAGGACACACAAAAGGATTCAATTATGACCCCTCTGTCCTTCAGAGGGCCACCTGTCCCCAGGGTTCAGCATTCCAAACTCAGATTGAGACCCCTTCTTCCTCTAAAGTCTCCAGCAAAACATCTGGAACCCATGGTGACAAGTGCGTCATAAAATACTCATGCCTTCTTCATATCGTCCGTTCCCATCCTCGTTGTCCCTCTCCCATCCCTGTCCTGCTCGCCATACCCATCACCTCATCCTTGTCCCTAAGCTGACAGCAACAAACAAGAAATTGGGAGCAGGCCTGTCCTGAGGCTGGAGCCCATCATCCTTCGGCAGGCATTAGGGTGAGGAGGCTCTGATCAGATCCCTTGATGGCAGTCTTACACAAAGACATTTGTTTGCGCAGAGAATTAGAAACTGGGGACAAATTAAATGAAGAATCAAAATAGAATCACTCTGAACCCCACTGTTAGGTTGGTCCAGATCCTGTACCTGTGTATACCTGTAAACTGTTTCCTACAAAATCAACTGAACAATGCACAATGTTTGGCAAACTCTAAGAGTCAAAGCAAGAAAAATAGTTCTACAACTTCTTAGTAATAATGGTTTCATTGCATCAATATAATGTGATCTATTCAATTATTATAATACATCTGGTTGGGGCTGGAGAGATGGCCTAGTGGTTAAGAGCACTGACCGCTCTTGCAGAGGACCTGGGTTCGATCCCCAGCACCCATATGGCGGCTGAGAACCATATTTAACTCCAGTTCCAGGGGAATCTGACACCTTCTTCTGACCTCTGCGGCATTGCATGACACAGGTGCACAAACCTACATGCAGACAGTACATTCATACACATCAAAAATAAATAAAAATTAAAAAAAGAAAAAATAATACATCTGGTTAATTTCTCTTTTTCTTGTTTTTTTTTTTTAAGACAAGTCTTACTATGTATCCCTGGCTGACCTAGTACTCTCTTATTTAGTCCAGGGTAGCCTCAATTCCCAAACATTCCCCTGTTTCAGCCTCCTTAATGCTAGAATTCTAGGCATGCCCACCGTTTCCAGCTCTCTGTACCATTTTGATGAGTATCTTTGCAGTCATCTTTTATTATTCCATAATTTGAAATCATAGAAAATAAAACTTCCAAGTCAAAAACTAAGTATAATATTCCTAAGGTTTGGGATGGAGAAATAATTCAGTGGTTAAGAGCACTGGCTGCTCTTGCAGAGGACCTGGGTTTGATTCCCAGCCAGCACCTACATGGTGGCTAACAGCCATCTGTAACTCCAGTTCCAGAGGATCTGACACCTTCTTCTGACCTCCACAGGCATTGCATAACACAGGAACACTTTCATACATGCAGGCAATATACTCATACACATAAAATAATAAAATATTTTTAAATATTCCCAAGGATTTGGTTGTTGTTGTAAAACATTCTCTAGACTGCTGGGAACTCTCAGTAGCACCAGCTGGGAGCATCAGTTTTGGTTGCTTTTGTGGGCAGGGAAAGCCCCACGTCCTGGGTTTTGGGCATACATGAAGGACACCTGGCCCCCTTGGTCAAGTTAGTGGAATAGAGGACAGGAAAAGCTAAGCCCCTTTAAATAGGTAGTTGAGCTATTTCCCCAAAGAGAAGGAACTAAGCAAGAGCCTGCAAACTGTCTTAGAAGGAAGAGGCTATCTGCTTGAAACAGCCAAGACCTTTTGCTCAAATCCATTAATCCTCTTTATTAAACCTGGGTCACCTCTGAGTCTTGGCAAATTAACCAGCATTTCCACCGCCAGTGCATCAAGAGGCAGCACACTGTCCACTGCCTGTAATTTTCAGGGACCAGGGCTCTAGGGTCAGAGGGCTTCCCAGGCTCTGTCCTTTGCTTTTGTCAATTTAAAAGGGAACATTGGCTGCACTTGTATAAATTACAGCTTGCCTGTACAAAGAGGCCCCCACACAAAGGACTGCCTTTTCACCAGAGGAGGGGAGAAGAGGATGCAGGCCAGCTGCAGGCTGCAGTGCTTGCATGCAGACTGTGTCCTTCATCCCCAACCCCTCTGAGTCAGTCTGGAGCTTGACAAGGTCTGGTGCAAAGTCAAGGGTGAGTCTGAGCCTCTGGCAGAGCCCCTCTTTCAACCACCACATACTGTTTGACCCATCCAAGGGCTGCAGGGAAGAAGTGAAATTCTTCTTTGTCTTTTCCAGGCAAGAAGTAGAAACAACTCTGGAGTCCATTGTAGAAGGATCAGAGAAAGAGTGGGTTAGAAAAGGAAGCAGAGACCGAGACAGCAGAAAGCTTCCAGAACAAAAAGATCAGGGAAAGTCAGAGCCAGATCAACACAAGAATGTCAGGCACAAAACACACAGCCCTCCTTCTCAGAGCCTTCATCCTGCAGTGAGGACCACCTTACATAGAAATATAGCAGCTCCTTTTCTCAGGCTATTACCCAAATCTGGCTAAAATTTAAGACATTCAAAGAATAGGTTAAATGAAGACTCGGGTGGAAGATAGGAATAGGGTCCTGGGCTGAAAGCATTTGAGAATCGAAGTCCCATGGAGCTTCTCATCGGACATTACGTCCCATTGATAGGGAGGATATGGAAATTGGTGAAAATCCATGTGCCCAGAGGACGTGGTAGGAATTATCCTGTAAAACAAGCAGGCAAAGGTACGGCAAGAGGCCATTTGACAGGTTAGAGCATTGCTGTGGGTGGAGGTTTGGGTGGCTCAGAGCTGAATTGTCTACGATGAGCTAAGGATAGACAGTATTCAGGAAAATTCAAAACTCAAGGAAATTCTACAGAGCAAACCTTGAATGTCTGCTGCTCTAAGTACTTTGCTGACTCACAGACACAGGGGTGTGTGGGCCTCCCTGTAGCTCGCGAATTCCCACATCCCCCATCTGGACTGTGTAGTTAGGTGTGTGCTTGTGTCTCTACTGTACATTGTTCTGCCACAATTTTTTGGCCATTGTTCTTCAAATCATACAGTGTCATAAGTATTACATAGCATTTACATTGCAGCAGGTATAACCTAGAGCAACCTAGAGATGACTGAAAGCCTACTGGAGCATAGGCATAGGTTCTATTCCAACCCTACTTGTTACCTGTGGGAGTCCTGGGACGAGAAGCTGTAGCAACTGAGGGCTGACTGTACTCAAGCTTCACAGAATTCTGCGTGATGGGTAGGAACATTAGTGCCATTTCACAGATGAGTCAACTGAGACAGAATGAGGTTCTATAACTTGTCCAAGTTCTCCAACCTCAGGCTGGAAAGCAAGGTGGGGACCATAATTCTGAGTGCAGCCACTGCGCTGCACTGTGCAGGCAAGTACGGTAACCAAATGTTCCTCGTGCACTGAGGACTGTCAAAGCCATTCAGCTTCCTGCAGATGCCAATTCTGTACTGACCCGGAACCAAGTCACCCTTTCTCTGAAGCAGAGTGAAGAATAAAGGAAAAAGCCAGAAATATAGCCACACAGCCTGGGCAAGAAGGGGGTCAGTGTTGTTGAAAGCTTCCTTCTAAGAAATCTCTCTCAGCATTCTAAACATGAGCAAAAAGGAAGTTTTAGTTCTGCTTTGTATTTGTCTTTACCCCTAACATGTCTGAAAAATTATATATATATATATATATATGTATATGTGTGTATTTAAATATATATATATATATATATATATATATATGTGTGTATATAAATATATATATATATATATACATATATTTAAAGATCCTGTGCCTCAGAACATTAACCCCTTGGGCCACTGTGAAAATTCATTGTTTTGACCTTTCCTCAGCCCCAAAGGAGTCCATGGCTAGAAATTCTAAAATTCTTTGTGAATTGCACCCAAAGATCATCCTTCCCCGGGGGGGCAGAATCCCTGATGGATATCAATGGGGATGAATCTCTGTGCCTGGAATAAGGGCCCTACACCTCCTGACTGGAAGGAGATAGGAGGGTTTTTCTGCTTTTATTTCTCTACAATACTTTGAACACTTTTCAAGGGATCAAAAATAAGTGATCAACAAAACTAATGTTTTAGCTTGAATGATTAATCTAATTCCCAATGTTAAAAGAGAAATGGCTGGCAGAATGCATGAGCTCTGGTGGGGTGGGGGGATGGGGAGGGACACGGGTCTAGATTTGATAAAAAATATAAATAAATAAATAAAATAAATAATAAAATAAATAAAAGAGAAATGACAAAAATCAATTTCCTCCCATCTAGGCATCAGCACACAGAATCAGTGTGAAGGAATCTGGGATGGACCTGGCACAGTCAACCCCATGCCACAGGGACTGAACCTGCTACCCAGGCGTGAAGTAGGCATGGATTAGCCAGTATAAGCTGAGACACCTGGCTTCTGTCAGCTTTCAGTACACTCCCAACCATCATCACGCTATTAAAAATGGAGCATTTTGCATATTTAATCACTCTTGTGCTATTTCATGGGTATAATGCCTTTTCCTGGCACTTGCAACCATGTCTTGCTGCTTCAGGTTCCCCATCAAGGAACCTCCTCGCTTCCCCACCACTGTCCCTACAGGACTCCACACAGGGAGCAGGGGGGAAAGCCAGGTGCTTGCTCGCAGGCTCCTAGCAGCCTCCTCCCCTCCTCCCCTGAAGCTTCTGAAGGAAGAATGCTGTCCCATTACAGTGCATCTACCCAGTCCCTACGCCCTTAATACACCTCAGGTCTTCTTTACCCCAGTATGCTGGAGATCCAGAGCTACATTCAACAGATAGCACCAATTACTGACCTGTGAAAATAGAAACAGTCGAATTCTGAGCAGAGACCCAAAGAGGAAGACTTAGTGGGAATGAGAAAGAAGACTCGAGAGAGGGAGGTGTCTGAGCAGGGAGAGAAGATGACTGGCTTCAGGGTAATTGGGAGGCCTGTGTAGACACACCCTCCCCACCTTGCACAAAGTGAATGGCTCTGGATGTGCAGGTGCCAAAGATGGTCTGGGTACACAGGTACGGGAGGGTGCTAGGCAGATTTAGTGTCAACTTGACACACTTGGGTTGAGGGAGCCTCAATTGGAGAATTGCCTCCATTGGACTGGCCTGTGGTCACATCTGTGGAGCATTGTCTTGACTGTTCAACAATGTGCGAGGGCCCAGCCCTTTGTGGGTGGTGCCACCCCTGGGCAATTGGTTGCATATTATATAAGAAAGCAGGCTGAGAATGGGCTAGGGGAGCAAGCCAGTAAGCAGCATTGTTCCATAGCCTGTTCTTCATCTCCTGCCTCTAGGTTCCTGCCCTGAGTTCATATGCTGGGCTTCCTCAGCAATGAACTGTGACCCAGGAGATGTGGGCCAAATAAACCCTTTCCTCCCCAAGTTGGTTTGGGTCAGAGTGTTTTGTAGCAGCAATTGAAAGCAAACTAGAACAAGGAGGCAGAAGTTCTTGGAAGTGGGTGGTCTAGCAGGAAAAGAAAGACAGACATAAGAGCCCAGGAGCTGTAAGATAGGGCAGAAAGCTCAGTGAGCCCAACTTCCCCAATAAACCTTACCCCCAGGGGGCTGCCAACCCAGAGCTGCAGGATGGACCATACCAGAGTCACCAGCCTATCTTCTACTTGCTGTCTGGGGTTGACAGGAGGCCCCTGCTTACTTGGGGGAAGACCTTCTACCCTCCTTGCAGATTTTCTCAGGGAGCCCACCTGCCCTTTACACAGTGCCATACGTAAATAAAACTCACAGATACCTAGTCACACTTTCAAAATTAATTAATAACATCCCTGGTTTGTGCTTTGATGGTCCAAACTAATTAATCATTTCCTTTTATATTGGTCTACCATCCCCTACAAAACTTAAATAATGGAGATAGCAAATACTTGAAATAATGTTTTAAAGATGTAAAGACTTCCTGAAAGCTGATCTTATTATACAAGTAAAAGACCTCTTCCCATGGGATTAGCTCTGGGATTAGAAATCAAATAAGAATATGCCTCCCTCCCACATAGTAGACTTCCTAAAGAACCTTTGAGACAGAGTACCCCATACCTCTCTCAGCCCTCACGTTACTGAAAGAAAAGCTTACTTCACAAAAAAATAGGTTCATAACTTCTAAAATCTGGTTCATGGAGGAGACTAAGACAGTTTAAAGCTTACAGACATCCGCAGTATGAGCCACTCGCTCTCTCTGCCACTCGCTCAAGGCCTCCGTGAAGTCTGTTCCCCTTCTCCGTCAGCCTGGCTTCACTCTTGCGCTTTGCTTCCCTCCGTCCAGGTCTACACACCAAGGCTCCTTCCTGTTTCCTTTTGTGCAGAGTGCTTTCCCCATGGGTACCAACCTCAGACCTAGCCATCACTCCATCCCCGTCACTTCAATCATTCTTATTGCCTCCGTTTCCTCTCCATGATTCCTTCCTCCTGAAAGCCTCCTAGACTCAGTGTGAACTTGACCCTGAAAGAAAACTCTGCCTCGAGCAGAAGCCTGCCTTGAAAGAAAAGGCAGAAAGAAACCTTGCCCCTAGAGAGCAACACATGGATTTGAAGCCTGGTTCAACAGCATCCTAGTGAGCACCTCTTGGGTGTTTTCTGATCTATTGCTAAGTCCATTTTCCCAGGTCATTACTATTTAAGCTGCAGAGGAGCAGACAGGTACAGAGTGGCTCTGGTGCTCTGGCCAGGTAAAATGCTCCACGCTGCTTCAGACCCACCATGCTCCCCTTCAGTGCTGCGTGGAAAGCTGCCTGGACAGGTAGAAGGAAAGGCTTCTCTATCCCTGCCTGGAACCACCCTGGGTTTGACCAAAGTTCACCCTTGCAAGATGGAATTTAGCTCTTCATGGTTGAAAGCCCATGGGCAAGACTTCAACATGTGTTAGTACATATGAAAAGCAAAAATACAAACTTAGGTTGAATACACCTTACCCAAAGTTCTTAGGACAAGAATTTTTTTTGGATTCCATGTTTTATTTTCTTTACTTTGGAGTATCTCCATATCCAAGATGAGATCTTAATGATGGATCCCAAATAAAAAACACAACTCCTAGGTGTTATACATACATGCTGTATGTATTATACACATAGGCTGAAGGAACCTTTATACAATATTTTAAATGATTTGGATCATGCAACCAAGCTTGTGCACATCGAACCATCAGAAAGAAAAGGAGGCATTATCTCCACCACCCCTGGGGCAGTCTGCACTGTCTGGTATCATGGCCATTTTTCACTTGGGGATTTGTGTGAATGCTCAAAAATTTTCAGTTTGGATCATTTCTGAAGTCAGATTTTCAGATTTGAGATGTTCAATTTGAATCTTATCTCCTTTCCAAGACTCTAGCTAGTGAAGACAATATTCTCCCTTTTGAGCGATGCAATAAGTCTAACCCTTGGGCAACCTCTTTGACTTTCAGTCCGTGCTGCCCTTATCCTATAAAAACCTCCATCACCCGCTTCATAGGACATGTCTTTCTGCTGTCTATGGCTTATGTTCAGTAAAGGTGAGTGACCAAAGTTCTTGTCTTATTTTCTGTGTCAGAAAAAAACTAGTGGTTTGGACTGGTCTTGAGGGACCAGCCATCCTGGGACAGAGTTCCCACAAGTCTTTCTTTCTCAAAAGTAGGACACTTTTAGGCGTACTGAGTTTATATGTACAATCTAGCTTAATTTCATTTTTCAAGTCGCCCCCCTCTTCTTTTTTACTATTAGAGGAGTAGAAATGTCACTATTTGAAAAGCTTCAGCCTGCTGTGAGGGCTGAAGGTACAAAGAGCCTCCAGATTCTAGCTCTCAGATGACTTTCTCATCTATTTTTACAAATAGAAAATAAGAGTTTTAGAGAAATATGTTGGCCCAGGAGTCATCTTTGGTGGCAGAATTGAGTTTGAAACTCAGATCTCTGGGATCCCTAAGCTGAGTTCTTTGCTGGCCCCATGAGTTCTGAAGGCTCTGTTGCTATAGCCAACCCCCAAAAGCCGGCACCATAATGCAAGGCGGGAGCTGCTTTTGAGAAGTTCCAGACACATGCAGGTCAGTGGATTTCAACTCAGCTGGTCAACATTTCCTCCCCCGCCTTCCACACCATGGCCACAGCTCCTCCAAACACAGCTGTAAATCCTTTCAGTCCGTAAACACTCCAATACAGTTCCCTCCATTGCTTAGCTGCTTCTGACACTAATTGCTCTGCAGAGTATGTGCAACTGGCAACACCTTATTAAAAGTGAAATATATTATACTGTCCATTTATTGCTGTTTTATAGAGATAAAGTATTTCTGCTACATGGAAGAGCTGGCAAAGAAACTGACAGGGTGGTTTCTAAATAGAAGACTGCATGAGGCCATTCATGGGACACAAGATCTACCTGGGCTATTCCAAGGTGTCTTCTAAATAGAAGACTGCATGAGGCCATTCGTGGGACACAAGATCTACCTGGGCTATTCCAGAAGATACCCTGATTCAGCCTGAAGATTTTGTCTCCCCAGAAATATCTCCCTTTTGCTGTTCTGAATTCCAGCTTAAAGATTAGCCTCTGAGCAGCAAGCCTGGGTGGCAAAGAAAAACAAGTGTATTGGCTCTCGGAGCTGAGAAAATGGTCCTGGCCAACCCTTTCTATAGACACTATCCATCTCCTATCTCAAAAGGACAAAGCCTGATTGGAAAGAGGCAGACTGAAGGAAACACAGGGTGTGAAAACCTGGAAGGGGCAGCCCCAGATGCAAGCAAGAGAGCTCCATGTTCAGGAAAATGCACATCAGTGTTGACTTCCACACGAAGGCCCACCATAGCTCAAACCCATATGTAAAGCTAAAATCAACATCTCTAGAGACTTGCTAGAGAGATAGTCTTGACTTTAGAGTGTTGACTTTATATTGGCACATGAGGGGTCTACATTCAGTGGAAAGCAGATTTAAAATTTTTGACCATGCGAGTGAGTTGCAGTTTGATCTTCTTTCATGATGCATGGTGACAACCATGAGCTGCCACTAACAATTAGTCCATCCACAGGGAAGCAGCAGATGCTCTATTGTGTACTGTTAGTGGTGATGCTCAGTATGGTTGGGCCTAGTAAATGTTCTTTCCACTTGAGGTATTTTCAATTTATGATGTGGTTATAATCCAAGCATCTGCATACTTATACCATCAGAGAATTTACCCACCACCTCATCGGGCAATGACGACTATTTGGAGCTCTTGATACAGGTCAAATCCAAGCTGAAAGAACCTAGATTAAGCTCCTCCACCCAAGTCCTCCCAAACACTTTCACTAAGCAATCCCAAATCCGAGAATCCTTGGCAATAGACATAGCTCATCAGTCAGCAAAGAATGTTATTTACAAGTTTTTGAAAGTTAGAGAAAGAAGAAGGTGAAACAGAGGTTATGTAAAGCCCACAAATCATCTATTTGGTCCTTCATAATAAAGAAAAACATTTGCTGATCGTGTCGTAAAGGAAAGGATGAGAGAACTGGAAGAAGATGCAGGCAGCAGAAAGAAAAGCTGGGCTGGAGGGAAGGGCAAGATTGATGCTGAAATGCTGTCAGGAAACAATGGCCTGTTCTTCACCTCTCACTCAGCTCCAGCACCAAGATATGAGTAATTGTATTAACTGCAGTTGCTGGAAAGAGTCAGCCATTGGAGTCATTGCCTTTTGTCTTGGCAATGTTTTACTGCTGATCTCCACCCATGCCAGCATTGAGAAGCGGCCAAGTGGGACCGGGTGGCCCCAGGGGCTAGCAGATAACAAGGGAGATGGAGTGATGGAGAGGAACCTATTGTCCCTGCCACGTTTTGTGTTTCCGAGATACCAAATTGCCTGATCACTTTGACATTTCCGAGACCAAATTAAAATGCGCCACCATGGAGACAAAATGTCATTAGCCTCATTATAAGTGATTGTGTTAAAATAAATACAAAAATAAAGTGGGAATTAGTCCAAACCATTAAAATACAGAAGCAAAAATGGCCAACAGGAACCTCACATGTGACAGACTAAGAAAAATTGAGATACCCCCTGAGGAGACAGAAGAGATGAATTAACAGACTCGGAGACTGAGCAGCTTGCTAAGGTAATGGCAGGCTCTGCCCTGTGCTCTGTGATCTCAGGGAGGGCACTCAGTATCCTCAGGCCCTGAGTTCCTCCTGAAGGAAGACAGGAAACACCATTCTTGGCACCAGCCCCTAGGAATAAGGGGACAAGGACAAGTTGTCTTCACATGCTCTGCTCTTGTTTCCTCAAAGGGCTCCCAGGAAGGACAGATGTTACCACAGGGAGAGAGAGTCAGGTAGGGTACCCACAGGCCAGAATTCTAATGACAACCCTGGCTGGCTTAAGCCCAACACTTTTCCAAGAGACACTCCCACAAGCCATGTGCTCACCATTCTCTACCCATAGTCACTTATCCACAGTCTTCACACTACCTTGACCTGTCTTTTTCAGCCATACCCCTCTCAGTCCCATTGATTGGTATTAAGTTCTTAAGACCTTAACTAAAAACAAAGAATGGCAGGAGCCACCCCCAAATGGAAGAGAACAAAACCTTTCCCTTATAGGACACCACTTCTAACTTGCACCTCTCCCTTGCCTACTCATTCTCATGAAAGCTTCACAAAGCCTGTACGCTTGGTAGTAATGAAAAGACTGTGGTATTTGCCATCCACAAATGATTCTTTCATGAATATGAACTAATCAACAACAAGATGCCAAAGAATAGAATAATAACAAAAACAAGGAGCTGGAACCAACCCAATTTTCCCTCAACTGATGAGTGGATAGAGAAAATGTGGTACATGTACACAATGGAGTTCTATGCAGTCGTAAAGAAAGATGACATCATGAGCTTTGCAGGTAAATGGCTGGAGCTAGAAGATATCATGCTGAGTGAAGTAACACAGTCCCAGAAAAACAAACGACGAATGGTATCCCCTCATCTGTGGATGCTAACACCAAATTACCTAATTGTATGGCAAACTGAGCAACGTCAATGTGATCTGAAAACAACTATGCTCTTGTATCGTGAATCCCTTAAAAATAATTTAAAAAGAATAGAATAATAATACCTTGTATTAACACAACACTTATCCTGTTTTCTAAAGTCTTTCTCCATCACTGGTACCTAGAACACACACAAAATTATGTAGCGTAACAAAGGCAGGCATTAGTATTCCTCTCTAAAACCCAAGAAAACTGAGGCTACTAGAAAGAAAAATAGCTTGACTAAAGTCCCACAGTGTCGGAAGAGGACTAAAGGACATAGGTCTTAAGTCTAAGTTCAGTTCAAATTGTTGAGTTACTTTGCCTTGGTTTTAAAGAGTAGAACAAGGAACTCCACCAGAAATGTAAAGGGACATATTCCCCAATGCTTATAAATGGTTGACACATAAGAACAGCATCCAATATGCTCAGTAGTGATAGCAGAGGCTCAGAGGGCGTTGGTAAGATGGGGTCACTGATCTTCCAGGCTTCCAGCACAGCCTATAGAAGAGGATGGTGTTTCTGTCATTTCCCCTGTCTTTACCAGGAGGAGCCATCATGATCCCTCGGAAATTGTAAGGATGAGGAGTTACTTTTTTATCATTTGAAATGAGCCCAAGATAAGGATCTTGGGAGGACTATGGGGAACACAGGAAGATGAAGGGAATGTTGTCTAGAAGTAGAATAAATGGGTTCAACCATGGCTGACAAAATCAGAGACAGGAAGTATAGGCACAAGAGAAGACAGCTAATAGCATTAGCCTAACCATATAAGCAGGAAAACATCCTGCAATCCCAAACATAATGGCTACTGCTTAATTTGTGTGTGCAAATGTTACATTTGTGTGTTGTACTGGTGTTGGGGGCAATAGCCCTGACTTCAGCAATCACTCTTCAGGAGTTAGGAATGGATACCTTCATCTGGACTGGATCATAAGTGTCCATTTGAATCTCTACCCACCTCCAGTCTTCTATGATATATAACATTTCAATAATAATATGTGCATTTTTTTCAAGAAGATATATACATATGACTTCCTGTCTATTTGATTCTTCTATGCGTATCTTTCTCCCATTTCCTTCTCTACTTGCTAATGAACACTCTGCTACTATAGCAAAATACCCAAGGTAATCAAATGGCTTACAGCATTGACTCTGCTGCTTTGAGTCTGTGGTAAAGCCGAAAACCATGGTAAAAGCTCTTGGCAAAGCCTCTTGGTCAGGACATTGAAGAAGATGAAGGGACTAGGGTCCCAACTTCCTCTCACTGTGCCCCATTTCTTCCTTTTTTTTTTTTTTTTTTTTTTTTAAAATATTTTTTGCTATTTTTGAGACAGGGTCTCCCTTTAGTCCCAGCTGGCCTGGAGCTCACTCTGTAGACCAGGCTGGCCTTGAACTCACACAGATCTGCCTGCCTCTGCCTCCTAAGTGCTAGGATTAAAGGCATGCGCCACCACACCAGGTGCCCCATTTCTTAAAGGTTTTAGCACCTCCCAGTGGTACAATGGGCTAAAAAGCAAGCCTTAAACCCATGGGCCTTTCAAAGATACTCAGTATCCAAACTATAGCAACTTGAGGCTATTTATTTTTAAATGAGCTGATAATCCCCTTGCTTCAGGTGAGGATTAGAACACAGAACTTTCTCCATGGCCTACCAGCCCATACTGAGTGCCTGAAAAATCAAATAGAACCATGGGCTAAGATAAGATCCAGCTGAGGAGACACAACTTCAGAGAGAAAGAACATCAATATCTCATTCCCCAGAGACAGGAGGGTGAGGTCCACATACTAAAGTGGGTTCAAGGCCAAGCTCAGAGCTATTGAGTAGGTGCAATCAGTCCCCATTTTCTATCTGCTCATTAAAACTTCAAAGGCAGGTACCTTAAGGAGTCTTCTTTAGCAGTCTTATTTTCCAGAGAAAGAATCTGAAATCAGGAATAGTCTAGGAACCAGGGTCATACACATAGATAAGGAACGGAAGCATAGGCTTCAGGGTGCTGACTTGGGGGGACTCCACCCACAGAACCATGAGTGACAGCTCCTGGAAATAGGAAAACTGTCCTCATGGACTTTATTCTCTGACTATGGAGACAAAGAAAAGAAAATGGTAGAAATGTTCATCAAAAGAGTAAGCTGACATGTCATGTGATTTAGAACCAAGAAGACAGTTTCTCCCAGCATTAGATATTAAGATAACCACGAAAGCCTTCAAAATATGCCACATCTGATGTCCTATCTTGACAAAGTTCATCAGAATCTTGGGAAGCAGGCCAGGTATCAGGGTTATATTAAAGTTCCCCAGGTGGTCTGATAATGGAGCCAAGCTTGAAAGCCATCATGCTGAAAAGTTGGAGAAAAAAGGAGTTAGCATTGGGTAAAGTGTCCAGGAAAATCTTCTTAAAAAGAGAATGCACTTGATCTGGGTTTTGAGTAGGAATCAGAGTAAGGTAGGCCTGACATAGGGCCCAAGATGCTTCACTTCTGAACTCCTAGCCCAGGAACCATGCTTTCAATACCAAGGCTAAGGAAGAGCCATTAGATGCCACTCTTTCCACTGAGTGCATAATGATCCTGGTGATTTCTTCCTCACTTCCCTAAATGGAACAGGTGAGGCAGTTTTTAAAGGGCCTCAGGCCCTTGGAGCAGAGTGTCTGCATGCTCAGCAGCCTTGACCCCAGCTGACCTGCCTCCATACTGCAGGATCAGCCCACAGCGATCATCTGGGGTTGTCTAGGGAAAATGTAGGTGATGATTTCTCTATCTTAATAAGGAATTGGCCCCAGGCTGCTAATCACTTGGAGGAGTGGGAAGTAGGGAAATAATTGTAAAGGGATCGTTCAAATGTCATCTCTCCCTTGGCTTCTCACCACACATCTCATCCGCCTGTGTCAGCAGCCTCATCCCTCCAAGCCAGATGCAGCTGGGCACACACCCAACAAGCAGCAAAGAGCTGAAGGCTACTCCATGAGGAACGGAGGCTTGCTGTGCCTCCCACCCAACCAGAGGATAGACAGACAGAGGGCAGCAACACTTCCCAGCATTCCCCTCTTGGCTTCCCCAAGGCTCTTTCTGCAGCTTGGCAGTGGTACCAAGGCTGTTCAGTATTTATATGGAGCTTGTCCTGAAAATCCTCTAATGCTCCTATGACCGCTTTCAATTAACCTTCTCTCCTAGGTCTAAGTCAGACTCTCCAATCTCATTTTGGATGAAACGATAAGTCACAAAGAGCCTGACAAAGCTGCCAACTGATGGTGGTCTTCAGTCATGCCATGGATTTTATCCCTATCTTGCTAACCTGCCTACTAAGATACTATTATTACTGGATGACCTATTAAGACATTTGCCCAGAGAGCATTGTTTTCACTTTTTGGATTCGGATTTTAGGGGGGAGGGGGTTCTTTTTGAGACAGGGTTTCCTGGTAGCCCCAACTGGCCTAGAATTCTCACTATGGAGACCAGGCTGGGTCTGAACTCACAGAGATACACCTGCCTCTGCCTCCTGAGTGCTGGCATCAAAAGCATGTGCCACCACACCCAGCACAGCCCACTGAGCATTCTTTACTTAGAACACACCATCTCTCAGTGCCTCCACTTGGAAGTTATTGGGATTAACCTCTCACTCTCATTCATTCCTCACCAGCATACTACCCAAACCTTGGTAGCACTGGGACTGACAAAGAACCAAGGCTGTGTGGGGAAGCTCTTAAATGGAGAATTCAAGAAGTAAAGGTCTGAGTATGATTACCTACCTGTCAATTTTCAAATGTCTGTCCTTTTTCATTCAACCAACTCTGACCTGGTCACTGAGCAGGCACTGTGCTACTGAAAATGCACGTTTCCCTACTGCTAGAACCCTTACAAGGCTGGTCACTACAAAGAGTTCTGTGGTTCAAATCATGTCATACCAGGCTAAGAGCGGGTGGGGGAGGGGAGATGTCCGAGTCTCAGAATGCTGTATTTCAAGCTCCTAGGCAGAGAGGCAATGTCCTGAGTGAAGTAGGGTGGCCTGGAAGGTCTGCACCTGGTTCTCTAGCAAGTTGCTCTGTGAACTTGAATAGATCAGACCATTTTTAAGTCCTGATTCTTCTCACCTGTAAATGAAGCCTTGGCTCAAATGGTCCAAAGGGCCCTTATCAAAATATCATCTACGGCACAGGGCTGTCCTCTCATTTATTGGACTTCTCTTTCATCCCAATATTAAATGCTCTAGAGACCATTATGAGTGTGCCAGTTGCTTTAACAACAACATGTTGGTTCTTTTAGTTTAACCTGCAGTGATTTGGTGGCTTGCAGTCAATCACTGTTAACCCAAGGCCTGTGTGTCACAGTGAGCTACTGGTTGTTTCTCTGACCCACTGACCAGTGTTACTAACACATTGCCATAGGAAAATAGCTCTGTAGTTCTGTGCCCTCATCTCCTGGCCTCTTTCAGAGTTCCTGTTCCCCAGAGCTTAGCATTTGCCCTCTGCTCTTTCAGCATTCCTTTCCCTGTGGATCCCTGTAGCCTATGGCCTCAAATATGTCAACATCTCCATATATGGATGTGTGGGTCAGAAATTCACACACACACACACACACACACACACACACACACACACATATCATAACCAATTGCCTACTCAACATATCCAGTAGACAAATCAGGTACAACATTTGTAAAATAAGCTCTCAGATACCTTTCCACTGGCCTCTGCTGTCCTAAACCTTGTTCTATGCACAGATTTCCATTACTGCCAGCTTGGTGGTGCTGCCTAATTTTTAGGTATGACCAACCACCATTTCCTTTGTTATCACCATGTATCAAACCACCAACACCTTGTGCTTGGCCTCCTAGATGGTCTCCCTGCTTCTCCCCTTCAGTAACCAAAATGTCCTTTTGAGCTAAGTGAAACCACCTATGAAGAGCTTGTCATCTAGTTCAGTGTGAAAACCAAACTCTTTACAGGAACTTACTCATCTGCTCTCCATCATTTCAACAGATACCTAAGGGGAGGAAATGTTCTTGTATTCACTATGGATCTCAAAGTTTAATCATGTTGCTTTGGACCATTTGACCTTTGCTTCTGACTGACCACCTATAAACTATGATCCACACAACTAGCCTCTTTGGGTTTAATTAACTGCTAACAGTAGCTCACAGAACTCAGCAGAACACTGATCATATTTATTCCTCCATTGTAAGGGACGGTGCAAAGGACACAGGGAAACAGCCAAATGGAAGAAATGCACAAGGTGAGGTCTATAGGAAAGGTATGGAGTTCCAAGTTCTCTCTGGTAACCCCACTATCCAGGCACCTCCACTTCCTGGTGAAGTAGTTCTCTGAACCCTGTACTTTTGGATTCTTATGTAGTCACAATTGATTTCACCATGGCCAATCAGTGAGCTGTTGAACTTTCAGGTCCTCTCCCTTCCTCCAGATGTAGAGGCATTGAAGCTGAAAGTTCCATCCATCTAATCACATAGTTGGTTCCCCTAGCAACCAGCCCTCTTCTTGAAACCATCCAGGATCCCACCAAAAGTCAACTCATTAGAACAAAAGATGCTCCTATGGCCAGGAAATGCCAAGAGATTTAAGAGCTCAATGCCCTGCACTCTGATCACCCAGGAAATTACAAAGGTCTTAGGAGCTTCATGACAGACCCAGGGCCAGGACCAAATATTAGAACAAAAGGTTCTTCTAGCATCCCAATCTACAAAGGTATTAGGAATTCTGTCTCGGAAACCCAGAGCAGAGAGCAATATATGTATCTTATAATTTCACAATATCTTACCAGGTAAATCCATTTTCAAGAACTCAGTGAGCAATTAAATATAGCCTTATCCTGAAATTTGAGCATGCTGTCCAATTAAAACAAATCCTTGAAGGCATAAGGAAGAATTCAGTTTTATTGGTCCTGCTATCAGGAACTCATAAATGTATGAGTTTCAGTTCTATAAGAGAATAAGCAGAATAGCCAAGTGAAAGCACAGGGTATCTCTGACAATGTGTGAAGCCCCAACATAAAAAAAAATTAAGTAAGATTTCTCACCCCTTTTGACTCCATTCATAGCATGGACATTTAGAAACTTACAGGGTTATTGAAAGTTCAGATTTCCCTAGCACCATCCATCATTTCTCTGACGTTTAAATTACACAAACCAAATCTACAATGGGATGAGAATACCGGCATGCAGACCATGGAGCCCCGTCCTTCCCCCAACTCTGTGCCTTGGAGAACAGCCTTCATCCTCCTTCCTCTCCATCCTCACTGAACAGCCTTGTCCCAGACATGAAGCACAGGGTCAATGGATTCTCAGTCGGCTCCTCCACGGGATGATTCGCTTTACCCTTGAAAGCCAAATGAAGGCCCTTTTCTGAGAAGCTCCCCAGGAAGCTTAGCAAAGCTGTTTCTTCTTTCTTCATATTTTTATAAGACTGCAATTTGTGCTGTGTTAACATGTTTACAGGGCTGGATTTCCAGTGAAGGACCCAGGAAAGTGGTCTTTTCCTAGTCATCTTGCTGTCCTGAGCCTCCAGGGCCTTGCAGAAAGTAAACACACATCCCATTCTTGTTGCATTATAACCTTGTTGAATGAGTCATTGCCTCATTGTTGTTGCACAAGAAAGAGGCTTTTACCTAAACTAAATTTGGCATTTATAATGGTTCATGAAAAGATCCTAATCAGTGAGCTAGATCACAGAGATTAACAGTTTAGCTTTTAAAATTATTGTTGTCAAGAACACAGCAACAAAGAAGTCAGGCCAGCAGTCAGCTAAACATAAGAAAAAATATGATTCTGAATTCCAAAGGATCAATTCTTATATTCCAAGCCTGCTAGGACTATGCAGAGTCTGCAGCAGTCAGAAAACTAGAAAACACAGGCTGCGAGACAAAGACACCTCAAGGCTGGCCTAAACCTGAGAATAACACCCCCAGGGGTGTGGGTGGCTTGTGTCACCTAGTGCCTGCAAGGCCCGAGAGCTCCAACATTATCGGAGTTTACCACAAGGGTCAAATAAGAGGCCAGAACAGCCTAGCCAAATCACTAGCTACCAGATACGATTTCTACAGTAGCTACTAACAAGGAAGGAAATTTGGCTTCTTTCTAGGCTTGGGGTCCTAGGACACTGAGTTCTGCAATTTGGATTGGATATTTTCTTTTCTTTCTTTCTTTCTTTCTTTCTTTCTTTCTTTCTTTCTTTCTTTTTTTTTTTTTTTTTTTTGTCTTTTTGTGACAAGGTCTCCCTGTAGCTCTGACTATCCTGGAACTCATTCTGTAGACCAGGCTGGCCTTGAACTCACAGAGATCCGCCTGCCTCTGCCTCCCAAGTGCTAGGATTAAAGGCGTGCCGGATATTTTCTACATGGGTGGCTCTCAGAGAGGGTTGGGGAGAATGAAGATGACCAAACACCCTCGATTCCTGTTGTAACTCCCTTCTCCTCACCTGAAGCCTCTGCCATCTCCTCTTACCAAAACTAGATAGTCTGAATGTCCCACCAACAGCCTTTGCTTTCCACTAGAAGCAGCCCAAGGACAAGAGTCTTCCCTCCTCCCCTTCTAGAATCAAGAAAGCAGGACCATCCCGCTTTCTTGGTTCTAGAAGATTTAAGTTGACTCAGCACTTAATTGATCTCAAAACTCTACTGTCATAACTGAACACAGCTCTATGCTGTTATTTACAGCTTTCCAAGTTGTCTATACTGCCTTTCCGATTGGCTTTACATATTTGCCAGCTCTCACACTCATTCCTGGTAACACTCAAGCTAAAAGAACAGAATCTGAGTCTGCCTAAAAGACAGTCGCTGGAAGAGTATGGCTCGTAATGACCCCATGCTGGATGAGAAAGCCAGGCTAGCAAAATACTCATGTCATCACGAGTTCCCCTCTACTTTATTCCAGGCATACACTTGCAGAACACTTCTACTATTATACCTAATAGCATTATCCAGTGTGCTCCCATTCTATGAAGTATTCATCAGAGATCGCCAGGAAAGAAACATTTGAAGACTGGCTTACAGGTTCATGATAAAACAATTTTTCCATGAAAGAAATAAGAGGAAAATTAGAAGCTTCCTTTAGACTTGGAACACACAGGTCAGGAGTATAAGTCTTTAATGATACAAAAAGAGAAGGCCACCTTTTACAAGCTGGGAGAAGACAACTAATGTCAGTTAGAGGGGTTGCTAAGATACCATACTGACCATTTAAAACCAGAGCAGCAACTCTCAGCAGAGTGATTTTTTGTCCCCCAGGGGATATTTGGCTATCTACGTCTAGAGACATTTTTGGCTGTCACAACTCAAGAGGTGCTGCTGGCATCTGGTGGGTAGAGGCCAAGGATGCTATTAAACAACCTGTAACCCAGGGAACCATCCCAACAACAAAGAAGAATCCTGTTTAAAACTCGAGTGCTCAAGGTTAAGGAGTCATACCATTGGGACATGAGGAAACTCTAGTGCAAGATCCAAAATCATAACAATTAGAAACTGAGCATTTCTCACAGACAGAACCAGCTTTATGAGCCAAATAGTGAAGAGACTCCAGGAAAAGAAAAATAAGTGGAGATGTGGGTTCTATTCCTCCATGGACTAACAGTTCATCGAGTCAGAAAGAAACCAACTTTATGATCAGTCCTGGGCAGCCAGGAGTCCAAGTGAGAATTCTTAAGAGACACATTAAAAACATGTTTGAGTTACTCAATGTGTTGCCAAGACAGTGCTTCCAAGGGCCAGGATTATGCCTGGGAGTGCTGGTCTTCAAATCTTCAGACCCGGCAGGGATTCCATAGCTCCACTTTTCAGAGTGGGTGGCATACATCAAACCAGGGAGGACAACATATGGAGTAAAACATTGGCTCTTACGCCTACTTATCTCGGTCATCCCAGAAATGCTGTGTCAAGCTGGGTCCTCTGAGAGCCAGACAGAAAGGCAGGTTTGAATGTGCAACACATTTGTCAGGGGAAGAAACTGTGAAAGAAAGTGAAGGAGCAGGAAGGGCAGATGACGGTAGGGCCAGCAGATGGTAGGGCCAGCAGACTGGAGCGCCAGCCTGACTTCTGGTAAAGGTGAGGGGAAAGCAGCTCGGAAGGTGAGTGGGAGGAAGCAGACAACACAGTGCAGTTCTGAGGAAAGCCTGAAGGGCTGCCTTGGGTGCCTTCAACTCAAAGACACCCATCAGAGATGTATTCCAAAGCAGACCTGAAATGGTGTCACTACCTCGCTCAGCCACGGCTGAGAGCAGTCCATTGAAAACCAGCCTCAGATAAGAAGGTAATGGTATTCAGAGACCTGCTTAGGATCGTGGCCAGCCATACGATCTACAGTTAGGACCTGAGAAAGATTCTACATCTGGACTCAATGCTGGAGCAAGATTTGGGGTGCCTCAGGATAAAATGACGATCAGGAAAACATCCTCAGCTGATTGACTCTCTCGCTATAACTCTTTTTCATATATTTCCATTAGTATGTCTTAATAATATCTCTTTCAAACTTCTTTCTAATCATGGAGCCAGAGAAACAGCTCAGTGCAAAGTGCTTGTGCACAAGCATGGATACCTGAATTTTGATCCCAGCACATGTAAAAAAGCTGTACACACGGTGCATGCCTGTCATCGCAGTGCTGGGAGGTGGAGACAGAAGGAAACGAGGGCTGCTCCTTAGCCAGGCTAGCTGAACCTTCCTGAACTCCAGGTTCAGTGAGATGTGAGAGACCCCATCTCAAAAAGTAAGGTAGAAAGTGAAAGCGGTAGACACCCAGCATCTACCTCTGGCAGAGACAGATATCCATGATCTGGGTCCCACACACACCTGTGGCCACAGACACTGCTTTAAGAGCCTCTGTAGTTACTCCTGTATTCAGTGGCTCAGAAGATTCCTCTTGTCCTTGCTTCTCAGCTTCAGAAATACCCATTCTGTCCTAGATACCTCCCTCCGTGTCTGGCTATCCCAGTGCTATTTGGAGTCTGAGTTGTGGCTTTTCTCAGGTATGTCAGCACTAGGTGGTCTCTTCCTCCAGCATCATCTCTCAGCCAGGCCACTCTCAGCTCCGTGTCTTGATCCTGTGGCTACTGTTGTATCCAGACACTTGCATGTCCTGCTTTCATTGTTAGGGAGGTTCTGCCTCCTTCCAGACCTCTCTGTCCTTCAACCAGCCCAAGAGTTCTATCCGTACTAGTTTATGTCATCACTTCCTCCTTTTAAAAAACAGTGAGGAATCAGTATAGTATCAGTGGTCTTCCAATTTTTTTAGGAGCTACAGAAAAAGGATCTTATGAGGCTGGCCTTGAACTCATGATCCTCCTCCCAGAGCTACCTGGGTATTGGGATTATAGGCTTGCATTGCTAGGCCTACTGCATGAACGATGGTTTCACATAAAAATGTTAGATGAGTACATATAATGTGCATTTACAAGTAAATTATATATGTATTACTATACAAACGTAATGAGAAAAAGGATAAGTTAGCAGTAGGGATTCTAATATTCCTTCTTTTCATATCAAGTGACACTGAGTGTCCCAGAAGCAGGCACCACTTTGAGACACCACTGCAGTAAGCACCCCTTCCCAGTGTGGTTCATGTTAAAGCCTAAGCAGAAGTGTCTGATCATCCTTGGCAAGATGTTCCTAAGGACTATGTCCCCCTGGACTGGAGTGTGGGAATGAGTCCCCAGCCACAAATCACTCTGTGTATCGGGACACCAGAGTTTCTGTGGCAGATTCTATCTTACAGCAGTTGTAAGGTTCTTCAACAATGTACTACACTGTGGTAAGAGTGGGTAGCCCACCAGTGGATACACACCAGCATCCAGAATATTATCTTACTAATCAAAAAAGCCCATTCTAGGGAAACAAGTGACAAAACAGTGTTTATAAGAGAAACAAGCTGAGAGCAGGGACCATCCAGTCCAAGTGCTCATGATTCTCCATCTCCAGAGTTCCTGCTCTCTTTGCCTCTGTCCTGGCTAGGTCTCTAGTACAGCTAGCTTGGATACACTGAAATCCTCACCTTTCTGCTTTATATGGGCAATACCTTTGTCTTGTCAAAAATCCAGAAACTTAGGCTGAGGAAAGGTTAGAATTGCTTTATTTTTAAACTTCTCAGACGTGTGTGTGTGTGTGTGTGTGTGTGTTACATGTATAAGTATGTCTATCTGTGAGTGTACATGAGGAGGCCAGAAGTAGATGCTGGGTGTCTATGGCTTTCACTTTCTACCTTACTTTTTGAGATGGGGTCTCTCACATCTCACTGAACCTGGAGCTCAGGAAGGTTCAGCTAGCCTGTGTATAAGTCATGTAGGTATGTTTAAACATGAATGGTACATATGTGCATTTAGAGCATGTGAATAAAATACATAAATGTATGCATGAGTGTGTGTATGGGTGTGTGGTGGCATATGTGTATATGATAGAAGGACAGTGTTCACCACTTTATATATGAGAAGTTGGTATAGGTGAGGGCTGACTGGGTGGGTCATAGGGATATGCGTGTGTTGTGTTTGCATGGGTGCCTATGTGTGTGTGAATGGATTAGTGACATATGAGTTTGTATGTGTGCATATTAGTGAGTAGTATATATGTGTGGCTGGGTGGGTGGTTTGCACATGTGTATGTATGAAGGGGTAAGTTAGTGGTATGTGTGGGTTGTATGAAGGTGACTGGTTGGTGGGTAGGTATAAATGGTATATGGATAGATGAGGGGTATGTGTTTACGTATGTGTGTAGGTGCATGGTATTTGTGGTATGTATGTGCATGGGGTATGGTCATGGGAGCAGCTGGTGCTCCCGCCACTGCTCCTGCTGGTAGTGTGTGAATGTGTGTGCGTGTGTGTGTGTGCATGTGTGTGTACGTGTGTGTGTGTGTGTGTGTATATGAATGTGGATAGGGATTGTGTGTATAGCTATGGGTGGGGATCTGGATGGGTTCTGTGTACATGGATCAGGGTTGGTGGTGTGTGTAAAGGGTAATGTATGCTGATGGGTGTGGCTGGCTGAGTGGTGTATTCATGGGGGATGGAGATGTGAATATGTATGGGTGTGTAAATGTGTTCATTGGTGGAAGGCTGGCTAGGTGGTTTACGATGGATACGTATCTGTTTGGCTGGGTAATCGACATGTGAACAGATGCCTGGGGAGGCTGGGAGTATGACTGTGTCACAGATGTGTATGGAGGCTGGGTGGGTGTACACAGGTATGTAGCTGGGTGGATGGTGTGTACACAGTTGTGATAGACATGTGGCTCAGTGGATGATGTGGCATGGGTGTGTGTATATGGGGAAGTGGAAGGCAGACAACTTTTGCACGTGCAGAGGACCCAGTGGTCAGCCCTCAGGATCCTGGGCATATGAGCTTCTGCAGTCTGCCTGCTGAGGCCTCGAGTGAAGGTTTACACAGGGTTACATCCCTGCTAGTGATGCCATTAGGAGCTCAGCATGTCACCGCAACACAGGTGAGCTCTGGTTTCTTCTCCAGGGTGCTGTCAGCTTTCTACGCTGAGTGGCTGATTCCCCAATGCCATCTCTATCCCTGCAGCCACCCTGCTTGGTGACCTTTATACTCCCCTGTACAGGCTAAGCATCTTCAATCCTAACACCTAAAATCTGAAATGCTCCAAACTCTTGAGTGGCTGACATGGCACTTCAAGTGGCATTCCAACGCTGACCTATGTGACAGGTCTCAGTCAAAACACAGGTGCACTCAACTTGGTATATAAAATTACCTTCAAAGTATGTGTGAAACATAAATGAAGCTTGCTTAGATTTAGGTCCTACTTTCATGATCTCATAATATATTCTAAAATCAAAAACAAATTTGAAATTTGAATCCCTTCTGGTCTTAAGGAAGTATTTTATTTTACTTTATTTTATTTTATTTTGGTGTTTTTGAGACAGGGTCACTGTAGAGCCCCAGCTGGCCTGGAACTCACTCTGTAGAGTGAGAGATCCACCTGCCTCTGCCTCCTGAGTGTTGGGATTAAAGGCATCCGCCACCACTCCCAGGCTAGGCAAGCATTTTCGATAAGGATTACTGCACCACTCTTTGGCTTAGAGACACTGCCCACTCTACTTTCTTCCTAACCTCCTTTCTGCTCTCAGATTTGCTTCCTCCTTTCACACTGACTCTGTCATCCACCACCAAATGTTCAGTACAATACAAAAGAGCCTGTGTGGAATCTCGAGAAAGAGTAATTAAGACATTTCTTATGTGTTAATTTATTTGAGAAAAATAAAGTCCAATCACAGGGCTAAATGAGAGATCTGCTGCTGGCGAAGTGGGCCCTGAATCAGCATTTGGGAATGACAATGGAAGAGCAGAGTAAATGGAAGTGCCATCTTTGCACTGAAAAATCTGTCATGGTCCCCTCTGTTCCTACTTGTCACCACTACAAAAGAATAGTAAAAAAAAGAAAAAAAAAAAAAGAAAATAAAGAGGAATAGAGCATCCAAGGTGCTTTTATTGGGGGCAGAGAGGGTTATAATGCATTCTCTTTGATTTTTCCAGCCATCCCTATTCTGAACTCTTGTCATCACTTCTGCTCTTGAACCATAGTACAAGATAGGACTTTGTTGCTGAAATTCTTTTGCCTTCCTGGGCGCATAGACTCCAGTGGTGCTTCTAGAAGACTAATGGGGTGGAAATGTCAACAGTTTCTCTGTATTTCTAATCTGCAGGCAGATATATCTGCCAGACAAATCTGACTTCAGTCAGCCATATTCAGCAATGTCTGATAGGGTTCTCAAAGCATCCACTGTCTCTATGAGTTCTGATCACATCTGCATACCTTCTGATGTGTTTTGAGTGAGACCTGAGACTGGGAACTGCAGCTGGGTACTGAGCAGTTCAAAACCAAGCTATAAGGTGTAACTTATATCTGACATTCTTCCCACAAATCTAGGCCAGGTCACTTTTGTAGATATTAAAATATAATGCAGAATGAATCTTTCAGTTCTAAGAGGACTCTGGAACAGGTGTCCATCTGATTCTAGACAAGACCAGGTTCAATGTATGATTAAGGTACAAGAGCTCTACTGTCTTCCAGAGGTCCAGAAGACACCCAAGAACCATCTACCAGAAGGCAGTGTTCTGACTATAGAGGCTCACTTAGTGCAGTGTGCCAGGGAGTGCTTAGCCCCAAAGACCCTTTTCAGAACTGTAGGCCAGCCCCCCATAACCACTCTATCCAAATCTTCTGAGATTACAAAGCAAAATGTTGGATTAGGGCAGGGTACAAAGCAGGTACACATCCCCATAAAGTATCCCCTTTCCATTTTCCAAGCATACCATTGAATCATCGGTTCTTATTCTGTACTCAACATATTCATAGGCTAGAAGGGATCTTGGAGACCTGAGTAGTTGCAGGGCTCCTTTGGGGCTTGAACAGAGAAGAATTTAATTCCTAGGGATTCATCAATCAGCCTGTGTGGGGCAGAATGAGTCCGGCCCTTCTGTAGCATGTGTCCAAGACAGCCAATGACGACCACATTCTACAAGTCTCCTCTTCATTCAAACACTCCTCCTTCAAATTCTACTCCCGGCAGAGACTGCCACCCTAAGAAGGAAGTGTCATGAATGGGACCTTACACAGCCAGAGGGCACTTCTAGCTAAACTCTAGACTCTAAGCAGGAGCTCTCTTCCATCCATTCTTGGCCTTTCTCCTCAACTCAAATGACAAAGACTCCATTCTCTGGTAAAGTCCAAGGAATTCAGCTAGGGAAACAGAAATCATTTCCTAGCACTCTCCATGGGAATAGGAGAAGCAAACCAAATCCTGCGTTATGCCTGCAGAAGAGGCAGCAGGTGCTCTCTCACTGTACCTCCTACTCCAGAACCAGCATATATGGTGCCCTGCCAGCATCAACCACAAAAACCAAAGTCCCAGACAATGAAAATCATGTCAAGAGAAAAGGAGGGACAACAGTGACCTGTCCCAAAGAGGGAAGCCCTGGTCACCAGTAACTACAGAGGGCTGGGGCTTTTCTAGAGACCTCTGAGATCAGCCCATTATTTTATGCATGGGAGTAAGCATCTTGGAGAAGTTAAAGCACTTACCCAAGGCCGCTGAGGTCATAAGTACAGAGGCAAAGCCAAAGGCCATGGCCAGAACTCGCTGCATCGAGTTGGCCACAGACAATCTAATCTCCTGCTTTAAATACAGGTCATTTAACTTAAAGAAGGAAAGAAAAAGTCTGGCATCACAAGCAGTGGCCCCATCTTTGCAGACATCGTGAGGTTAAGCCGGCGGCTGTTACTAGTGTCAATGATCTCTCAAGACTCCATGGAGCCATCGAAAAAGATGCAGAATTTCAATAGTAGTTTTCATCAGCCCTTCTCATCTGGGCTACACCCAAAGAGGAATCCATCCCAGTGCCAAGTAAGACTGGGAACTATCCTCTCTATGGGATAAAGCCAGGGGACTCCCAAGGAAACCCCAGCTCTCTTGGAACCTACAAGCTAATGGGCAATTTCCATCTGCTGAGTTCTTTCTTCCAGCATTCCTTTCCTCCCTTTGAAGACTGTAAGAAATCCCTTGGCACTGGACTACTCAGAAGAACCCAATTGGCTTATTTGGAGTAGCCTTGAGCTTTCTTATCCTGTAGTTCTAGGAAGAAGAATGCCCTCAGGTGCTGGGCCTCAGTACTATCCTGCTTCAGCAATCTTACAATCTAACCCTATCTGGCATGCTTCTAAACATCAACTCTTCATTTGCATCCTGGCCTATCTATAACTCTTTCCAGCTAGCATCTTAATGGTGCCAACATCCACTTTGCCAGTTATGAAGCAGTAGGAAGGGGCAAGGAAGACTCTCAGCTCTTCTACGTGCTCAAATAGAAAGCACATGTGATATGTGTGTGTAAGTGTCCCATGAATCATTAGTACATGATCCACATGAGTCTCAGTGTGGATTTTCTCTTAGCTTAGCACAGTTTTGAGGCCAAACAGATATTTTTAAAAGAGATGTTTTGATGGCATCATGGTGATAAAAACGATCACCTGTCACAGTGTGCAGACCAAACAGGTTGATGTGATACACGTGTCAGGTTGACAAAAATTTAGCATTTTATGTTTTTATCACACTACCATGAGCATATCCCTCCTTGTAAGAAGGAACAATGTGATTCTAGAACTCTTCCACTTCAGATACAAAAGTCATATTTCTAAAAGGGACAAGAATTTTGCTTTGCTTCTTGACCCCAGGGCCTAATCCCACTGAGTACCTTGTCCCACAATGTTCTAAAGTGAAAGAGAGCCAAAGAAACATAATTGTTCTAGTTTGCCTTCAATCACTGTGACAAAGCACTCTGACCAATACCAACTTGGGGAGGAAAGAGTTTATTTAGCTTACATATCCCAGGTCACAGTTCATCACTGAGGAAGCGAAAGGCAGGAACTCAGAGCAGGAAGCTGGAGGCAGGAGCTGAAGCACAGGCCATGGAGGAGTGCTGTTCACTGGCTTGCTCCTCTGGCCCTTGCTCAGCTTTTCTTTTTTTTTTTTTTTTTTTTTTTTGTCTTTTTGAGACAGGGTCTCCCTATAGCCCCAGCTGTCCTGGAACTCACCCTGTAGACCAGGCTGGCCTTGAACTCACAGAGATCTGCCTACCTCTGCCTCCCAAGTGCTAGGATTAAAGGTATGTACCACCATGCCCAGCTTAAAGACAATTTTTACCTCCCATGTGGGTGCTGGAAATCAAACCTGGGTCCTCTGGAAGAGCAGTTGGTGCTCTTAGCTCTTAACTGCTGAGCCATCTTTCCAGCCCCTCAGCCTGCTTTCTTATACTATACAGAACAACCAACCTATCAGGAGGTGGCACCACCCACAGTGGGCTGGTCCCCCCCACATCACTCAACAAACGCCTCACAGATATGACCACAGGCCAGTCCAATGAAGGAAATCCCTTAATTGAGGCTCCTTCTATGCAGGGGTGTCAAGTTGAAAGCTTAAGCTATCCATAATATAGTAGTACCTTGTCATAATATAGTAGCCAAGGTTCCAAGACTATCTTAAATGGGGGATCAGACTAAGAGGTAATGCCCAGCTTCATCTCTCACTATTCCAGGGAAATGACTCCAGATAGATTATTGCACTTGTCTTCCAGAGGACTGTCAGTCACTGTCTGACAATGTGACTTTATAGAAGTCTTTCAGACCCCTTTTGCCTCAGTGAAGGGATACACTAAACGATCTTCAAGGTCCCTTTCAGTTTCAAGGACCTGTGGTTCTTAACACCTGTTTTCAAGGAGCAGTAGTTACCTGCTACTCTGAAGGCCCCTGGCGGTGGGTAGCCAGAGAGGGGGGAAGTGTTACACATGCCCAGTATAATTATAACATTTGCCATGGAGCTGCATCTGAGGACCCACAAGTCACTTGAAGATCGAATAAAAGCTCTAATCACAGCCTGGCTTCTTCCAGAAGAAACAACTCGAGTAGTATCTAGTAGATAATACAACCAGAACTCTGCCATGTCTCTAATAGTTACAGATATTCAGAGACATGCTAGCCTCAAGGGAAGGGAGTCATGAGCAGAAACTGTTATGCTTCTAAGAAGGGTGGAATTTCCAAAATCCTCCTATTCTTGTTCTAGGGCTGTACCACATACCAGCTGAAAGAGAGGGCTCACAGCAGGACATTGGGAGCACGCAGTCACCTCACACACCCCAAGGAGTGTGCTAACTCTGGGACTGTTAGCCTCAGACTCTCCACTTCTGTAAGTCACCCATGATATTTCTTAAAGACTCTTAGATTCATTCATGTTTCTCTTATGTCCTTCTGAGTTCTAAGACAGGGCTACCTCCATCTGAACCTCCCAACTACAGTGCTCACGCTTAATCCATTTGCAAGCTTGCGACAAGAATGGGGCTCAACAATGGAAACCCGGTCCACATCTTTCCACATGAAACACATTAGTCATGGTCCATCACTTCTAGCATAAAAACCAAAATGATCTTCAGAAACTATTTCTATTTTCTGACCCCTACATAGCAGGCTGCCAAAAGACTGCCAGCATCATCTTATGTCACACTCTCTTCATCTGTGCTCCTTCTGCTATAAGTCCTGTAGGGAACAGAAAGCCATACAGGTCAGCAGCTTATGTTTAGACTGCAAGGTGCTGATATGGATATCCAGAATGGGCCAAGCTGGCTAACACTTGACATCTTGAAGGCTATGAGTCAGCGTAAAATGTCTGACACCAGATATCTAGGAACCCAAAAGCAAACAGTGATGTTTACTGTTACATAATTATTTCTGGAAGAATGCCACTTTTGTGTGGGTTTGGTATAAATATCCCCATGAGGTCAGAGCCCTAAGCTTTTGCCTTTAACACCCTGTCTCTGTGTGTCTGCCTAAAAGCTTATATGCCTCCTCCTGTGTAGCCTGGGTGCCAATCTGTGTGTGTGCCTGGACCGGCCTGGCTGTGGCCCTTGTGTGCCTGGGTGCTTCTGACATTCACCTGCCTAGCAGCCTGTATGCTGATGAACAAAGTATGGCTTACCTACTCATGACTCTTTGAAATCTTCTCAATCTCTTGGCCTCCCTTGATCCTTCTCTCCTGGCATAAGAGTTTGGATCTCACAGCTACCCTCCACATCCTGCCCATGCTGCCCTTTGCCATGTCTCTGCCTTGGAACTTGATAATTTCTGTTCCTAATCTTTCAAAGCCCTGTTCAGTTGTCAGTACCACAAACCTTGCTGGCATAGTCAGTCTTCCTTAGAGGCACACATGAAAACATACAACCCATCCTTAACTGTAGGGAAATGCAGCTTGAATTGTGGGCTAGCTTTCCAATTAGCAGGCCTCAGTGCACCGCCCCAAGGAGGAGCAAGCAGCATGCCCTAGGTGCATAATGCTGGGTGGGGCAAGGCATGCAGTGGCACGGAGTTGGGGGGCTTATGATTGGTCCTGGGAACTGACGTCATTTGATTTATAAAAGCAAGCTGTGAGCTGGGCATGGTGGCACACGCCTTTAATCCTAGCACTTGGGAGGCAGAGGCAGGCGGATCTTTGTGAGTTCAAGGCCAGCCTGGTCTACAGAGTGAATTCCAGGACAGCTGGGGCTCCAGGGAAACCCTGTCTCAAAAAGACCAAAAAAAAAAAAAAAAAAG